>WBNO01003440.1:0-246999 GCA_013400575.1 Peucedramus taeniatus | reverse complement strand
TCCCCGCCGCCGCCGGGCCCCGGGCCCCCGGCCGCGCATCGGCGCCGCGATGGACCCCTGCTCTTCGCTCTTCAGCTACGTGTGAGTACCGGCAGCCACAGCCCCCCCGCGCCGCGCCCGCAGCCCCCCCGGCTCACACCTCTCTCCCGCTTTTCCCCCTCCCAGGTTAATGCACTTGTTCGTCCTCTGCCTGCAAGCCCAGGTAAGTGCCCGCTGCGCTGCCCGGCTTTGTTCGCCCCGCGGGGATGGGGGTGCCCCGCCGCCGCCGAGCGGCTGGGCAGGGAGGGAGACAGGGAAGAGGAGCAGTTTAAAACCCAGGAGACAAAAGTTGCCTGGTTGTAAAAAGCCGGAGCCGAGAGGGACCCCACCTTTCCCCGGGACGCAAAATAAGGTGCGGGGGATTCCGGCTGCGAGGCAGAGAGTACCGGGATTTCAAGGACGTGCGGAGGGTTATCTTAAAGCAGCTTTAATTCCCGTCCCCTCGACCTCTAATTACACTGGGGATACCCCCATCCCTCTGATCCGTTTTTCTTCTCCCTATATTGCTTCATCCAAAAAAGTAAAACAGAATTAAAAAGAGGAAAAGAACCCCTGCAAAAGCCTTAGTAAGAAGCGCAGGTTTTGATTCAGCTTGAAAGTGTCAGACTTTAGCATCGCTGGTTTGTATCGGCAGAGACAGAAGTGACATGGATAGATTAAACATCCCGGGCAGAGCTTGTGCAACACCCGCATACCAGCAGGCACGCGTCGCTGGGAGCGGTGCGCCTCCAAACGGGGGTGAAGCCCCCCTCCCCCCTGAGATTACAGGTGCAGAAGCTTTGTTTAAAATGCCCTTTAAGCTACTTTTAAAAATTATTGTTATTTTCCTGGAAGCTTGGGGGGGAAAAAATGGAGTTTCCAGCTGAAAAGTGAAGGGAATGGAGCACTGGGATTGTGCAGTTGTATAAAAACATAGCTGTAATATTTTGGAGTATGAGATGGAGACCAAATAGCAGCATGGCTAATGACCTCTCCTCCACATGGTACCCTCATCAGAGCTGGGGAGAGAATCCTGCTGCATTATCCAAAACCCTTCTATAGGAAACACACATGCACAGGCAGAAGCAGAGGGAGAGAGATGACATTGTCAAGGGGAGATATCTCTATAAAGCTGGCTTTGGGAGAGCAGCGGCTTTTGCTTTTATTGTGGTTTTCTGTTGTTGTTTAAGACAGGAGGAAATCTTCCCATTTGACGTGGGGGTGGTGGGGGGTAGCCCCAGCCTTCTGATGTTGAAAGGAGCGATCTCCTAACATTTGCTCAGAATACATCTTTATAAATGTCAGGGAGCAGCGAAACTTTCCAGACTTAAAAGAGGGATTTGAGACGAGGGGGGAAAAAGACTTCTGTGCCAGCTCGCGAGCTGGGGCTGAGGGGGGAGCAGGTTTGGCTGCTCATGAAAATCATTTAAAGTCCAGGAGCAACAGTGTTGGGTCTGGAGAGGATGGGCTCAGCTGCAGCTCCGGGACTAAAGGGCATGGTGTGCTGGGGCCAGGGACGACCTGTGCTGGCACCAAACAGCTGAGAGGGGATGAGAGCTGTGTTTGCAAGGGTAGCTAGCATGTTGGTATCCTTGGGTGGTTATACTGCTAAATACCTGTGCTGGGTATGGTTTTCTTGTAAGTCTTATGCCTCACAGTTCTACCATCTCTGTGAACTTTGTGTTTGAAGAGCTTAATAAGTGGGGTACTTGGGTGCAAATAAAGAGCTTGAGACCCAGACGACAGGCAGCTGTTGAAACTGGTGGGGTGTGTGCCTGGGGCAGCTGGAGCAGTAGTATGTTCCTGCAGAGGTGAGAGAGGTGTGGGATGAAAGCGTCAGCCCCTTGAGAGGGCAACATAGTGCCATCCTGTATGTCCTACCTTGATCCCCTCCAGCTCCCAGCCTTGATGCCCATCTCAAAGTACCCCAGTCCCAATCAGGACACACTGAGTCCTGGAGGGGACTCTGGGGTCACCAAGCCCTGTTCTACTCCTGAGCTACCAGCACCTCTGTTTAGGGCACGTGTGGAGAGAGCACAGCTCTGTATAGGGCTCTGGTCACTCTGTCCCCGAGCTCAATGCTCCTTCTCCTGGAGAGACTTTGGTGGCACAGGAGGCACCGCCGCGGTCCTGGCTCCTGGCCTCCCGTAAAGCCCAGCTGGAGGCCAGCGATCTCAGCTCAGCCCGCTTGCCCCGCTGAGGAGTAGAGATTATAATGGTGTGTTGTATATTTTTTAATTTCCTAAAGGTAACTGTTCAGTCCCCACCTAATTTTACACAGCATGTGAGGGAGCAGAGCCTGGTGACAGATCAGCTCAGCCGGCGGCTTGTCCGTACCTACCAGCTGTACAGCCGGACCAGCGGGAAACATGTGCAGATCTTGGACAACAAGAAAATCAATGCGATGGCAGAGGATGGGGATGTGCACGGTAAGGACACACGATGTGGGCAGGCGAGGGGGGAGCTGGGGAGGTGTTCGCAGCCCAGCCTGGCGATTGATGATTTCCGTCCTGTTTGTTAGCCAGAAATCGTTAAAATCATTCGGCTTGTGGGGGCTTGTAAAAGGAGAACATAGGGGTCAGTAATTAGCAGCTGTGTGATTCAAGGTGAGGGCAGGTTCCCCGTGCCGAGGGAAGGGACCACTTCTTGAAGGATAGGCTCTGCTTCTTTCCTTTTAATTCTTGGTTTGCACCTGACTTTGAGAGCCTGGGGCTGCGGCATCCCGAGCATCATCAGACATTTCATCCCGGCTCTTTGCAGGGATGGGAATCCCTGAGACTTCCTTTTGAAACAGAAATGGAAAGTAAATTTGAAAAAGAAGAGGCAGGGAGGAGAAAGAGGGAATGGCTGCTTTGGAAGCCTCCCCTGAACTAGGACTGTCTAAAGTGGCATTTTCCTGTCCCATCCCTTCCTTCTCAAAACAAATCACGAGCAAAGGGTCAGCGAGGCAGTCAGCTGCAGGCAAAGATGCTGCGGTGTCTCCAGAGACAAAGCCGGGACTCCGCAAGCGCGAGAGCCTGCGCTCTGCCACGGCCCCTCTGCATCACCCTGGCACCCCCTCCCCGAAACCTCCACTCTCTCTGGGCAAAGGGGACCGGTCTCTCCACTGGGGACTCTCGAAGCCCAAATACTTTGATCGTGTGAGCTACTGACATGTTGGGATGGTCAAATGCGGCACAGGGGTCAGCGGGGCCAGCGAGCCCCGGCACCGCCACGGGGCCGGCTGATCCTGCACCCAGGGCAGGGAAGTGTTCCTGTGTGTTGCACATAGGTATCATGACTGTTTTTCTTTGGTATTAGCTGCAATTTTCCTTTCTTCCTTAGGTAGATTAGTAGAAATTTTTTTCTTTACCTTTCTGGTTTTGGGGGGGCTATTTCTTCATTTTGCTTTGGCTGAAAATTTCATGTTGGGCATTATCAGTACAAGCACAGTGCAGGTTCCATGTGATGTTCCATACATCCAGAATTAATCTTGCAAATGAATTATTCCCATCCTGGAGCAGCTCTAACTTGAAAGGCCAGTAGCTAATTTCCGAAGCAAAAAAAAGAAAATCCCATCTTGTTTTAGCCCTCGAATGCCTGGATTTTAAAAAACAGTTAGTGCATATTTAAATAACAACCAGGCTTAAATACAGCCAGAAGGAGGGGACTGGTGGTGGCTTGAAAAACTCTATTAAAATGTAATAAAAAAAGGTTAAGCATTTGAAGAGCTAAGGAGGAAAATGAAGACTGATCTAAACCAGAAAGAGAACAAGCAGTTTTTCAGATGTAAAGTTTTAAAAGAGTTGCAAGTCTGTAAATGTTAAAATAGAGGTTCAGGATTGTTCTGTATGAATCTCTAGGGAGGCCCCCATGTCTGGAAGAACTATTAAAACGCTTCTTACTTTCACCTTTTTTAACATTTCCTGAATACTTTCTCCTCTTCGCAGTCCAGTTGGGGGATCAAGTGTGTCTCGCTGCATTTTTTCAGCATTTACGTAGCCACTTTCCCTTCAAAGTTTTAGCATGAAACATAATTTTACTGGGATAAATCTGTCACTTAAATGAAAGAATAGAGTTGAAAACGTTAAGCCTCCCCCCGTCCCTAAAAGAGGAAGGGGAAAAAAAAAAAGGAATCCCCCCAAATGTTATTTAGAAATCCACTTTTGTAGCAAAGACCCCCCTCCCCAAGCCCTTCTTTCTGCCTTTTTTTTTTTTTTAGTCTCACTTTTGGGGGTGGGCGTGTAAAAGGAGTTGATTTATTTTTGCAGATGACCCCTTTCCCCACGCTGACATTTTTACAGCCGACTTAACATCGAGTCCGGTGTTTTCAGTTATTTGTCTTAATTGTCAATATTTGATTGACTTTTTTTAATTCTAAGGGAAGGCGGGCGGCTGGTGCAGCCCAGCTTGTCCCTCCCAGGCTGTGCCTGCCACCAAGAAAACCACTGCCAGATGCAGCTTGGACTCGACCCCACGAGTGGTTGGAGACACCAGCACAGCTCTCTGCCCACTTGCTGGTTTTTGTCTGTGCCCAGGGTTTTCTGTGGGTTGGGGCTGGAGTTTGCAGGGTTCACAAGTTGCCTGCAAGGGTCTAGGGGTGCGAGTCCCTGGGGCCAGGTTGTCTTCATCCTCTGTGGATAAGGGGTCTGGAGTGACACATGGGCTGGGCTCGTGCAGGGCAGCAAACCCGTCTGGTGGCTGTAAATCACAGCTGCCCTTTGGGGGAAAAAAAAAAAGAGAAAAGTCCAAAAGAGAAGCAATGTGCATCTTTAAAGCAGGGTTTTGTGCTCACTGGGGCCAAGGCCTCCCCACTCCCTCCCTCTTTCCCTCTTCATGCCTGCCTCCCTCCCTCCCAGCTCTTTCTATCTCTCAGAGAGAAAAATCAATTCTCCTCAAACCTTTTACTGCCTCCAAGATCAATTCCACCCCTTTCCCCAATATAGATAAATAGGGGGTCACTGTCTCAGTGCTTTGTTTGCAGAGTGCCATCGCTCCCATGGGTGGTTTTGGGGATGCTAGGTGCTTGTCAGGCTCTGGCCATTGATCAGCACAGCCTGGAGTTCTCTCTTCCCAAATTTCTTGTCTCCGAGTTCAATCTGTGCCTGCCTAGGAGCAGGGGGATGTGAGTGCATGGTAGCCTGGGGACAAGAAATGCTGCAGGGTGATATTGACAGGAGGGGGTGCAGGGAGGGGGTGCCTGCATGCACATCAAGCTTGGCCTGTCTAACAGCACCAAATCGGTTGGCCCCAGCAAATTTGGGGATGACCTTTCCATTGGTCAGCTCAGCAGCTGCCAGTACTGCCTGCTTGTTGTCCCCACCCTTGGTGCCATTGACCTCAGTAGCATCCGTCATAAGAGGGATGCAGGGTCGAGGCACTGCAGAGACAGAAAGGCCATTTGCTCCTAGCCCAGAGTGTGATTTAGGCTCAGTTTAACTTGAGTGTGCACCTACAGCCTCCTTCTGCCATTCAAAGCATCCTCCTGCAGAGCCTCCCACTCCAGAGCTACATCACCGCCCTCGCTGGGGCTCGCTGGAGGCTGAGCATCCTGGGGTGGAGATGTGCAAGCTGCAGTGAACTGCAGTCCTGAGAAACTGAGCAGCCCTTTTGCAGGAATCAGAGAGGATAAATAAGGCATCAACAACTTAAATCCATAAGAGTGTAGGCTTGGAACCTTTGTGGCCTGTCCTCTAATTGCCTTGTTGGATAGCACTTACAGTACTATGAGCTGGTGCTGGACAAGAGGTGATGGGACAGTCACAGCTGGCTTTTCAGCATCGTGGGGAGTTCTTTGGTGCTCGGCATAGCACAGACCTTTTGAGGTGCAAACAGGTAGCCACCATTCCCATCGGGGCTTGCTCTGGGGACAGCAGCTGCAGGAGCGGGAAGAAGGATGTCCTGTCCCCATCCTCCCCCTTCCCTGGGAATGGATGGGCTTTGGGGCTTGGGTTCCCAGGGTGAAGGCAGGGAGGGAAGGTGACAGGTCTATTTATAGGCGGCCCATCGACCCAGCAATTTGCATAGCTCCTTCGGAAGTCGATCGATGCCTCCATTAAAAAACTGAGACCAAATCAATACGCCCTCTCGACTTGTGCAAAGGTGAAAGGCATTAAAAGGGTGGCTGTACCCTTCACGCCTCCCCTGCCAGCTGCAAAGTCACTGCTCCTCCTGCAGCCCTGGCCTGGCAGAGGGACACGGAGCAGTGTCCCCTGGGCTGGGGACAGCTGGCAGCACACTGAGCACTTCCAGAAGGTGCCTGTCTGGTTCTTGCTCACGGGCACACCCAGACTTGCCTCGGTTTGCAGGGCAGCTGCCTTGTTCTCTGCCAACCAGCGTGTGCCCTGCTCACTGCCCTGCCTCCGTCTGGGGCACCTCTGTGACACCTGAACCACTGAGCCCTGTGGAGCTGGGTAAAACAGAGCTACTCCCCGCCCAGCACAGCTTAAGGTGGCAAAGGGACGTGTCCAAGGTCATGCAGGGACACAGGTTAAGGGGGAGGGGGGACAGGCTGTATCGTAGCCTCATGTGCTGATTTCAGGGCTCTCTGGCCCAGCTGCCTGCAGTGCCCAGCATCAGGGTGCATTGCTGGGGTCTCCATACCTGTGGCAGCCCTATCCCACAGCCCCTCTGACCTCCCTCCCTCTCTCCCCCTGCTGCTCTCCCCAGCCAAGCTCATCGTGGAGACAGACACCTTTGGGAGCCGCGTGCGTATCAAGGGGGCAGCCACAGGTTTCTACATCTGCATGAACAAGAAGGGGAAGCTGATTGGCAAGGTAGGGTGCAAGGGTGTGGGCAGGGCAGGGAACTGCCGGGGACACGAGTGGGGACTGCCAGGAGAGGAGCTCTGCCTTTTGGGGGCAGGGGGAGAAGCCGTCGTGCAGCCTGAGGGGGAGCAAGAGAGGTGGGCGGGTGCCGTGTGGGGCACATTCCTTCTATCTCTCCGAACAAATAGGCGGATTGCTGCTCTATTCTCCACGATTACATGGTACAAGTGCCAGGAATGTTAAGATGCTCCATGGGGCTGGCCCCAAGGCCAGACCCCACCACCCGCTGGTTTGTCATGCAGCTTCTGTGCCTTGATGCCCCTTCCCGTGGTGGGGGGGCTGGACATGCAAAATCCCTCCAGAACAGTGATTATCTGCAAGCATTTTCCACGGCAGCTGCTTCCTGGGGGCTGCCTGATGTGGGTCCCTCTCTAGTCCTGCTACTGCCCATAATGGGGGGAGCTCAGTTCCTGGCTACCCCATGCTCCCCTCACCACCTGCATCTGTGGGCGCCGTCACCACTCACCTCGTGTCGCTTCTCCGGCCACTCAATGCTCCTTGAGGCCCCTCAAGGAATTAAATTAATTAAAGACCCCGGGGGACAGGATGGGTGGGTGAATTGGGATGGAGAGTTTGCTTATGGTTACATCCAGGCACAGATGGAGGCAGAAGTTCCCCTATGGATGTGGTGGAAGTTAAGGCTGGGGTGTTCCCCTGTGGATACGGTGGAAGTTAAAGCTGGGACGTTCCCCTATGGATGTGGTAGAAGTTAAGGCTGGGACCAGCTGGACTGGTACATAAGCAGCAAAGAGCAGTGTTTGTGTCACAATGCCTTCTCCCTGCAGCTTGTTAAGGAAAAGCACATTTTGGGCAATTCTGACTTGTGGGAGAAGTGAGCCTTTGGTTGCCCACAAGCTCTGCTGCCACGGCAGCCAGTCCAGTGTGGGGCAGTGAGAAGCAGCCCTCTGAGAAAGTGCCCATTGCTTAAATCTCTGCTCCTGTCCCTTCCCAGAGCAACGGCAAAGGCAAGGACTGTGTCTTCACGGAGATCGTGCTGGAGAACAACTACACGGCGCTGCAGAACGCCAAGTACGAGGGCTGGTACATGGCCTTCACCCGCAAGGGCCGCCCGCGCAAGGGCTCCAAGACCCGGCAGCACCAGCGGGAGGTGCATTTCATGAAGAGGCTTCCCAAGGGCCACCAGACCACCGAGCCCCACAGACGCTTTGAGTTCCTCAACTACCCCTTCAACCGGAGGAGTAAAAGGACTAGAAACTCCAGAGTGGGCCCTTGATGTGCCTGCCCCTGCCTCCTCTGCCTGCATCTCTCCTGGAGGATGCTCCTCTGAGCTTGGAGGACTATATGTAGAGACTTTCCCATATGGGGGTAAAGAAAAAAAAAAAAAAAAAAAAAAAGGGGGGGGGGGGGGATAAAAAAATTACCTTCTCTAGTTGTTGGTACTTTTTGGGGGGGGGTTTGGTTTTTACAAAAAAAAAAAGAAAAAAAAAAGAGGAAAAAAATGAGAGAGGCTCTATTTTTGTACTCCAGCTTTAAAAGTAAAGAAACATTCAAAGACTGGTGAAGGGAGAAGAGCCCTTCACTTAGAAATGTTCTAGTCTGTTTGGGGTTGCGCTTTATTTTGTAATATTTTTTTTTTTTTGGTAGCTCTAGGGGGAAAGGAGTTAAAAAATCATGTTTAAAACAAACAAGAAAGAAATCCAAATCTGGAAGCGATGTGCTACTTAAATGAACTGAACTAATGCTATGCTTGCTGGAGAAGATGGAGAAGCTGGAAAACAGCTAAGAGGAGGGGATTTATTTTGGAGGTGGTTGGAGGCCTCCTAGGTGGTTTTTGCAGCCTGGGTGACGTGGGGACACTGCCAATGGGGGCTGACTGTGGCGCCTGGGGTGAGGACCACTGGATGCTTTCTTTCCTTGGATGTGCCTGCTTCTTTGGCTGAGCAAAGGGTTGCTGGAAGTCACATCTTTCTGAGAATGCTGCTGGCTTCACAACTCTCAACTTACTTTTTTTCTCAGGAGGGGACAGGGGTGATGGATTCCCCAGAGAAAGTCCTGAACTGACTTGGTACCTCTTACCCACAGGAGCATCTTTGGCATTTGGTTTGTTTTAAAGTACTAAGGTACAGCTGCTGTGGAGCGGGCTGATAACTGGTATTATTTTTTTCCCCATGTGGAAAATGTGAACTTCTCACCAAAAATTGATATTTTTTTTCTGTCTATATTTTTTTATGAGATGCAAGTTTTCATCCATAAAATTAAACAAAGTTTACAAATTATTGTGGAGCCATTTTAGGCTGTTTTGTTGTGATATTCAGTATCTTGTCATAGTAGTTGGTGCTTTCATTGCCAACCGTCTCTTACAGGTTTCTTCTTTGATCAGAAATACTGCCACCCTAGCCCCCCTAGGAAAGGAGGGGGTTTCTTTCAAAATTTCTGTGTTGACAGAAGCCAAATTTTATATTTAGGAGAAATAAAAAACAAAAAAACAGAAAACCAAAGGAAACATTTAGTCTCTTGATTAAACATCCTCAGCCAGCCCTGCTCTGCACATGCTGCCCTGGGACTGTGACTCTCTCCAAAGGGTTAAACCAATTATTCTTCACGGGGAGGGCAAACAAAGACACTGGATAGGAGCCAGAACCAGGGGTGACTTTTCATCCAATCTTTTTTGATTGTTTGAGGTTTTTCCTGTTTCCTTGAGGATTTTTGTTTTGTTTCGGTTGTGTACAAATTGAATATGAAATGATTGAAATATTTATTTAATATGTGCATTAAAAGTTTGTATTAGTCTAACTGAGCCTGATGCTTTCCAGGGAGGGGCTGGGGCTGGACAGGCATATTGGAGAGGGATGAAAGAGGATGGCAGTGAGGTGCAGGATGGGGCTGAGGCTGCTGGTTGGTGCCATTTCCTTCCCAAGGGAACAGCTGTGGAAACTGGGAGACTGTCCTAAGATTTTGGACCCAGATGAGTCTTGTGGAAATCATGGTTTTCCTCGCAGCAAATTCCAGAAATTAATGTGCAGATGCCACCTTCCTGATGTGTGGGAGCAAGGCCCACTGCAGGTTGAATGGGGACATAGTGCAGTGGAGCCTTGACCTCTGCTTTCAAGGACAGGATGAAACTTTCCAAGAGAAAGCTGCCTACCCAGAAGAGCTTGGGGGCTGTGCAAAATGGGCTGTTGCAGCCCCTCCTTCAGAGAATACTCAACCCTGCTGCAGTGCTGGGTCTTGCTTCCAGGAGCTGATCAGGGATTCAGATATGGAGTGGTTCTAAGGTATGGAAGCATGCAATAATAAAACTGTGGAATATGTTAAACTGCATAAGTGTAGCAGCCCTGCAAGGTGCATCTCACCATCACTGCTGCCAGCCCTGGGTTTGCTGCAGTGCTCCTGGGTGCCTGTCACATCACTCAGTGCTCATGCTACGACTGATCTGTGGGTGTGAGGCTGAGCCTTCCCCTGGCTGGCACAGCAGCCTGGGCTGAGCTGCCAGAATTTGTCAATAATTTCAAGGAGGGAAAAGGGGCTGAGCACTTGGCCTTACTCTGCACCTGAGCATCGCTGCTCAGGGATGTTGCTTGAGCCACAGGCCAGCATGGATGGCTTTTGTCTGACTGTTCCAGGAGGGACCCAAGGGCTGCAGAAGATGACAGCTGGGGCAGACTTTGTTGTGGTTTACAGACGACAGGAATTAAAAGTGAATTGCTCCTGGTCTTTCCCCAGGCAGAGATGGTGTTTGATAGCCCTTAATGGTTGCTTTTCTTCCTTTAATTTGTCTAACTGCTTTTCCTAATGGCTCTGTGAACATGAGTGAATTGGTGCCAGGTGCCTGCTCCAGGTACAGGTAGCAGAGGCACAGGACTGGCTCCATGTCTCCTGTCTTGTTACAAATGCCCCAGCTATGGTAGGGAAGGGCATGGTGTAGGTGCTCAGCCTCCAGTAAGGCTGTTCCCCCATCCCTGCCATCCTGGGATGCAGCCAAGAGCTGGAGCAGGGAGCAGCCAGCAGCCTGGAGTTTGAGGTGGGTATGGACACTCCTGTGTCCCTGCACAGCTCTGTACCACACTAGCCCCCAAACCCTGCTGTCTGCTCTGCCACAGTGAAAGGAACTCAGGCCTGGCCTCTGGGGAGGGATCCCCAGCTCATCTGGTCCATGGTTAGTCAGCCACTCTTCCTAGAAGGGCTTTTGGGTGGCCATGGAGCACTGCAGCTTGAGACTTTGTTTATTGTTTGAATTTGTCTGACTTTAGCTCCTAGTCAACAAAGGTTGTTTCACCATTGCTTGGAAGATTAAAGACCCCAATTCTAGTAAGTTAATGAGTAAGTGAATTAATTAATGGTTCCTCATATCCCCTCTCTGCACTGATACCACTTAGTCCTTGGTAAGTGTGGAGGAGCTCATGCTCCTCCTGGGCCCTGCAGGGTGCTGTGTACAGGATCCCCAGGGCTGGTGGCTTCCACCACCCATGCAGGGAGGTGGGGACAGTCCCTGGTGATGTCTGCAATTCCTTCACAGTTACAGGAACCCTGGTTGCTATCTGAATGCATAGGGTCAATCATCAACCCAGCAATCTGGGACTTTTTCTTCTCCTTCTTCATCAGCAGGTGTGTGAACCAAGCCTGAGAATCAGCCATCCAAGGGCCCTGGGGACTGCAGGGTGCTGAGATGGGGCTGGGTGCAGGAGAGGGCTGGGGACGGGGGGCTTTGGGGGTGGGTGTTTGCTTTTGTTAACTCATGCTGTTAGTGTGGCTGTTTTGGGCAGAAACCCCTGCTTTGAGCTAGCAGAGTCCTTGTGGTGGGCATGTGCCTGTTCCTAATGCCACCATTCCCAGTGTCACCCTGCAGCCCCCTCACGGCTGGTGAGCTGGCTGGAGGGAGGTGGCAGATGAAGCAGGAGAGGAGCCTTGCTGCTCTGGCTGTTGGAGCAGGGATGATGGCCCATCCTGAGCTCCAGCCAGGGGTGTGTGTGTGCCCCTGCCTGGACAGGGCTTCACCGTGCAGTGACATCCAAACACAGAGACAAGGCTGGAGCTGAGCAACGTTTGGGACACTCTGCCTTGCCAGATTGTGGGGAAGCCCATCTGGTCCAGCCAGCTAACGCAGGGTAAGAAGTAAATGTGGGGTGAACACGCCAGGGCAGCACCAGGCAGGAGGAAGAGCTGTTTTCAGATGAAATGCTGCTGTGGCTGCCCAGCGAAGCCGTGGGTGCTCCACCCCTGGCAGTGCTCAAGGCCAGGCTGGATGGGGCTTTGAGCAATCTGATTTAGTGGAAGGTATCCCTGTCCATGGAAGGGCATTTGGAACTAAAGACCTTTAATGTCCCTTCCAATCCAAATGGTAGAGAAAGAGAGTAGCGGGCAGCAATAAATTGAAGAGGCAAGAAAAGGGGCATGTGCTGTCTGAGCAGGGGCTGCACCCCTGCTTTATCAACCAAACCCCAAACCTTTTGGCACATGCTATCTCTGCTCCCACCCCTTCTCTCAGTTTACAACTTTTCCTCAAGGTTTGCTTGGATGTGGGTGCCCACTGAGCTGGGTGGGCTGTAGGATGCTGTGGCAGGGCTGGGGCTTGCCCAGGCTCCCTTAGGCAGGCTCAAGCTTGGGAAGGACGACTGGGCTGTTTGTTTATTGCATCAGGCTCAGCTTTCAAACATTTCCCTGCCATCCCCCTCCCCCTCCTTTAATTAATTCTGGGTAAGAAGTTCTGGCTTTATTGTGCCACCGAACTGAGGGCTCCCTGTGGGAAAAGTCACACCTTCTGAACAGCTTCTGATACCATGCAAATGAAGGACAAGTCCAGGAAACGCTTTCATCTCAGACCTGTCCAGCCCCCTGCCCATTAATTACACACATTTCATTTGTGTGAGAGCAATTCCTCTCGGGGAGGGGGCGGGGGGTGGCTGCAGCTTGTGGATCATCTCAGCCCCCCTCTCTAAAGACTCCTCCTTGGGAGGGATTTATAGCCAGAAACGGGGATGCTCAGGGACTCAGTGGGGGATGTCATATTTTGGCCACTCCAAACCAAACTGGTTTGTTGGTGGGCTGTATCCTGCCAGTGGGGAGGGCTCAGCACTGCTCCATGCCCTGCTCCATACCAGCAAGCCCTGGCTGTGGAACCAAGTGGAGCATCTGAGAGGGAGGCACAAGGTGGAGCAGAAATGAGCTCAGTGCTGTCACAGGGGAATGGCCCTCCAGGGCCAGGAGCTCATGAGATAGATTACTTTGGGCAGGGTGGCCACAAAATGAGTCTCACATATAGAAATGTCGTTCTGTGCTGTAACAGCACTCAACATGTGTTGGGGGACAGCAACATACTCTGACAGGGCACAAAATCTTCTCAGCCACAGGTGGACCAGACCTGATGCTCCTTCTGAGCCTTGGTCCCTCTCCTCTCCCTCTCCCTCTCCTCTCCTGTTGTCTGACCTGTGCAGCCAAAGGCATCTCCAGGCTGGTTCCTGTTTTCCCGAGTCTGATGTGGAGTCTCGGGTCCAGACCCTGGCGAAGGTGCAGAGAGAGGGGATGTGGAGTACAGTTGGTTTTCACAGCCGGTTTCCTGGCCATGGTAATAACACTTAGCACTTCTGTAGCACCTGGGATGCTCCAAGCACCTACACATATGCTCCTGATTACCACCCTGCTTCCCATTTGCAGCGTTTCTGCCCCCTCCCCACACATGCCTACAGCACTATCAGCACTTAGAAACGGGGCTGCCCTCCAGTTCCCGTGGCTTTGCTGCAGAAGACCTTTGATGGCTAAGTTTGCTGTTTGCTTTCCACCTGGACAAGGATGTGCTGTGACCTCTGGTGTTGACAAGCCATGGGCCCAGGGAGACGTGGCCCCTGTGGCTTGGTGCACCAGAGGAGCTCTTGGGAGATGTTGGAGGGATGTTTGGGACTGGGCTAATGGGAACCTGCAGCCTTTGTGGGGTCCAAGTCAGCAGGAAATTGGTGCCAGGCTCCAGCAAAACTTCTTGTCCACCCAGTGGCCCTGCACCACATCAGCTGCAGGCAGGAGAGGGCTCGTGTGAGGATCAGTTGAAGGTTGTGGCTTTTACTCCAGGTTGCCCAATGGGCCAGGTACTGTGCAGTGAAATGCACTTCAGATTTGCTGTTCTGGGAGCAGAGGGGATGTTCTTGGCCTTCATGTGACTTACAGCATCTCTCCTGTGTTCACAGTCACTGTAACACTGGAATGTCCTTCCAGGCTGTGTGGTGTCCCAGATACAATCTGTGGCTGCATGGTCCTAGATCAGAGGCTGGGGGAGGCTTGGCTATGTTGGGAAGACCCACTCCAGCCATGTTCAGGTATTATCACTTTGCTAGGGTTGTGCTGGTGGTTGTTGTGGACTGGAAATGGGATGCTGAGGGCTGTCAGAGCCTCCCCAGTTTGGTGAATGCCTGATCTGTGTCACTGCTCCCATCCAAGCCCTCTGTTCAGCCATGGAGTCACCCCTTCTAACCATGACCATGGCACTGTGAAGGGTCCTTGCTTCCTGGGCTGGCTTCTCCAGCCAATATGGCCAGTAGTGTTTTCTAATTTTTTTTCCTCTCAAAGATTTATAGCAGGAGGAGAAGGAAAAAAAATCAGCCTTGCTCTTTCTGTGATTGTTTTGCAAACTCTTTCTGCTGTAGTAGTACATCTTGGTGGCTGGAACCTCCTCTTTAACGAGCTGCTCCCAGAGTAAGCAGCAGTTCTTGTCCCAAATACATTGTGTTTCCTATGGTCCACTCTAGCAGGTGCCATAAGCTGTCAAGATAGACATAAGTACAGGTCTAGTTGCTACCACAACAAAAGAGAGTCCTGAGAAGGGATTTGAAAGAGAGTTGGAAGGTGTTCCTGTGGAAGTTCATAGCAAACTTTGGGAAAACTCCAATAATAACATTAAAAGAAAACAAAAACACCACCAAAAAAAAATCAAACCAAAGCAAAAACCAAAACAAAACCAAAACAAACCCCACCAAAAAAACCCCAAAACCATAAGAGCCTCCTGAAGTGCAGGATGAGACCTAGGCTGTACACCCATAGAATTTTGACTATCAAGATGTGAAATGGGACCTTGCGGGCTGGCTGTGCCTGCTCAGGCCCCGGGCTGGGGCTGTGCTCCCTATCTCCCCATGAGAAGCAGGAGCCCAGCTGGGAGCCAGCCCTTTGGTAATGGCCTGCGAATTTCCCCGGGCTCTGTTAATTGCTGCCTGGCTGCTAGTTACAACTCCAAGTCAATTGTTGGGAGTGTTGGGTCCTGCAAAACAACCCCTTGAAATCAGTTGTTAGCCCAATTAACAACCAGTTTGGCCTCGGTTCAGGCTGTTAACCATCAAACAGCTAACTGCTGGTAATGATTGATTTCTCAGCAGTTGGGGCTGCAGTGGAAGAGCCAACCCGTGTCACAAAATGCCATTAAAACCAAAATTTTGTGAATGCATCTGGCTCAGGCAAACATTTGAGTCGTCCCACACCAGTAGAGCAGGCAAGGGGATGACCAGAACTTTTATCCGTTTTGATTAAAGTAGGGATCATTGGCGTGTGTTGGGATGAGCTGGCAGCCACCAAAACAGGGCTGCCACCCCAAGTGCTCCGGGAAGGCAGGCACCACTCTCTGTAGGGCAGCCATTGATACTCAGGGGGCATCTGGCATTCAAGGCCCCCATGGATGGGAACTGCTCATTGTCCAGCTCTCTTCCACAGTCACTGTTCCAGCCAGCAAACCTGCACAGATTAATGTATCCAGTTTGGATGTTCAGGTGTTTCCACAAACCAGCATTTCCATCTGCACCACCAACCAGGAGCTTGGACAGGGACAGCAGCTCCTATCAGCATGTGCAAGCTTGGGATGCCTCCACAGCAGCCTGGGACACTGTGCTTGCTGGAAGGCAATTCAGACTCCTCTGCAGGTGTGAGTATCTCTACAAAAACTATAAAATACTCTTTGGGTCCCAGGGTTCAGGCAGGGTTTGTTTAAGGCTGCTGGTCAGGTCTTCATCCATTTCCCTCCACAGTTTCAGGCCCTGGCTCTCCACTGTGCCCTGACAGGCTGGTTCAGACACATTGCTGGTGTTACATCAAGAGCTTTTTCCCCCAGGGATATTTTCCCCCTGATCAAAGTGTCTGATTCAAGCTGTAGCATGTTTGGGGAGGAGGAAGACAGACACCTGTTAAGGAAAGACTTTGAAAATGCAGAGGATGAGCTGCAGAGGTTGACTTTGTGAAATGTCACAAAGGCTCCAATGGTGCAGGGTGAGGAATGAGCACCTTGATGAACAGCACTATGGTGCTTGTGATCTGTGTGTACTCAGGGGCCTGTGGTCCTGTCAGGGCCTCCACTCTGAAGCCTGAGCTCAGTTTCTGAAGCTGGGACTGGTGCCTTTCAGCAGGACATGTGCTCCTGAGACCCACGCGGATGTTTCAAAGATCTTCCTGCAGGGTTCCTCTATGTGCAGATCTGGTTCTCCCTGGAGCCATGCTTTCCTGTCCTTCCACTACCAGTATGGTCATCCCAGACTCCCACCAGTACATACCCCTGCATGGTGCATGTTTTCTCTAACTAGCTGTATTAGATCCTTGGGCAAACAGGACAAAGTTGCTTATTTCACCAGATACCTACTAAAAGAAGCTGAGTTCTCTCCCACATTGGGATTACCTTGCCCCCTATACTGGGGAGGCTGGATTGCAGCTGAAACTCCCCCCATGCCAGGCAGTGCAGGTGCAGCGAGCCTCTGCATCCAGGACATCAGTCAGGGTTTCACCTCCAGTGTGTACAAGAAGAAACTGGTTCTTACAAAGGTTTAAGTGAGGAGTTTGAGGTAAGCAGACAACTCAGTTTTCTCATTCATCGTGTCTGTGAGCAAATGTTTTACTTGCAGCTTATGCATTTGACTGGGCTGAATTACAGCAGTCCCAGTCTGTGCATCTTCTGGGTGTCCCATTCCCCCTGAGCTCTTGAACCCATCCTTCCAGCTGGTGCTGATGGGTGCCTCTTGCCTGCTGGAGTTGGAGCTCTGCCTGCTCAGACTCTTTGTATACCAGAGAAGGTCAGCTATAAACAGAAATGATTGGTTTTGTTGGGGGCTCTTTTTAGACATCAAAAATGCTCCATCATCACCAGGCTGGCTTAGCTTTCAGCAGCCAGTGCAAACAGAGCCAAACCCTCAGCAGAGAATTTAGCAAGAGAAGAGCACAGACTTTCCAGAGCTATCCTGCCAAAGAATCACATCCTCATTCCTCCTTATACTTTGTGCCACATCATTTGATGCTGTTCTGGGCTCTGCACAGACACAGGGTGAGCACAGGGGAGCTCCCAGCCAGAGCTGGAAGCAAAGGGCATAGCCCCTCTTTAGAGAAGGTGTGGGGAAAATCAGTGCACAGAAAGATTAAGATCTCATAGAAATTCTGGCAGAGCTGCAAATCAGCTGAATCAATGTGTAAGAGGCCAAGAAAAGGTATGGCAGTGGTCCAGTGGGAGAAGCAATGCATATATGCAATAATCTGAGTTATAAATGAGGTATAAAACCACAAACCTGATTTTTTTTCTAAACCTCATGTCCAATTCCTCAGCTTTGACTGAAGATTGGACTCTATCCTGAATGCTGACTGGATTTGTTACATCAGCAGATTTCAAGGTTGTGGGGGATATTCCAAATGTTCATGCCAGTCTTCTGCCATACTTGGATGAGAGAAACCTGCTCAGTGCCTTCTGAGTGAAAGCCACAGCTCTTACTTAAGGAACAGGAAGAAAGGATAGTCTTCAGGGACTCTATATTTCAATATTCTTTGTCATTTTTGGCCTAAAATGCCTAACTTCAACTCACAGCACTTGATCTTGCCCTCTTCCAGCTTAAAGTGTCATCCCACTTGACCAAGTTTCTCCAGGCAGAGCAAGCAGGTTTTCCAGGTCTCTCTGAGCTCTTGTAGGGATTTTTTAAGCTGATTCCCATCTGTCAATATCTCTTGTGAAGTGCAGCCAAGTGTCTTGGCCTCAGCATCTGGCAATACAGGCTGGTGTTGGCTTGGTTGTGTCCAGGACCTTGAGAGGAGAGAAGATGCAGCGACCACCCACTGGGGTGATGTCTCTGCTCAGAGCTGGTGTTTTCCAAGAGGTTCTTCCAGGACTTGTGGAGCAATTGAAACCAAACATGGAGCTGTAATCCTCATTCAGATGGGACCACTATAACTCCAGTCTGTTTTGAAGAAGAGAGACATGGATGGTCCTCACAGGAGGTGCAGATAAGGCAGTTACAGTCTCCTGACACATCCAGCTGCAATGGCCACAGCACATCTCTAAGGCAAAGGCAGCATTTATTTTATAATGAAATCTGAAATGCTGGATCTTGTGCCTTCCCAGGAGGACTCCATCTCCTGTCATCTAAATATTGACATTTGATCTATTGTTGCTCTCAGTTGTGATGGGTAAAGCCACAGTCTTTCCTCCAATTTCACTAGAACCACTGTGGATAAGTTCACATGTGAGCAGAAGGTGGTTTGACCTAATTATCCTCCATGCCCATGTCTGCAGTTCTCTCACATTAAGGCAGCACAGTGACAGCAGTGAGAGCACAAGTTTTCATACACCCAAGGGTTTTGTCAGAATCTGTGTTTCAGGAGCTGGTCACTGACCCAGCTGCTGTCCCACGGCACTTTTGAGGAGTGACCGAGACATAGAGAGGCACAATAGGGCAGGAAGTGCCGTGGAAACTGCAAATTCCCAAGGCTATGGCTGTGGCTTGTGGCAGTATGCACAGCACCTGCTGCTCTGACCCAAATCCCACCACTATCAGAAGCTGGTTAATTATAAGAAAAGCTCTTTCTTACTAATTGCTGCTGGCTGGTAAAGGGGCATCCCCAGCCCCTAAAGGACTGGTGGGATCAAGAGCAGGCACTGGTGGTTGCTGACATGTGCTGAGCCCTTGCAGCCTCCATTGTGGAGCCTGAAGGTGTCTGCACTTCACTCCCTCTCAGAGTGATCACTGCAAGGAGCTGAGAGTTTCACCACCTCCCCCTGCAGAGCCGTGGGTTTGCCACGCACTTGACACCGGTGCAGAGGGATGACTTGTGCTTGACGACTGTCCCCACCACAGCAGCTGCCTGTCCTTCACCAGTGCTCCCCTCCAGCCTCCTCGTAAGAGTTGTGGCATTCCCAGAATGAGGCCGAACTCCAGGGTGGTGTGCTGGGATGTGGAGGTGGCACCCCCATGGGTCATGTTGCCAGCTGGTGAATGGGACAGCCTCCAGGCCACTATGGTCCCAGACACTTCAGTCATTAGCTGGGGCTTCCCAAATCAAGTCTGAGGCTCCCTAGGGGAGCCAGTTTGCCTTCAGCATCAGTAAGGATGAGAAACTTCCCTACAGGTAAGAGAAGATTACAGCTGAGATTTTTGTCCTGATGGTGATACTCTGTGAGCTGGGATTTCAGACAAATCCTCAGCCCTGTGACATGGATCACATTACATGTGGTGTGGATGGGGCATTTCTTTTGTGTGTTTGCTACCTTCGGTGTGGAAAGCTGTACTGCTGATGTGAGCAAAGGGAAGAACAGCAAAGGGGACAAAGCAGGCAGGAATGTGGACAAGTCCTACATGGAAAAGCAGAAGCAGCCAGACTGGCCAGGGGAAGGGTGAGGAGGGGCTTTGGGTCCCATCCTATGCTCCCTAAAGTATGTTTCCTGGGAGTGAATATCTGTTGGAAGGAGAAGGAAGCTGGAGCTGGTTAGTGAAGCACGTAGGCTTTTAGTCCTCTTGTCACTCAAGAGATGACAAATGTGGAGTCTCTGCTACTGAGACCAAGTGAGCCCCTAACGGGCTGCTTCAAGGGACTGTCACTTAGAGAAATGGCAGTGTGACACAGCTATTTCATGGCTACTTTACTAGGCAGCACCCACTGCTCACTGCTCCTCCAGATTCACCCTGTGGCATGGCAAGCTGGGATGACCTGGATGAATGGTCCAGAGGAGTTGCACTGACTTCCTTGGGGAGATGTTGGACACTGAGATCAGACTCTGCTCTGTGTCTGGGCAGCATCACAGGCACTGTGCACTGGTGGGTACTTACGGATCTGGCCTTCCCTGTTGGTGCCGGTGCAGGAAAGCTCTGAGTGTGCCAGCTTGCAGGATTTTATGCATAGGATGGATAATGCTGCCACTGCTGTTATCTGGAGCAGGTTTGGAGCTGTTACTTGAAGCTGGCTGTGTGGGAAGCAGTCATAATACAAAAGGTCATAAGGATAAAGGTAGAATGGGTGCCAGTGGGGCATGAAGACCTCAGGATGGGGGAAGAGAAGAGTCATCAACATAGCACAGAATCCTCATCCCCAGAAACCTTACTGTGTTGCTTCTTGCTCTGCTTTAAACCTATAAAACCTATAGGGGTAGGAACTCTGAAGTTATTTGTATATTATTTCAGGAACACACATTGTGGGGAAGCAAATCTTTCCCTACCAAAGCAGTGAATCCATACCTCTGCCAACAGCCTACACAGAGAAGGCTCAGCCCTAGATAAGACCTGAGGCAGCAGGTGAACATCAGGATGTTGCAGGATCATAACACGGACTTAGCTGCAACTGGGTGCACCATTTACTGGTGGGAGCTGTCATGGAGGGCAACAGGTCTCTGGAGTTATTTGCCTGTATTGAGCTGCTAGGAAATGTCTGACCTTCCTTGAAACCAGAGCATGCAGAGCAGCCTGCTTACCCTCAGCAGTGATCTCTGGGCAGGAAGCTCAGATGTGAGCGATGAAGGCAGCAGCTTTGCTGAGGAAATGCATTTAATTTGATCTACACTGCAGTTTTTGTTGGAAAAAATGTTGATGCAGTAACATTCTGCACAGTAACTAAGGGTGGATTAAAGGTCATAGAGATAATGTAGCACGCTGAATTCACAGGTGGCAGATGAGAATAGTGTAAGACACACTGGGAAAGTCTCCCTCAAGTGTCTTCTCTCCAGCTTTATCTGTTCTACTCAAGAACTGGGTTTGCTTCTCCTTCCTAGCAGGTTTCACTCTTGCCTGGACACTTCTGCACACTGGGAATAGCTTGGCTAGTAGGGCTGCACCTGAATCTTTCCCCCATGCTTTAAATCATGGGGTGACCACTCAGCATGGTGCAGGTGGAGCAGGGAAGTGTCTGCTGATGGGGATGCAGAGGTGGCTGGGCAAACACAGCCTCCAAGAAGCAGTTTCCTGTGCACACAGATGGGTCTTGCTGCAGAGCACGCTCTTGGGAGAGGGCAGGAGGAGGTTTCCCCAGTCTGCTGCAACTTTTGCAGTTATCTGAGGGGATGGGAAATCTTCTGTGGAAGACAGCAGATCTGTGACAGAAACATTTTAAAGGACTGTTCCCAGAGGTGTAAAATTCAGCACTGGGAGTACATGTGTCTCAATGGACAGTGGAGAGCCTCACACGCTCCAGCTCAGGACATGGAACAACTGGCCGACCACCTGAGCTCCTCCTGCCCCCTGCGTGGAACAGAGCTGGTGCCAAATCACTCCACAGGTCACTGGAAGTTTAATGCAAGTTTCCCAGAGGTTTTGGAGTGTGCACTGAAGGATGCTGCAGTGCAAAGCATTGCTGTTTATTCCACCGTTATCACCCCATGGAGAAAAATGCAGAGTTCATTGTGACATCCACTGAAATGTCATGGGAAAAAAAAGCCAACTGCCCAGCAGTGAATCACTCTGTCCTACAGGACAGACAGACAGACAGACAGCCCCCTCCTCGTCCCCCCAGCCCCTCCCGTATTTTGTGCTCTGTCCCAGCAGAGGGAGCCCGAGTTTATTAACAAATCCCGATCCCGGAGATGGCTGCTATCAAGGCGGTACCAAAGCCCGGGCAGGATTCTGGCAGCTGGGGGAAGGCAGCCGAAGGAGTAGGGGTCTAACAGTGATGTTGAAAGCAGGGCTGTGTTCTCAGCCTCGGAAGCAAGCGAATGGTTAGTCAAGACGCCCTGCAAAGAACTCTGCTCCTGGGACACTGCAACCCTGTGAAGAGATGGATGGCCTCCAGCAGCCAGCAGACATGCTCATTGCATGGGGAAAACATTTTGCATCAATAGATGCAGCAGATCCACGCTATGATGAATGAAATGAGTTTAATTTACTTCAGAGGCTACTTCAAGGCAGTCAGCAACCTGTGTACCTGCACTTGTACTGGGCTGGCCAGTTTTAATCCTGTCATCTGGACAGTTCTCCCAACAGTGTTCAAAACCATCAATCACTGTGGTGCCAAATCCACAGCTGTTCGGCACCTTGTGCCTGAGTCTGCTCCCGTTCAGGCTGCATGGTAATGCTGTGCAACCTTCCAAGCACAGGACAGTGGCCCTGAGCCACCTAGCATGAGCTTTTGCACTGGTTTCCCTTTGGTTTTGAAGGCTCTGTGTTAGTGCACAGAGTTTAGCTGAGGGAAGCAGGAGCAGTTTTAGTGAAGTGCCTTCTCAGAGCTCATGAGGATGCCCTAAGTTTTCTTTGCTGATAATGTGAGATGAAATGGTTCCCAGGGAGACAGACAATTCCTGGCTCTGTGTTCTTTTTTACAGCCAGCAGTTACACTGATACCATGGATGCATACATGGTTTCAAGATTATCTGGGAGAGTAAAGGTTATGTGACTGGGGTGCAGGAGGGTCACAGATAATTTTAGGCCAAATCCGAAAACCATTAATATCAATGCAAAGCCCCTCATTAGCCTGAGCAAGCACAGAGATTCTTGTTTTAGAAGCTGAGTAACAAACTGTGACATTTTGGGGCGCAGGGATGGGAAGGCAAATGACTCAGGCTGCACTTTACAGAAAGCAGCAGGCAGATATTTTCCGAGGCAACTTTTAAAAGGAAGGTTAAATTTCTCCAAGATAAGGAGAGCTCCAGCTCGATGGAATGCATCTCGACCCCCCCTCCCCACCTCATCCTATGATAACAGCTGTTGTGTTGGAAACCTAATGCTGATGAAAGAGTTAAAGGCTGGTTGATGGGCAATATCGGTGACACACCTCTGAATTGAGCATACTCCTGGAGTGAGACTGCGGACTGGTGTTACTCAATGAATAGAGGCCACTCCAAGGGAGTTTTTCCTTGAATAGAATGGGGTCAGGGAGCCGCTTTGGGGAACAATGGTTGCCACCGGCTAGCTGAATTTCTTACAATCACACACCATACCCCCTGATCAAATAGCTCCTTTGTCAGTCTGATATAAAAACATGTCATACAATGATGATCTGGAAGAATGACAAGAGCTGGCCTTTCAAAGAGATCAGAAGGGCTTGTTTTGCACAAAAAGAGCCCCCATCAGAGTCAAGACAGAAAAAAATGGAGAATAAAAGGGGGTGAATGGAAACAAACAGCAATAACAACAACAACAGAAAAGAGGGCAAGTTGGAAACTTAGGTCTGGCTTGTTTCACAGCATCCCATAGCCACAGCAGTGCAGCACGGTCGAGTTGAATCTCTTTCAGTATGGACATGGATGTCAGATTGTGCTGCCATTGGGCTCCCATTGTCATTCTGCAGTGGGACAGAAGAAATTGCTGGATGGGAAAAGGTCACTTGGCCCAACGAATCATCTCCCTGCCCCCCCGAAAATGTCTCAACACCATCTCTCTCCTTTCTCACTGTAGTTCACTCCTCTGCCTTTTTATTACAGTGTTCATCTGCTGTCTTTATGCTCCTGTACAAAGTTCAGATTGCTCAGAAGGCTATTCTTGTCCATCTGTTCATGTGAGCTGGAAAATATCTTTATTCTCCCCTACTACCTTGTTAACATTAATATTTTTTTTCTTGAAGTGTGTACCCTGTTTTCAACCCTCTTCTCAAGATTTTCAGGGACATAATTGAGATTCTGGATGGAGAGAAAGTTTTCCCTTTTCCCCCAAAGAATGTTTTAAGATGGACAGGGAAGTGGATCCCTGCCTGCTACTTGCAAGGGAGCTGCATTCCTACAGTATCTGTCACAGGAGTCCCAAGAGATGGCATTTACACACAATCATTACAATTATTTGCAAGCCAGAAAAGCTCAGCAGACCTGGAAGTGGGCAACTAAAGCTGCCAGGCAATTTCAGCACCTAAAAGTGTTTGAAAAAATTGTGTTTAAATTTTAATCTGGTATTATATAAAATAAGAAGTCAGAACAGTCAGAAGAAATCATAGCATGTAAAAGACTGAGCTCTTGGGAAACTGCTCCTGAAAATACACTCACAATAACAACACACCAAAGCTTTGCCCCATGTTTAAGTTCTCTTAATTTATTTATTTTTTAATCCACAGTGTTTTCTCTAAAGAGAAACAAAACGCAAAAAACATTGCTAATGCTTCCAGGAGTTTGTATGATTAAGCACACAAACCAGGAGGTAGCTTGCAGAAAGGATAACTTTATGCACCATTTTTAATCTTCAAGACAAATTTCTATTGTCATCTAGAATTTCTTCATTGTACAGTGTTACTTGCCCCTTTCTGCAATTTTGTACAGAATCTGTTATACTCTTATGCATGTTACTCAGCATATGTTCCTTTTAAAGAAAAATACTAGGTAAACTTTATTTACAGAATACATTGTTTATTAAATACAGAGAATATTTATAAACACACACATAACACTGACATTTGTAAACCAAAAAGAATTGATGCTGACCTGAATAGCTGAGATCTTCAATTCCTTTACCTAAAAGTCTGTATAGCACAAAATTAGGGTCATAACTAATCACCTCCTCTCCTGAATAAAGGTCTGAAAAGCTGCCTGAAAATAACTAGGCCACATTCTGGGTGCAGGCAAAATTAGGATACAGGTTACAAATTCTGGGTAGGTTACATTTCAAGATTGTTACTACCAGTGTATTTGAGGTTGTAGAGGAGATAGAAGACATGCTGTGCAGTGCTGTTTGGAAATTAATTTGGAATTGTAGTATTAAAATTTGCACCACAGCAAATCAGGGCAGAAGGCAGGCGAGACACAGCACGTGTAGTGTTAGGAGTCAGAAACTAGACACTGAAAAAAAGTATTTAGGCACCTAAACAAAATGTTTTCAGTGGTTTTGAGCACCCAACAGTTCTGCTTGATTTTCAGAGCTAGTGACAGACAAACGACTCTTGAGTTTGTCAGTCTAAAAGGCAGATTTAGTGCTTGTATTTATGGTTGCTCCAGCCTCCAGCTGGAAAACCCAGGTAGCAAAGAAGGTGACAATTCAGTTCTCAAATGGGATGTACCTGCCCTGGGACCAGCTGTTGACTTGAACTGAACTGAACACCTGGTCAGTGGTGATCGGGTTTCTGCAATACTGGTTTTGATCTAGCTGCCATTAAAGCATACCAGGACCTCATCATTTTGTGATCAAGGCGGGGCTACATGAGAAGAAGCCCTTGGCATGCCATTACCTGCTGGCTGGACTTTACAAGCCCAGTTTGGCTGAGAGAGTGTTATGCATGTCCTAAAGGACTGGGGCTCTGGTCCACTGGGTGTGATATCCACTTGGTGATAACCTGCAACTTCACAGCACCTTTATTTTTCTTACTTAAACTATTTGGAAATTGTGTTGTTTGGCTTTCACTGGACATTTGTTTTGTGGTTAGTCTTGGTTGCTGGGTTTTCTTTATTATGGAAGTTCTGGATAGGTGGATATTTTTTGTGTTTTCTTTAGGTGACATCCTGTTTCAATATAAAGCAGCATAATTCTGTTAAACTTAGTGAAAACTCTTGTATACAGCACCCTCACATCTGGTCCTGAGACCTGGACAACTCTGGTAAAAAAAATATATGTTAAAGGAACACTCACTGTGGAATTAACTGTTCCAAAGATTGGAAGGCATAAGAGCCAGCTTGCACACACATCTTAATTTTGTCCCTTTGTCAACAGGTTGTACAATCAAAATTTAAGTGACACTTCTGTCTTCTTTGGGCTGCTGGCTCTGCTTTGCTGAATCTCACCTGTTCAAGTTTCCAGTGAACCTTCTTGCAGTCTCCTCTGGTTCTTACCCTGCAGTTATAACCTCAGTATTGGGAGCAAGCCTGGAAAATTTCAGAATGAAAACTGAAACCTTCGAAAAGGTAGGAGCAAATAAAAAACAGAGGATATTAATATAGCAACAGCTGGACTTCAGCTTTAATAACGTATATTTTTTTTGAGCACGTAGCAATTCAGATCAGACAGAAGTATTTGTGTGCTCCTGTTAAATCAGGCCTCTTGCCAATAACACAGTGAGAGGCTGGTACACTCTATTAAAATATTAATTACCAAGCCCCTTTCTTTTGATGGGTCTACTAAAGATACTTCAAATGGATATGTGAGAATTGATCAAAGATTCTGCAGGTTGTTGCCACTGCTCACTGGGCATTTCAAACCAAAGGAGAACCTGACTCCCATGAAAAAGATACTGTGTTTTTACAAGCAATAAAAAAACACTGGTCACTTGATTGCTATGGGGATGGATATAACTAAACCGGGCTTTCTTAAGGCAGAGAGCACGATCTAAGAGAAACAAAAAAAGACATGGGA
The DNA here is from genome assembly GCA_013400575.1 of Peucedramus taeniatus. Taxonomy (NCBI): domain Eukaryota; kingdom Metazoa; phylum Chordata; class Aves; order Passeriformes; family Fringillidae; genus Peucedramus; species Peucedramus taeniatus. The sequence goes on along the minus strand of WBNO01003440.1, from coordinate 220,757 downwards.
GAGGGAGGGAAAGAGTGAGCAAGAGAGAGCTGAATTGATTTCAGTCTGTTCAGGTCTAGCTGGAAAACACAATGCAGTGAAACGGTCCCTTAGTCGGCAAGCTTCTTTTCCTAGGTTTTTCCCATGGTTTGAAGTGGAGAGGGAGGGATGGTATTAGAAAAAGTGTGTATGTGAGAGAGAGAGAGAGAGAGAAGGCTGTAGGAAAGGCAGAGAGATGAGAGACATCGTGTAAAATAGTCCTTTCCTTCTGGGGAGTGGAAAACTTTGATGTCCACATCTCTGGTTTTAAAGTGGCAGTGTCAGGTTCAGGCTGAAAGGTTCTGATATTTGAATCTTTGTGCTTGCGCTCAGGACTTTGCCTGTGCACACACCTGCACATCCAAACACCTGCCAGGGCATCCACACAGCAAATGGGCCCCACACTTCAGAGGGGCGACAGAAAATAAGCAAGGAGATGGCTTCACTGGTACAGATATTCATGCTGGGAAAAAAAAAAAAAAAAAGCACATTTGTATGTGTATGCATGGAAAAAAGCATAATCAAAAGGGAAAAAGTGCTGTGGGCTTTACCTGCCTTAGAAAACTGTTTTCTTCTTGGCATTACTGATGCAGTTATTAGGCTCAGAGTGTGTTAAAGGCTCACAATGGCTAAACAGATGAAGAAGCACAACTACAGGTGAGGAGAATAATCTGTGAGAAGCACTGTTATTTGTCAGGCTTCACCATACTAGCAAATTCAGTTTCAAGCGTCACAACCTATGTCTGTTAATCAGAAGCCTTTTCTCCTCTGCAGGGGCAGGAACATCTTGCCCAGCCTGGATGTTTTGTCCTTGAAATGCATTTCAATATATTGCTACTAACACTTAAGGCATACTAACAACGGTAAATCCACTGCAAACTGGAGGAAAAGATAAAGGATAGGACAAAAATTTAGCACTCGTGGCAGTCAAGTGAATTCTGATAAGTTGATCCAGTGTGCAAGTGTCTCCTTCTCCTTTTCTCCCTTCCAAGAGCAGGAAGGTTTGTACTCATGGTGGAGATGAGAGGGCTCATGCTCTGCTGGGTAGCAAGCTAATCTCACTGGAATCTGCACCCAAAAACTGTACCACGTGCTAAAACCAGAAAGGTATTTGATAATTGTGCAGTTTCAGATCAAGTCCATGACAGATGTAAATGCTACTGTAATGGCCTGGGACTGTGAGGTCTGTTTCAAGCCAGAATAGAAGCATATGTGCATGGGGTGGCTTGTGGGTCCTGATGGGAGACAGACAATGGATCAATCTATGTTAAATTGACAGACCTCCTTTACTGGAGGGGGAGATTTTGACTTGAATCCCTGGAATGTCGGCATTTTTCTTCCGAATACTCAATTTTCAGTTTAAATAGATAGAGTGAAAAGCCTATTTTCATGGCAGGTGGGCTGGAGAAGGGAGGTTTTAATGACTCTTTATTCTTGGATTTATAATCTGACACGCTGTATGCACATGTGTTTGTCACAAAACTGTGTGAGGTGCCCACCACCCAACTACACATTGTCCAACAGATGTTAAAGCCATCAAGTGTGTTTGCTTCCAGTTCCAAAGGAAAACATTCTCTATTTTGGGATCTGGGATTTTTTTTTAAACTGATCTAAACAAACAAATAAAAATAGTCTTGTAGAGTGGGGCCTTACGTGATCATAAGAAACTGTGTAAATGAGGATCTAAGGCCTGTTCCCTGACCCATAAACTGGGCTAGTAATCAGTGGTTCCTGCAGTTTGTTATTGTCGTCACAAAACCTGAGGTTAGGCTGCAGACTATTTAAAAATCACGTGCACTACCAACACGGGGTATCTAAACATACACTTACTGCAGTGACAAAGCATTAATTGCTCCTTCTAACAATACCTGAGAGGCTCAGTCACAGCAGAGGTCATGTTGTGTGAGGTACTGTAGGGGCCCAGAAAGGACTGTTTTCCCCAAGGTGGGTACAGCTGAAGACCCCAAATCTATCATCAATCCGTGCAGTAGGACTGTGCACAAGTGTGGTGCTCTGCTGCAGGACTAGGACTGACTGTGTGTGGACAGTGGGATACTGTCCTTGATTTTTTTATACATGTGCTTCATTTGTAAGAGGAGAGAGGGTAAAACCTGCCTTATGAGTTGGCATAAGTTAAACTGAATAGAAAGAAAGGCTGTTTCTAGCATCAGCCAGATTCCTGTGGCTGCACTGTAAGTCTTTTAACTTCAAATTAATGAATTTTGTATTTCACTAATAAGAAACAGAATTAACCAGCAAGAAATAAAAATTATCAGCTTCCTGATTGAGAAATCCTACTGTGAAAGAAAGGACAAATAGTGAAATGTTTCCTCTGACTGTAGAAAAAGAGAGAAGTAAGCCTAGGACTCTAATAATTTTGCCTATTTGTAGTTGTTGCAGGTAATTAGGCTCTGTCTTGGTTGCCTGGTCAAGGCAGACCCAAAACTATTTGTAGGATTAGGTTTGCTCACCTTTCTTAAACAAATTATTACCTTGTAAGTGATATGACAGCAGTGAATCCTCCAAGAGCAATGAACCCCTCTGTACCCACCGACACAGGATGAGCCAGGGCACTGTCAGACTTGCTCAAGGCAGGTGAGGAACTGCACAATGTAGCCATGTAGGGGGAAGAAAAAAGCAGGATAAAACAGTATCACAGTCACTGCTACACCAAAGATATTTATATTGCTTTATAAATACTCCAAAAAGTTTTGGAACCACCTGTGGAATTAATAAAAACTGAGCTGAGAATCCCTAGAAACAACTCTGTATGTCTTGATCTCACTCCCAAAAATGCCAGCGGTATTTGAATGTTTAGTTCCTCAGGTTTTAAGTACGAAAGGAAAAAGCCCCTAAAATATCTTCATAGGTAGCCCCTATAAAAGAACAAGATTCAAAAGCATTCCTTCAGGAGATCAAGGACGGTCCAGCCTTTGAAGCCTGGAGGATTGGGAAATTTAAAGATCTTTGTGGCAATCATATTGTGCCATTAGAAATCTACCATTTGGAATTGTAAAGCGTTTAAAAGGAATGATTCCAAATTCCACAGCTGTCTGGTGAATGACAGCTTGATGTGGCCTGGGGGGGAGGAAGAAGGTCATTGTTGGGAAAACAGTTAAAATGAACATTTTCTGAACCGATGCCTTAGATAATACTTTGATAAATGAGGTTTAAAACAAATAAAATATTCCAGGTGACTTCCTGGGAAGAACAGATTAGTAAAACAAACAAACAAAACTCAAAATGGAAAGACAAGAAACAGGTATATGGCTTGTACTTAGCAAATAATAGAGGACTGTTCAAAATAAAATGCACGATAAACAGAGTCTGAACCAGCAAGATGAGACACTTCTGCTGGCTATGGGAGGTGATATATTTTTTTTATTGCACTGCAGTTTTGCCAAGCAAGAAGATTCTGGAAGGCTCTGTTCATTTTGATACACTAAAATATTTGAGAATCCCTTTTTATTGCCTTTTTTCCCAAACCATTCAAGCAGCTTAGCTGCTTGATCAAAATACAAAAGCATTGCATGTGTCTAGCAAGTGGATAATGGAAGTGATCCCCTCAGTTTAGTATCTTTGTCAGCAGAGTGTAGTGAGAAAAGTAAACAAACAGCACCACTGATGACAAACTGATTTATGGAATTGTTTATCATAATTTTCAGCATAATCATGACTAAAGGTCCCAATCCTGTGGCTGTTAAGAACATTGTAGGGACGGCTGCTAGCTGTGTGCCCAGAGTACTCATCAAAAGCTTCTTGTGGATGGGTTTTGGAGTAGGATCTTTTGAGAATATTTTTAAGGGAAGATTTTTCATCTCCCTTTAACAGAACCCATATGAAACAGCTTCTAATCCTGGTTTCTTCTGGCAAATATTTTATAGGTAAAACCAAATCAATATGTATAATTTGGGAGAAAATTTAAAAGCAGAAAATTTGCCCCCAAATTCAGCATAACCTTTTAATTTTATCCTCTTTAATCCTTTGATAATTTTTGTGCTTCTCCTACAGAAAAGCAATTTTGCTAATCACCTTTGTGCCAATCCCTGCATTCCTGACAATAGCGTGAACAGCTTCCATCAAAGTCTTTGATGTGGGAAAGACACACACACACATATAATCTGAAAACAATTCAGCTCCTTGGTTCTCAATGGTGAGCACTCTGCTTTAATAGAGTGCAAGTTCTGTGGAAGTTTCTAATCCTTTCTGCCAAACAGAAGAGACACAGTCAGGTAGCACACCTTATTCAGAAGTTAAAATAACATGTTACTTGCTCTTAGAGAAAATCAAAACAACTCAAGATCAAAAACAGATTCCGCCAACCCTAACGGGATAGACTTTCTACTCAGATAACTCTTGATCTAAGTGTGTAACAAGTAACCTGCTTTAATCCCTCAAAGCGATGGTGTTACAGATAAGTACTGTAGTAGCAGAGGAGGTGTCTTAAGTTTCAGAAATACACAAAAGCATTGGTTGGAAGGAAAAACAAAACAAAGAGCTGTCCACATGAATGTGTCTTTAGCTGGAAAGGTGTATTTGAGGGCACTGCAAATAATAAAACCCCTTGAAGACAGAAAAAAAAAATGACAGGCAGGTATTCAAGTGGTTTTTCTCCAAGCTGGATTTCATTGACTTACGCTGTTAAGGCTTTGCAGATATAAGCCCCCTGATTTTTAGTTTACAAAACCTGCAAGCCATGATGTTGGAATGGTCTGCTACTTCAGCACAGAACCCTACTCCCTCTTCTAGATATTCAGACTGGTCATGAGCCATGAAGAAGACTGGGATCTTTGTAAGATTTGGGAAAGATACATTACTATGCTTACATTGCACTGAGCACCTGCTTTGAGTCCTTTATTAGAGTGTGAACAATGCATTGCAAAATAATCACACTATACACACAGTTTTAGGAATGGTTCAGAACCTTCCTTGGCTCTTGCTCCTGCAGACACCTACATAAGTGCTTACTGTGGCATTATTGTGAAGAGTAAGGCTATGAGGCTCTTAGTCTGCAATGCACAGCTTTGCAACAGGCAGTATCCAAAACCATGCATGAGAAAGTGTGTGCAAGGGTATGCAGTTGCTGGTGTATTTCTCCTAAAAAAGAATGCAGAGAAAGTAATGGATGACATCTACATTTTGGGCAAAAAATAACTATTGTTACTATGTTGTAAGACAATTGTCCATACTTGAAAACAATGCCATATTTAAGAGGAATGTATTGTAATTTTTTTCTTCATACTGGTCTGTGTCCCCTGCTTGGAGCATAGTTGACCTTCTCCAAGATTACTGGGTGTAAACACCTTTCATCTTAACCAAGTATTTCACATTTGTTTATACCTTGGGTTACGAACTGGAAGGCATTAAGGCTCCCCTTCTTCCGATGCACTTGTCCATACCTTGGACCTGGTATCCCAGAGGGTCATACTGCACATGTACTTTTCACCCAGGCTCCTTCTGGTCTGCACCAAGTAGTTTTCCTTGGTAAAGCAGCACAGCCAGAGGCTGGAGACTGTCCACTGGAATTTGGGTGCCACACAGTGCAGGGAGGCATGTACTATGCACATGCTGCCTCTGTGAAGTAAGAGAGCCTAGGACCAGAAAAGACCCCTTGGACTGTCTTGGTCTGATATCCTGAGGATATCCTGGACTCTCCAGGTCAGTTCCTCGGTAAGTTTTAGCAGTTGTGGTAAAGGCTCTCTCTCTCTCCCTCTCTAAGGAAAACAACCCGAAACCAAACCCAACTGGTATTGTTTTTTATAAATCCAGTAATGGTGAACCTACCATAAATCTTGGTAAGCTGTTTCAACAGTTGATTTTATTCACTACAAAAGCACACTTCATTCATGAATTTGTTTCCCATCACCTTCTGTCAAGAGATCTTATCTCTTTGTCTGGTAAACGGAAGATCCAGATTTTTCTTCCTGTTTCAGTGCTCATAAGGTATGATCACCTCACACCTTATCCTTCTCTTTAGAAAGCTAAAATAAATTGAGCTCTTTGGGTCTTACTACAAAACATGTTTGACAGTCCTGTAATCATTCTTTACTACTCTTCTTTGAAACCCCTGTAGTTTTTAAAACATCCTTCTTGAAGTGTTGTCTGGACAAATTATTTCCAAAACAGTCTCAACAGAGTCAAAAGCAGAGGTAAAAGAACTCTGAGCTCTTGTTTTTTTCCCAGAACAGCACTAGCCCTTTGGTCACAGCACAGCAGAAGGAGCTCACGTTCAGCTGATTATTCATCTTAATGAAGTCTTTACGGAATTGCAGCTTTGCAGGATAGAGTTACATCCTTTCAGTGTGACCTACATTCTTTGTTCCTAGATGTGAGACTTTACATTTGGCTTGATTGAAATACATATGATGTGATTATGCCTAAACCTAACTTAGGGCTATGCAGCCATAAGCATCCTTCGCCTCTTGCCCCATGCTTTGTGCCTCCTACAAAGCTTTGCTAAGAAGGATTTCAGATCTTTTTTCAGATTGTTAGTAAATACATTAAATAGTGTAGGGTGCATAAGCAGTCTCTGTGGGAATAAGTATGTCTTTACAATAATAATTTCAGACAGACAAGTCACTCAGCTTTTAATAATTTTAATGTTTCAGACAATATTGTAGTCTGTTACAAAAAGAACCAAGTTTCAAATCATCAGAAAGACATGAAATTGACATAAAACTGCATTCACACAAAGTTTCCATAATCTTAACCAAAATTTGTTGCATTACCTCCCTCTCAGCTGGCTACTTAAGTCCTGTACTAGACGTGATGTTATTTCACCTGAGCTCAAACTCAGGTTGAGAAATTTTTGATTACTTCAGACATCACTCCTTAAAAATGCTGATAAAAAAATCTGCTACCTTCTGAAACTTCCCTGACTTCCAGGGTATATTAAAACTCAGTGTAAATGGACCAGAGAGCTCCTTATCCAGCAGTTTTGAACCTCTAAAATACCAGGCTGCCAGACCTGGTGATTTATTCATAGGAGTATTTGGGAGCTTGAGATTAGACATTTCTGGAATAGGATGCAAGTACTGTCAAGTGGCCTGTATACTATGGTAACCTCATTATATGCTGAAATTTATTATCCTACTCCACCCTGCAAAATGAGATGTTGATTGTGGTGGCAAAGTGATACCTGTTCAAAGCATTCTAGGCAGATGATGAACTTCTTATAATTTATCTATTTTTTTTTCATTCCGAGGGAGAAATTTCCCCAGCATTTCTGTAGAGTGGAAAGTACTGTAAGAAAGAATAACACAACACTAGACTCATATTTTCCTGCTCCACTGTCTGTGGAGAGCTACTTTGCCATTTTGGACCAGAATCCTGCGTTGTCAGTACTCCAGGCTCCTGTGGATGGCAACAATGACTCAGTTATTATGAACTGTTCTTTCGAGGTGGTGTGCTTGTGTATGTGTACACACACGTGTGAACTGTGAGCACTTTTCAGACCCCACTCCGTGGAGCTCTGGAGGGGGGAAATGGACTGCAAGGAAGGGTGCTGGTGAAAAGCCAGCCCTAAATCCATTGTAGCAAGGCCTGCTCTTATGTGGGGAAGACCCTTTCTTTTATGTGTCCCAGGAATTTGGGAGTGTTGAAAACTGCTGTGCAGCACCAGATGACCCCTGCTGTCACTTCGTGGGTGACAGGCGCTCCTGACCCTGGTCAAGGATAATTAATGAGCATTAAATCACCTTGCTGTTCACCTTCCTTTGCAGGAGTGCAGTACCTAGCTGGTGTTGCTGCAGGTGGTGAGGCATATGTTCTGGTTACCTGGGATCACCATCCCCACCATTAATTGTTCACGTTATTAATGAATACTCGGATCAGGTGACGTTGCTAAGCCCAGATCGGAACACACAGACCCATGAGCCGGCCGTGGCGCGGTGAGGGGGTGTGGGGGAGGGCAAGTGGCACAGGGGGAGTCCCAGCGGCTCCCGTTAATGAATTAATCCGCTAACGAGGGTGGGCTCGGCGGCCCGTGCCCCCTCCGGTCCCGGCAGCCGCCTCCTCCCCCGGAGGGGGCAGTGACAGGCAGCGGCTTCTGCCCCATGTGACTGGGGAGCGGCTGCCCCGTCCATGGCTTGGCCTCCCCCGGGCAGCAGCAGCTCCGGCTCCCGGGGAGGAGGGGCGGGAGCTGCTGCTCCATGGGGAGGAAGGGCAGCCCCCGATCCCCCCAGGCGGAGGGGGGATCCCGGGCCGCTTCCCCCCCCTCCCCGCTCTGGGCCTTACCTGAGGAGCTGCTGCTCCTCATCTGCTCCTACCTGGACGCGCAGGCCTTGGGCCGCCTGGCCCAGGTCTGCCGCCGCCTGCGCTTCCTCAGCAGCCGCGATGTCCTCTGGAGGCGCATAGCCCGCGGCTGCCTCAACTCCGGCTTCACCCAGCTCGGCGCCGACCTGTAAGCGCGNGCTCCTGGCGTGGCCGCCGCTGGGCCGTGAGGGGCGGGGGACGCGGGGCCATTCCCGAAGCGCGGTTGCGCCGCCCTTTCCCTGCGCCAGGAGGGGCGGCGAGGGCACGGGAAGGGCCTCCCTGGGAGGGAGCGGCCGATGGCGCACACCAGGGTGGCGGGGCCGAGCCCCGGCGCTGCCCAGAGGGGTGGGGGGAGGCGCCTCTTCTCCCCGTGAGGGAGCGGCGAGGATGGCGGGGCCTTCGCGGGATGTCTGTCAGGCCCAGCGGGAATGCTGGAGCGTGAGGCCCTCTCCACGTCTAAAGAACTGTGTCGAGTTTTGGCCTTCTCAATACAAGAAAGACAGGGAGCTATGGGTGAGGGTCCAGCGGAGGCCACGAAGAATTATAAGGGGTCTGGAATATCTTCCCTCTGGGGGGAGACTGAGGGAGCCAGGCCTGTTCAGTCTAGAGATGACTGAGAAGGATCTCATCAATGCATTTAAGTATCTCAAAGGCAGGTGCCAGCAACACGATGAGTAGCAATGTCCATAAACTAAAACAAATAAAGTTGCACCTCCGCATGAGGAAGAACGTTATGCTGAGGGTGGAAAAGCACTGGAAGGAGCTGCCGAGGGAGGGCGTGGAGTCTGCCTCTGGAGACATTCAAAGCCCACCTGGACTCACGGCCGTGTAACCTGCTCTAGATCACCTTGCCTTGGCAGGGAGGCTGGGCTAGATTGTATTCACATTCTTTTCCAACCCTAATAATTCTGTGATTTTGTGATCTTCTCAGTCCCCAGACCCTTCCAAACACTAAGGTTTGGGGGCTTCAGGCTAGGGGATGTTGGAGCACATGGAGACGGACGGAGCTGCTTTGTGCAGCTGGGGTGGATCCTGTATGCCCATATGCCCTTCCCACATCTGAGCAGTGATCCCTGCCTTGGTCTTGAAAACACCTTGGAGAAGAAGCTGCAAGGGAGCAAGGCCTGGGACAGCATCCTGGGAAAAGGCTGGAGAGCGGGCTTAGTGCATTCTTAGGTGAAAGAGCTTTTGTGGGCCCTCAGGAACACATGTGTCTTAGGTTCTCACAGAGCAGCTTGCTGGTATAAATGGTGATGGCTGGCACAGAGAAAGTGACTCCTGGACTTTTCAAGGCTTCTGGGTTTTAAAGTTTTGTGAGTAGGAATTATTTGAGGTTTTTTTTCCTGGGGTCTTTATTTTTGCCCCATTTCAACAGCGCAACACAGGTTAGGAATAGGGTTAAGCCCTCTAGGCTTTGCAGTGTGTATGACACCAGCATCTTCTTAGATGAAGTGCCTTTGGGGCTTGGGCCTGGCAGTTGTTGGTGACGATCCAGAATTTGCCTTTCCTCTCTCAAATTTGGCTGTATGCCAAATGCCACTTGTAGACAACCTCACAAAGTGGGCCTTCCTTCCTCATTTAAGGATCCCAAGAGAAGTTTGTGTTCTTAGGATCTATGAATCCCTTCCTATGGCTTCTTTTTAGCTGCCAGCATGGATGTTGTTTGTCATTCAGTGACTCAGTATTGTTTCCATAAACACCGTGCTGACATGACTCAAAAGAAGGGATGGTGAGTTTTGACCCTTGTTTTGCTGTCTGATGTTGCTGTCTCATCAATGCATAGAGTTTAAAGAAACAGTTATTGCTCCTGCTGGCAGGAGCAGAAATTTGCTGGTGCTGAAAATCCTTGTATTGGGTTTTCAGGCCAGCACTTCAACCCACTCGATGTTCACAGGTTGGAAGTTAAGCACAGTTCCCTTGGAAGTCAGCAGGAATAAGCCCTGTGGAATGGCTGTGCTTTGGACTCTTGTCTACTGTGATATATGATTTTGTCTCCTGAGGAAATGAAGTTCTGTATTTTTCATTAAGAATAAGGTGATACTCTGCTCCTTCAGTTGCAGGAGGGATCAGGTGTACAGCAGAGCAGGTGCAGTGTGTGTAAGGACCACCACTTCCCCCTGCAGAGGAATGCAGGTCTATAAACAGCTACAGAAGAGATTTGCTAGGTCACAGGGTTTCAGAGAAGGGAAGGCTGCTTCAGTATCATGAACTCACAGGGATTTCAGTGCTGTTAGATTTGCTATGAACAGTTTTGGGTTTTTTTTAGTAATTCTAGAATGCACTTTTGTGCTGTGTCCTATTTTCAAGTTTTCCTCAAACTCCAACTGGATTGAACTCCAGTACTGAGAGCTGCTTTTAGCATTGGTCACTTCCTTGGTCCTGGGGAGTTCAATCATAGGTAACACACTGAGTTACATTACAAGTGGTTATGAAGAAACCTTGAGATGTATCTGGAGGATGATTCCTTTAATTATTTTTAACTTCATAGAAGGCTCAGACAGTCTCCAGTTCCTTGAAATATGGAGAATACTCCTGTAGAAAATACCTGAAAAACAAACACTTGTTTTCCCTAGGTGGAGATTCAGCATCTGGGGGCAGTTGCAGGAGTTTTACTCCAGTAGGGTAGACACAGATACAAGGCAAGGGCATATTGCAGAACGAGGAGGTCTGGATATCTGAACATCTGCAGAAGAACCAGTATGGCTGCATGTGTTGAGTTGTACAACTGTAAAATTTGTACTTAGCTGAAGAAGAGTTTAACAGTCTCTGTGGCAGCTCAAGGGTTTTAACTAGCCATGTCTCTTCTGTAGCACTTGCTCCTTGGGCATGTCTCCAAGATGAAGAGCAGTCTCCCAGATTGCTGCTCTTACAGTTGAGGGAGTAGGATTTGCAGAGATACTGTATTTTATTTGAGTAACCAGTACAAGTTGGGGAGGGATTTTAGGCAAGCTTCTTGGCACACTGTCCTTCTTAATAGCAATTTTAGGTAGGAACCTGGTAGATTGCTCATTGAAAGTTAAATTTGAGCTGAGTAGGTATTTAAGCTAAAATATTACTGTGTAAATAGAATGGTGATGAAGATGTTGGATAGCTGGGCCTTCTTGATAACTGTGCTTTCTTAGTGATATGGAATAACCCTTGAGTTTGTCAAACTTGGCTTTGACTCACTCAGGAGCTGAAGCTTCTATTGCATGTTCTGGCTAATGTTGCATGAGGTGAACACTAGTTTTTACTTTTGAGAGGTTTTTGTGCAATACTGTGTGCAGTTGAGAAAGCAAAGGCTGGAACCGTTTATGGTTAATATACTTAATGAAATAACATGCATGGTTCTCACATTAGATCTTAAACTGATGGTCCCTGGGAGGCTGGCATAAGTTAAAAACTAGTCTAGGGAGTATTTACAGTTTAAGACAAAAATCCATCTCAGAATAGTTTGATGATTTCTGCTGTTAAGTGGCTTTTGATAAGCCATCTGTTAATGCTTTGTAAATAGCAATAAATTTGAGCCTAAAGGAGATAGTTGTGAAACTTAACTCCTGCCCCCACTTCCCCATTTTTAAAAAGGTGATTAACTTGAAAATGACACTATTTCTTTAAAATGTTTTTTCTGTTGGGTATATCTTCAGATAATTGTAACAACAAGGATCAGAAGGAAGAAGCTTTATCTTGTATGTGAAGAAACTGTTTGCACAATCAGCTTCCTCATAAAACTTCTTTTTGCCAAAATAGGGAAGAGGTAAGATTGATAAGAAACTGGTTGCAAACCCCTAGCTGTTAGCAGCATGGAGAAGAAAAATAGTAATATTAAGAAAAATAAGTAGTATATGTTAAAAATAAAATAAAAATAAAAATAGTAGTATATGTTAAAAAAAAATATTTTATCTAATTTTAAAATTGTCATCCTGGCTACATGTTTTTAAAATTTGCCAGCTGTGGACACATGCTTGCGCTTGGGGAGGATATTAAAATAAGTTGCTAATGATGTCAAAGGAAGATGTGGACTTAAGCCCAGACACTAGCTGTTATGCTGAAAGGCATATTCACAATATTGACAGTCTCTAATGTTTTCCCTTTCTGGTCGATTCAGCCAAATGGGAGCCACAGATGTAAGCCAATTTAAGTATTTAAGGCATGGATTCAGTTGTGTACTTGTAGGAGAAGAAAGAAGTTTGCTTTGAGTGATGTATCTGTACACTTCATTCCTTTGGCAGAGGGGCATCACTAGGTTCCCATCTACCTGAGTCAGTGTATGTTAGGGATGGTAGGGGCTGACCTGGAAGAGTTCTTAAAGCCCATTCTCAGTGTTAAAAACCTGCCGTTTCTTCACTGAATCAGCAGTAACTAAATGTTCAATAGAATATTGTGTCACTATTATGGAAGTACAGAGTGGCTTTACATGGATGTGCTATTTGGCATCTGAACTGTAAGTCTCTCCAAATTAGGTTGTCACTTTTTCTGTATAAACGAGTTAATTTTATGTATAGACCTGTACTGCTACAAGACCTTGTCATGAGGATGGTAAAAAAGAGAGTCACTATGCTAAGATTTTTGCTTTACTCAGTCATAGGAACAGTTGAAATAAAAGTTGAGCCGCATCTTCATGATGTGGGATGAAAGGAGAATTTTTAGCTTCATAAATGTGTGGCAGCATATCACAGAAAAGTTAAGGTTTAACAACACTTTCTGCAGTTAAACTGTAGCCGAGTAATAACACAAAGCCTTTGGAGGTTTTGGTGATATAGTGATATTACAGTTGTGTCCTCTAGTCTGTGTCTGTTTTGCCAGCTGTTGTACAGGCCCAGCAAGAACAGTCTCTGCCCTGACGAGTTTGCTGCCTAAATAGCCAGGGTAAACAGGGGCTGGAGGGGAAGGAGAGGCAGGGAGATGTCAACCAAGCTGCCCTCTGTGCAGCAGGTCAGTGTCAGAGCCAGGAATAGCAGAGGGTGCTTTAAGTCTTTATCCAGGGCCTGTTTGCTGGACCACCTTGGACTGGAGAAATCGGAGAGGCAAAGAGCTCATTGTAAGGTGATTCTTTTTTTAAGTCATGGAAGAAAGGAATAAAGTTGCAGCTGGGCTAAACTTATTTCCTCTTTGTTACAAAGGAATTTTAGAGGGCAGGTTAAAAGTTGGAACCTAAATAGCTTGACAATTTGCTCTTTGTAATGTACTAATAGACATCAAAATATAGAAGTGTTCCACTGTGTGTTTTCTCTTTCCCTGTCTCCTGTTCTGCTTTGCCTACTAGGATCATGGTGTATTCTCCAGTTCAGGGAAGCAGATTCATTAATGGGCAGATTTATCATCTATGAGTATTTAAAAGCTTGTGTAAGCATTTTGGTGAGTTAATAAAAGCCGTGTTTTCTCCAGATCTTGGAAAAATGTATACACCTACAGGAGCAGGAAATGGCCAATCTGTGCAAGTCAAATCCAAATGCAAACTGCAGCAATCATAGGAGACCTCAGCCTTCACCACTGGAGGGGGAGGGAGTGTGAATGCTTGTAAAGCTGCTTCAGTTTCCTTCATCTTTTAAAACTTGTTTTAAAAACAAAAGTTTCATTACTTTAAGACAGAAATGAAGAAGGCAGTGAGCTGGTGCAGATGATGCAGAGGGGAATACTCTGGGGAGGATATTGCCGTAACAGAAAAAGCTTGGATGAGGGAATGCAGCTCTTGCTTTGTGTTGGAAAAGTTGGTGGTTTTTATAAACTGCTGTTACATTTATTCTTACTCTGTCTTAAGCTGTTAGTGCTGAGCAGGACAGACCTGCCAGGACAGCTCCACGACATTGAAACTGCTGCTTTTTCTGGGAATGTGAAGTTGTTTGTAAGAGTTGTTTTGAAGCCTGCCTGCCCTTCCCTTAAGATCTTCACTAGTTCAAAGAAGAAGAAGAATTTTGTGTAGTTCAGGGTTTAAAATATGTGTGCTTTCTTTGTTGCTGTTACCCCTGTTGGACTAGGTATGAGTTATTTCATTCTATCCAAATACAACCATGACATTCTACTATTGCAAGTCAGAATTCACATCACACTTCTTCAGCAGCTTCAGGTTTTCTCATAATCTTTCCAGGGCAGTGCATTTTTTGAAGAAGCCCAGATTTTGTCTCCAAAAAGCCTACGAAACTCCCTGAGAGAGTTCAAATCTTGCCTGAAGTTTCTAGCCAATATCCCGTTGCAATCACTTGAGGGAGAGGGCATCTGGTGGCAGGGTGGCCTGGCTCAGGTGGTGGTGTTTTTTTGGGAAGCCTTTGTGAAAATGTGTGTCCTTGCTGTGTGCACAGAAATTTGTTTTCACCTCTGGCTATTATGACAGCCTCTGCCTTCTTCATGAGGAAGTGTGACTTGTTCCCAAGAGCTGTTTGGTGGAGCAGTTGGCAGCCTGGTAACATCTGAGATGGCATGGATGCACCAGAGGAAGCAGGGAGCAGTGAGGAACAGTCGGCAGAGCTCTTTTCCATCTCGGGGTTATTTGAACCCATGTCCCGTAGGGAGAAGGGAGCACAGAGGACAGGCTGAACATGGCAGTAAGCTAAATAAGGGTCATGTGCTAAAGGAATTCAGTTGGAATTTTTGTCCCGGAAGAGACATTTAGAAAGCCAGCCGACTTGTTGAGGACAGTAACAGGGGCTCCTGACATAAATAGCTTTTCCCTCTCGGATGGCTGTTGGTGGCCCATGACTTGTAGCTGCACTGAGACCCTGCCACTCAACAGGTGTTTCCCGACTACACAAATAAGTGCAGTTGGTCATTGTGTTAGCCAGCCTTGCCACAGGGCCAAGGTTGATAGTGGGGCTTAGCCATTGTGACCTGTTTGTTCTCTGTATGACCCTTCCAGTCAGGCCTCAGGCAGGCTGGTGACAGCTTTTATGCAGACAGCAGATTTTGTCCACAGAAGAAATTCAGTCTCAGCAGGTCTCTGCAGACTTGCATTTCCAGATGAGCTCTTCAGTACTTAAAATGTAGCAAAACATGAAGGACTTCGGTGGGTTGGGGTGCCCCATGCAGCTGGGAAAATACACAGCATGACATGTTGGTGTTACCTTCTGTAACAAGGTCTGTGTTGTTGCAGGCACCACTGTTTTGGCACATGCTGAAATTGTAGACAGCTAGCAGAAATCTCCCTGGGATGCAGTATAGCACAGAAGCTCTTGCTGTTGCAGAAATACCATTTCTGGTGGAGAAGGACTTTGGATGGGGAGGGGATCATTGAAGGCAAGATCTGTTGGAGGTGAAGCTTTAGGAGGTGATGTGCCCTGGCTGAGTGATTCTTTCATTGCTTTCTTTTGGGGCCCAGGCCAGCAACTGCCTTGGTACCTGAGGTCACCTGGGTCAGTGGTGCTGTGTGGGGACAGTTCCAGTCTCTTACTTCAGCAGCTGGGAAGTGGGCTCCAGAAGGAATATTACATTTCTTTTGGTAACTCTGCCAAGAAAGAGAGGAAATTCATAATTTGAGCAAAATACTTCTAGCTTTTTTTTGTAGGGTGGGGAGAAGTAGGAAGGGGGAAATGAAAAATCCTTTATAATGGGTTGCTTGGGATGATTTTTCTCTTGGAGCTCCTTCTCAGGCTGTAAGAAATATTCACCTTCTCTTTCTTAGTATAACAAATTCTTTAAAAAGGGAGCCTCCATCAGGAGTGCATGCAATTGGAAACATGCATTGGTTCAGGTCATGTATTGCACTATGATTTGGGATCCTGATAGAGTGCTTTTTGGTGGTAATTAGATAATAACAAAGACAGCCTTGTATGTCCTGAGTAATGTAACTTTATCAAATATTGATAATTTTGATGCCCTAGTGGAGGTGTAAGATGATGCACTCTAAAGGGCTTTAAGAACATTTTGCTTGAATTTCATTGTGTTTTCATAATCAGTGTTCACTCGTTCGTTCATCCTGTGTTTCCTCTCATCCTTCTAGGATGCTGGACTGTACCTCAGTTGCTTTCTGATGCAGGCCTGTGTAGGTCCTGCTAAAAATAGCAGTCCTTCCCCAGTGAGTCAGCCTTCAGCAGTCTTGAAGCTCACTGTTGGGTGGCTTCTCTGGGAACACAAATGCCAAGATCTTGATTTCACAGAGTACTTAAGCATGTGCTGAATTTAAGCACGTGGCTTAGTATTTTTCTGGATTGTATACTAAGAAAGATCAAGGTATTCATTGGCCAGTGGATAGTGTTCCCTCCATAGCATTTTATATAACATTTGGTAGTTTAGTCTGCTGAATCTTTGGATGTTCGACACAGTTGCTGTAGTAAGGGGTACCTAGTTAAGTCAACCACTCAATGCAGATGTGTGATGTCTGCTGATTGCCTCGGTCATCATGGGAAAATTCTTAAAAGTTTGCAAGTGTAGAAAGTGTGTTGATCATGACTGAAACAAAATAGGATCTTGTAGGGGAGGAAAGGAATTTTTTATCAGATTGTTAAGTTTATATGGTGATTCTGTTTTTAACTTTCTAAGATTTGAGAATTGTTCTCAGGCATTGCAGTGATACTCATCACATTTTTTGATGCATTCTGGGAATTGCTCTGGAGGGATGCCGTTGAGGAAGCAAATCAAGTGATCAAATTGTATCTCAGCACTTGATTCCATGACTGGGCTTAATTTAACTTCTGGTATGAGGGATTGAATATCTCTGACCAACACTGCACTTCAGCATTTGCTGCCCCATAATTGGCAAAGGGGAGGGATGTATCAGTCCAATTTCTACATCATCTTTCTCCATATGTCCCTTTTCTTGTATCTATTTTGAATAAATAAAATGTCTGGGATATAAAAGGATACTTTAAAGACATGTTTAAATTAGCTGGATCCAGAGTTGCTATATGGAGGAGGAAAGATGGATGAATAATATATCTATTAAGAGTAAAACAAAAGAAGACAGAACAACACCATCACCATCCCCCTCCCAAATCCCATCAGACCTCCTCCATACAGTCTCCCCACCCAACATTCATCCCCTCCAGCCAGGAGCTGTTGATATGTGGGAAAGAACGAGATGTCTGTTTCAGGAGTAACTGCAATAGTGAACTGTGGCTCTGGGCCAAGCCAATGTGTGACTCTTCGAAACTTCCATTTTCAAGAGTAGGAGAGTCAAGGCTTGCTAGAAAAGGGACCAGCAGGGTAAGATGGAGGCTGCTTTTTTGACCTTGGAGTCACCTTTTTCAGAGCCTTGGAAATTACATCTAGTCTTAGTAGGGTTTATGCATTGAGCTCAGAATGTCTGGTTGGGCCAGCATGTGTTGGGAGGGGGATGTGGCGTGAGTGTGTTTTCCATCACTGTGCAAGCTGGTGACTTAAAATCTGTATGTGGGGAGAACTTAACTGAGGGTTGAGTGTAGGGAGGAGAAGTGTTTTGGAGTAGTGAATGGAATTGCATGTAGGCGGAGAGCCTGAACTCTGTCTGGGAGAGTAATAAGCAATGATGAGAGTGGATCTGACCTGACTTTTCAGTACTGTGCATTCCTCATCTCAGACGCTATCTGGCCTCATGAGCTCTTGCAAGTATTCCCTTTAAAAAAGGAATTCCTCTTCTTGCAGCCTAGTCTAACTCTATTTTGGTTTTGTTTGTTTGTTTTTAAATGGCTATGAAAAATAAAGAGCCTGTAGCTTTCTAAATTCAGTTTTAATTGGTGTAGCTCTACTGATCATAAACGTAAAGTTGCAAAGCTTTATAGAGGATGAAAAGCTTTTCTGTGTGTGGTTTCTGTTTTTGTTTAAAATGGGTCACATGCCCAGGAATGCAGTCAAATTATAATGGTGACTAAGTGCCGGAAAGCATAGAAAAGAGGAGGGAAGGGTGAGCAGAAAAAAAGGAGCCTGAGGCTATGGAAGGAAGGCTGGGAAAATAAGAATCTGGCCAGACCCCAGGGCCAGGTTAGAGATTCCTACACCCATTAACACAGGAGATGTTTATTTACAGGGAGCTAATCTTTGTTTTAAAAATGACAGAGTATCCAAAAATGCTACTTTAGGGAAGTGGATTGGAGGGACTATAGGGATGGGAGGAAGAAACTGATTCTGATGAGGCACCAGTTCCCATCTCTCAAGGATCTTCCCTTCTCCCTATGAATCTGGGTGTGTTGGCTGTTGAGAAATGCATGAATGCATGAAAGTGGGATAAACTCTTGTAGTCTAGTAAGTGTAACCCCTAGTTACAAAGGATAACTTCTTGAGTTTCTTCTTGTTTGTAGTTTTCTGATCTTTTCTATCTAAGCAGCTCCAGCAAGGATATTGAATAATTAAATTTATGATATGAGAAAGCTAAAGCTGCCTATCCCCATTTCTTTAATCAACTCTGGATCATGAAAACAAAACAGGTGTTGAACAGCTGCTTGAACTGGGTATATTCATGTAGACTCTAAGAAGACCTTGGTCCCAGGTCTCTGTGTTACCTACTTTTTGTCACATCTTGAAGAGTATTGATCTTTGTTTGTCTCAGTCATTCCAATAACTTTGATTTGTAACCCAGCAACAGCTATATGAGCTATAGTCTCTGTTTTAGTAGCTTTTTCTGACTGTAAAGAGAGACTTTTCCAGCGATATGCCGGAATTCTCTATCCTTTGTTGTCCTGCTGCAGAAGATAGTTTTTCTTGGGATGTGTGTGCATTGGATGGACACACATGAATGTATTTTATCTTTAGTTTGAGCACATCATCTGGTTATGGGATTGTCAGGCAGGTGAGACTCTGTAACAGTTTCTTTACTAGTCCTTCTGGATAGACACTCTCTGGCTTCTCATTTCAGTGTTCTCCTGACTAGTGTTTCCTCTACCTGTTCTTGTATGATGTTGTCCTTGTCTTAAATGGCTCTTGTCAGACTCTATTAAAAGGGTGATGTCCTAATATCTCTGGTTCTTCTGGTGGTTTCTTTCTGTGTCATCTTGTTTGGATTACATTTTGTCTGATCCTGTGCTGCAATCAGTACACTTGGTCACTTGGTCAAATCTTGATCATATTTAAGATTTGTGATCATCAGAGATGGCTTTCTTTGCTGGTAATCCCCACTCTTGTTAGTGTTCCTTTCTTGTCAGCTCTCACAATGTCCTCACTGTAGTGTGGCACTGGACCATCAGTGTGTGTCACTTCATCATTGTGGAACCAGGGTGAGAGCTTACCTGTGGCCATCTTGAATGCATTTGTTGTCCAGAGGGCGTCAGTTCTGGTTGCTAATCTCATCTCTTTTCCTCTGTCTGCAGAGCTGCTGGCATTCCAGTGAAGGAAAGGGTGAAAGTATCTCAGAACTGGAGGCACGGATGCTGCCGGAGGGAGACAGTCCTGAAATGGAAATGCAAGCAAGTGGCTTCTTCCTCTTTTTCTTTGTTATGTGACAACTTGGGTTTGTGCCTGTGCCCTGAAATGAGATGTTTCCTGCTCTTTGTGCTCCATGGGGTCTTACAAGTGATTGTTGCTGGCTTATTTTGGCTGTTCCTGGCTAGCTGGCTGCGGGGTAACCAGAGTTGCTGCCTTGCCCTAAGGATTCATGCTGAGTGTCAGGAGTTTCTTCCTTAGTAATTTGAATTTGTCTTTGTTCTTATCTGTTCAGTTTTAGTCACATTTAGCAACCTTTACTACAAACTGTTGTGTTCATGTCTGCTGCTGTATTCCATGAGCAATCTTTTGTCCTGCTCTCACAATGAGCTCACCTTGATCCCAGATGTGGACTTAGGTGTCCCCTCAGAATGCTTTGTTTGTCTCCCGTGGTTTATCCTAGATCCTGATTTGGATGTACAAATCTAAAATGTTAATTGCCACTCATCTGCCTTTTGCTCCTTCATTCTCATGCTTCTCTCCTTCACTTAAAAAAAAAAAAAGTATATTTTACATTAATGGTAGGAGCTTGTTGTTAAATTCTTGTTTGCAAAGGTACTTGGCTTTCAAAGCAAAGCATAAGATAGGTCTCTTGTCTGAGCTGCACATCGAAAATTTAAGTCTTCACATCATCAGACTGAAGGAAAAATGAGAAAGACTGTGGTTTGTTAGCTGCTGAAGAACAGGGACCTTCTACTGAGCTTTCATGCCTTTTTGTGCTGTGTAGATTGAAGTGGTGGATAATGTGCCACTTCTTGTGTAAAGTCCTGGGAACAGCTGTAATGAGCAGAGTGGGTTTTGGTGCAGGTTGTATACCTGCCTTTGAAGTGCTTGCAACCATCTGTGAAGACAGGCTCTGTGGATATTAGAGATCATTACTAAACCAGCTTCCCAAGTGAAAAGGCAAGGACTGATTTAATGAGGCCATCATCCAAATGGCCTCTCCTAATTTTCATTTATCCTGCTTCAGATTTGCTACTTCTCCTTATGAAAAAGCCATAGAAAAAGGTAAAAAGCTAAACTTCTGCAAAAGGAGAGCCGCAGAAACTGGCTGTAGTCTAGGTAAGCTGGATATTCACTTGCTTTTAGAGGACTGTGTAGGAGTGGAGGAAGGAAGGGGAAATCAAAGCCTGCCTAAACGCAAAGCTCCTGCTCTAGAGATGCCTCTTACTTTCTTCATGTATATGATCAAGTCCCAGATGAATATTATGAACTCAACTGCTTTGTCCATGTGATTAAAGGTCTCTTACTGGAGATGAATACAGGCAAGCAGGAACCTTCTGTCTAATGAGCAGTCTTGTCCTCTTGCTTGTTTCTAGTTGTTCATTGTGATGTTACGAGGTACGGCTGTGTCTAATGACTCTGATGACACAGAAAATCGTGACCTCTGAGGATAAATGATTTCAAAAATAGGGGGACAGGTTTTTATGAGAAGCCCCACTGCTTTCAAAGCCATTTGTTCCTGAATAGTTTGAAAACTGAAAGGCTGCTCTGTAGAAAGGCTCTGGATTTGCTCGGTGTTTCCATGGACATTGGTGCACTTGGCAATGACTGCAGAGCAGAGACAATTTCACACATCCATGCCCCAGAGGACATGAGTTGCACTATATCCAGAAATCTTATTTGCTGATTCTCTTTTGGCTACACAAAAGCAAAATCTTGAGAAAAGCTCTCACAGCCTAAGTGTGTATTGTAGCCTATTTTCTTCTGTATTTTGATTTTGTTTCAAGAATAAATAAACTTCTTGAGATGGCAGACTTGATTCAGATGTTGCTTGAGTGTCTTGTCCTTTGCTTGATCTCCCAGAAAGTAAAGCATATTTTCCATATGTAACATAAATCTTCAAAATACTTTGGAATTGTTTTTTTTGGCTCCACTGCCTGGAACCTGTCCATATGAACCTGCCACTGTCCCACATAAAGCAATGGGCAGAAAGGCCGTATGGGCTCTTCTAAAAGACAGGCAAGAGAAATCAAGAGCTTGCTCTACAGCATATGGCTCAGCAGGGGAGGAGGTGTGAATGTAGAAAAACATGTCCTCTGTATGATGAGCATAAAGTTTTTGGGTAGCCTCAGAGTGCAGGAGACAGGTGACTTTCTGTCTGTAGAAAGACCTGTGGTATTTTGGTGACATGCTCCCCTGCTTAGAGGTGTGTGGAACAGTGGTGGCTTTGTGGTCTCTGCTGGGCACCAGCAAATAGTGTTCAGGATCAAGAGTGACTGTTTGCACCAACAGCCTCACATTGAATGCTCTCTTAGAAATGCTCAGCATAGCTCACCAACACCAGAGTCTAGTTTCTTAAAAAGTACAGAGCTCATGTGCGGGGTCGGGGGCGCCTTAAGTATTTCCTATCTGTGTTCTCTAGACTTTTGGCCATCTTCTCTTTCAGAGATTCTATGCTTCCTTTTCCTCAGCTCTGGGTTAGAAAAATGTCAGCAATGTAATAAGCTTTTTATGTTGCTGGAAAAGCTTCACTTGTAGCTGTGCTGCTGTATTAAGCCCTGCTTTTGCATTTGACCTGCCTCTCCAACTTCACTTTTCTTGAGCAGGCATTTGTTTTCGTTGATATGTTTGCATACAGAATTTTTTTTCTTTTTCTGTGTCAGGTTGTTTTGTTTTGTTTTCTTCTCCCCACTCCTGCATGCTCCCAACCTGCTGTCTGTTTGCAGTTTGATGCCCTGGATGGAGCTGGATGGCGAATATCTCTACCTGTCTCAAGCGGAGAACATCCAGGCCTACCAGCTCTGTGCAGAGGGTACAGGTTTGCAACGTCACCCTCAAGCCATCTTCTCTGGCCACCAGGAGGACGTGTGTCGCTTTGTTCTTGTCAACTCCCACATTGTCAGTGGAGGGGGGTAAGTTGGGTGAATGAAGGAGCCCGAGGGTTTTGCCACTGAAATTGGAAAGATTCTGTGTAACTCCAGCCCAGAGCAGAGGAGCCAGTTTTGCTACACAGCATCCTCATTCTTGGCTGTGGTCAGCTAATGCTGCTTCCTCTCTTATAATTTTGGTTCTGTCCTGAAAAAGCTTCTCCTGCATCAGTGAAGGAGCTGAGTCTCGTACTGTTGACCTTAAGAAGTGTCCTTTGCTCTGTAAACTTGTGTTGATGTCCACAGGATTATTGAATTGGGAATGACTGATCAGGCAAAACTGACTGCTGTGCAAATTTAATTTCTTTCTCTGTTAGAGCCAGAGTAGCTAGACTGTTCTAATAATCAGTACTGCTGGTTAGCTGGGACTGCAGTAGTGCAGAGTGTTTTCTAGAGACAAGTGTGTGTTTATTAGACCCACTGATGTAATTGTGGAGAGGGGAAAAACTGCCAAGCCTTCCAGCACACACAGACTTCTCCAATTATTTTGGCATTTGACTGGCCTTTTACAGTTACAGCAAGTGATGAGACTTTCATTAATAGCTAAAACTAAAAATATACACAGCAGTTAAGCACAGAATTGGGAGAGACAAGCATGGTTATTGTGGGACTTTCCCCTGTGAACTGTAGACCAAAATTCAGGTGAAAATGAGGGCTTGCATATAAAATTCCAGTAACTGTGTTGGTTGAAAAAGGTCGAA
The DNA here is from genome assembly GCA_013400575.1 of Peucedramus taeniatus. Taxonomy (NCBI): domain Eukaryota; kingdom Metazoa; phylum Chordata; class Aves; order Passeriformes; family Fringillidae; genus Peucedramus; species Peucedramus taeniatus. The sequence continues at coordinate 197,614 of WBNO01003440.1, read as the reverse complement.
ATGTCTGGGTAGTTAATTCAAAGCACAGCACCCTGCATGGCTGCTCTGAAATGAATGAAAAGCTGAGGCTTGGACATGGGTGAGAATGTCCTCTCACTTGTTCCCTTACTCCAGCCATTCAGGATACAGACAGGATTCTGGCAAGCTCAGAGCAGTAGGAGGAGGAATGGCTGCTTTGCTATAGTTTCTGCAGCTTAACACAAAGTGAAGGGTGGAGAGATAGCCAGGAAAATTTTCATGTGCATCAGATCAGGCTTTAACTGGCCAGATGTGGAATTGCAAGAGAACAGGTGATGTGTGAAGAGTGGAGGGTTAATAATGCTGTATGAATTTCAGCCCCTGTCAGAGACCAGTCCTGGTCTTTTTGTAGCACTCCAAAGCATTAATGGAAGGTGCATGTCCAAGAGGTACAAATTCCCTGCCTGTGGATTTATTTTTCAGAGATGGAAGTATTGTCCTTCACAAGCTCCATGGCTCCTACAGCGTCAAGTTCTCTGCACATGAACAGGAGGTGAACTGTGTGGACTTCCAAGGTGGCCTCATTGTCAGCGGCTCCCGGGACCGAACAGCGAAGGTGAGCACGGAGTGTTTCAGCAGCTGCAGGTGCTGCTGTAGAGGTGACTTCAGAGGTCTTGTGCCATTAATATTTAAGTGTCAGCAGAACTATTGAGCCCTGTACTCCTTGCAGGAGGAATGCTGACTATCTTGGCTCTTGTCTCTGAAAAGATGCTTGCTCTGCCAGGCTTGTTAGAAAGAGATTTGGCAGTAATTTATAGCATCAGCTGCTGGCTTAAACTTGGAAGTGCAGAAGGCAGCAGCTGATATTTTGCTTCTTTCCCTATACATCCATCTACACTGTAGTGGAGATGCATGCCAGTTAGTGTGAAATTTGCTGTATGTATCTCAAACCCATCATTTTTGTGATTTAACATTGCAATGTGGTTTAACATACTCTCTGTTATATATTCAATCTCTGTAAAGGATAGGATGATGTCTTTTCCAAATCTATGGTTATTTACTAATTTTGTGTTTTATTTATTTGTGTGGGGGTTTTCTTGGGTTTGTTTTTTTCTTTCAATGGTTCTTGGTTTGCAAACCAGGAATGAAGTTAGACTGTGAGTATTGTTAGCTCCCATTTTTCTCTTGCAGCTGGCATCACTTGGTCCTCATCACATAATTTTGGCTTTTTTTTTTTTTGGGGCAGGACCTTGTTGATTTTTGTCCTTCTGGATCTGGTTGGCAATGCTTTGTTCCTGTGTGGACCCTGGAGAGTTGTTCATCTGAGCTGTAATCAGCTCTGTTTGATCAGTTTAGGAAGCTCTACACACAGATGTTTCACCCTTATTCTGCTAGCATGATGCAGTACCTGTAGTATCTTCACAACCACTTGTTTCCTTGTTGGAAGTGGTTGCTGTGTGTTGAATGTTGTATATTGACTTTTGCTCTGGGTAGGCTGATAGACACTCTTGGTCCCTGGTTTATATCATAGAGCATTCATGGAGGTAAGAGGAAAACCAGCTAATTCCTGTTTTTCAAGAGGAGAAGCTGAAGCAAGGAAAAACTTAAATGTCTCTTTGAAGGTTTTATAGGAAGTGTGTGAAGCAGCATGACCCGATTTATTTTTGTTGGTCTCTCTGTACAGATGTATTCCTGAGTAAAATCACTTCCAAGTAAAGCAAGCAATGTTCTGATGCAAAAGGCAATTTTGGGATTGCTGTTTGCCTCCTGGGAGCAAGACCTTGATGCTGCTTTGTCTCACACTTCAGTGGTGCTGCTCCTCTCTAGTCTGTGCATCCTCTTTTCTGGGAGAGTGCCTTCTTGCTACTTCTCTGACAGCTGGAGGACAGACATCCCCGACCTTGAGAACAAATTCCTGAAGGCTAGAGGGGAATTTCAAGCTGTTTTTCTTAGAGCTAGTGTGAGATCTTGCCCACCCAGTGCTCCCCACAGCATATACTCTGGGGATGTTCACCTCTTATTTTTTATCATCTCTTTTGTAGGCTGTCTTGTTTGCGTGAATGAGACTCTTGGAGGGTGGAAGGGAATCCCTACCAACCTTTTAAAGGGGCTCTAAGTGTCTAAGCTATTGAGGGCTCTGCTGAGTGTTGATTAGGACTAAGCTCTGAAGAGCTGTTAATGTACATTCCTGTGTGATAGGCAGCAGATAGTGTGCTCTGAGCAATATTTTTAACCTCTAGGAGATAGGGATGCCTTAAAGGAGTTAAGCTTTTCTGCTGCTTTTGCTGACACTAGGTGCTAAATTCCCCGCTGACAAGAATAGCCTGCAATCCTGGGCATTATCAACAAACAAACAAATAGGGCACTCCGTGCTTTGAAGTCTTGAAGGAAAACATTGGGGGTTGGTTACAGACAACTGGGGGGCTTGAGTCCTGTGGGCCAAGAATGATGGCAAGGTGGAAAAAATGAGGGCCACTAGCAGAGACCCCAGCAAGAATTTTGAGGCCTTTATTAGGGCCCAGAAACAAAGGGGTGAACTGGTGGAAGGAGATGTGCATGTTTGCACTGTTGGGGAAAGGAAGGAATTCTCTCATAATGTCAGTGGGCAAGGACAGCCAGTTTGAAAGCAGCCTGGGGTACACTTGAAAAACTTGGTCTAAAGAGGGGTCTTATAAAAGAAGATTATTTTACAGGCTGGTGAATGATTAAGTTTATAGTTAATATTAATGGAAATTTTTCAGGGATGCTACTAATTCTTCCCACACTGTTCAAGAGAACAGATTTGAACAAATAGTAGTTGTCCTTTATTTAACTACAGAAGATGAGGAGTTTGTGTTGAATGCTGCCCTTAGAGAGCAAGTGATGATGGGAGTGCTCTCTCTGTTACCGGTGGGGTGGAAAGTCATAAGCTGAAGCTTTGTGTGACTTCAAGGGCTTGTTTCTGCCAGCAATTGAAGGCTCAGCTCCCCCAAAATAAGTAAATGAAATTCAGGGAGAGGGCCTGCAGGAAGGTAAGCATGGCTGTTTGGACAGCTCTTACAGCTCAACATTAAGAGCCTGCCTTCTGCAATTTTGGGTGATGTGGCATAACATGCATCTCTCTCTTTAGGTTTGGTCCCTGTCCGCGGGCAGAGTTGGTCAGTGTCTACATACAGTACAGACAGAGGATCGAGTGTGGTCCATTGCTATCAGCCCATTATTAAGGTAACAGATCTCTTTATTCCCAATTTTCATCAGAGAGAAGTAAAGGAGTTGGATAGGCTGTGTGTCCACTAATCTTTCTGTGGCACCAGTGTGGCAGTTCAGAGACTTGATTTGTGTGGAGGCTGATCAGGTGCTTGTGCCTGTAGCAGGAGCTCAGGGAAGAGCATATGGTCTTTATTTCCTATACTAGCAGAGTGATCCCCTTATAAAGAGGCCATGAAGGTGGCCCTGGGTTCTTCCTGGGTTGCCTCAGGTGGGACCTGTTCATTCTTTCTTGACGAAGGAACGCTGACTTGCTAATTAGAATCAGTGAGCTGGATCCTTTTGAGATTTTCTGTGCTGAAAAGATGCCAACTTGTATTCTCATTTTCTGGCAGAAGAGATGCTGAGCAAAAAGGTCCCTGCTTGAGAGCTGCGTGCAGTGGTTAGAACTTAGGTTTTTTTGAACATGTTGAACTGGCAAAGATGAAGTGGAGTTCAGGGATGTGGTTTTCCAGCCTCTGTTGCCTGTAGCTCTGTGCTTCTAGTGCAGGCATGATGCTACAAGTACAGCTTCAGCAAGGGAGGCAAGGGCAATACATACACCAGTATCTTCCAGGGTGTTCTTTGAAGTGCTCCTGTTCTTGAGGAAGTGAAAATCTGAGAAACATTCACTGTTAAAATCTTACACCAACCAGCAATGATCTTTCTCTTTGCTTCCCTGTTAAACTGGCCTGCGTGCAAGAGAGGTTCTTCCTCAGCATACCTCAGGGAAGAGGGGAAGAAGAGCTGCTGTTGCTGCTCATGTGATGTCTGCAACTGCTGAATTTTAGGCTTGTGCAAAACCAAATAACTGTCTACAACTGCTGTCCTTGTTAGATTTCCAAGCTTGTTTTGCAGGCAGCAGAAACGTAGTGGTACAGAGCTAGTGGCTTTATCAGGTAAATGACACTCCAGGCTTGCTATGATTTTGCTGTTGCCTTGTTCCTTTTCTCTGAGTGTTTGAGACAGTTAGTGTTTTTGAAGAAGTGCCACATGTGTTAGTGCCACTGCAAGATGTGAGAGAGAACCCCTTTGCTGTCTTCTGTGCTGCAAGGGTCCCTTTTGTGGGAGACAGGCTGTGGCTCAGGCACCGTGGCTGGTTAGAGGCCAGTGGCATTCTGCTTCCTACTCCTAAGTGATGACCTACTGCCGTGGCCTCTTGTCAGGACAGTGTTCCTCTCCGTGGTGTGCATGCTTGTGCACACTCTCTGTCACAATATTTACCCTCAGTCTCCCCACCCCCCCTTTCCTCCCTGCAGGGTGATAAATTGGAGGTGGTGGAACAGCTAGCCCATGAACAAGTGGGCTTAAATTGTGCACTCTCATTTTTTATGAGACTCTGGACTGTACCAGCCTCTCCCACTAGCCCACCCTACTGCACCCTCCCCTTACCCCTCCATATTTTAGGGAGGGGGGTGTGGAGAATTAGAGCCAATTAGCCACGTCATTAATTCTTCAATTTGACGGCTGATATAGCAGGGCCTGAAACACGCTGCTGACCTCGTATAATGGGAACCCTGCTCCTTAACATATTGACGGTGGGAGAAGTTAATTAAAATTCCACAGAGAGAAGGTGTCGGCTAACCTATAAACCTGTCGCTTCTCAGAACAAATCGCAGCCATCCTAGAAGAGAGAGAGGATCAGAGCAAGAGGGCATGTGGTGGGGGTTGGCCAGGGCAAGGGGCAGGGGAGATGAATTTTTCACTAATAGGTTTTATGACTTGCTGTCTAATGAGGGTGAGTATCAAAAAGATAATATCTGGTTTCTAGGAAAGTCTGCTTTGGGGAGATCTGTGGTTTTGGTTTTATTTGTAAGAGCCCATATTTCACCCATGTGCATTCCCTGTGCACTTATGTCTAAAGCTTTTCCTCCCTTGCAGTCCCCATCCTTCTAGCCAGAGCTTGGATACATTTGTTCCCCAGTGAGGCTGAACATGGCCTATAACCTCCACTTCCTCCTAAACATTTAACATGACCTTCTGATTCTCCCTTGTCAATTGTGCTGATGTAAACTGAGATCTCCTCCATAAGGACAGGTAGTTCTACTGGTGCATAACTGCTGAAGAATCAGGCTCCAACCACCTAAGTATTTTGGCCCATTGCTGCTAAGAAATGGCAGCTGTCTCTGCTATGGACACACAGAGCTCAAAGCAGTTGTGTGCAGTGGGGTAGGAGCAAGGAAGGCTCCTCCAACTCTAGCCATTCAAAATTGCTTTGGAGAGGCTGTAGTTTCCTGATCTGGAAGTTTGCCAGGGCTAAGACTCTCTAGAGTAGTCAGGGCGGTATTCTTACTGAACTTCAGCTGTTAATGGGCTGAAACTTTCTGTCTTTTCAGTGATATTTTCCTCTGTGTGAAGCTTCTTACAAAGTATCCCATATGCTCCTGACCCACAGCTGGGTTTTCTGCTGTGCCTGCTGTAGTCCTGCACTGCTGGATTGCTACTCTAGAGGACAGTGCCTGTACACTCAGGCTGAACGTTAGAGACTTGTGCTCTTACAGCACAGCTCCTCTGGTTTCAGGCATTTTTCCTTAGGTATTTTGCTTTGATTTGTCCATAGTTTCTTTGTGTCACTACGGAGATCATCCTGTAGTTATGCAGAGCTGGGGGAGGAGGCTTCCTTGTTCTTAGTGTAGTGGTGCTATTCTGCATGTTTTTAGGGTCTGCAAACAGAATTATTCCTATGAGGGAGATTAAGTAGGGGAAAAGGTATTAAAAGGGTACCAATAATATTGGGTCATCTCTTCATACTCTACAGGGGAAAACTGTGCCTAGTCCTTTGTCGCCCTGATTTTTTCAAGTTTTACTAAGCCTTCTGATGTTTGCATTCTTTGCACAAACTTTCTCATGCACTTTAGGTAAATAACTTATGGTTTTGCATTCCTTTATGGAGGACGAGCAACCTGACAGACAGTTAGGTTGCCCAGTGACATTGAGGAGGTGGCACTGTAACCCTCCAATGACACTGGGATTTTAGAAAGATATAAATATGGAGTCAGATGTTTTAATAAAAAGTTTTTTCAGTTTGCTACCACCAGAGCTGCTCCGTGTCGTTTTTGTGTCGCCTCCCGGGACGGGGGCGACAATTGGTGACCCCGAGTGGAACAGTCCTTTACATAACTTTTTCAGCCATGGAAGTGTCTTGACACCCATGTATGTTGTTGGAGCTTCATTCCTTTGGGGATCCCTAACAGTGCTCTGCAGGGTAGTGGGGATGGGAGGGCATTTTGTTTATTCTGGGTTTTCAGCAAGTCTGCAAAGTTATGCCGGTCAGTGTGCTTTGGATAGCAAGTCTCACATCGCATGTCTCATAAGTGACTAGAGAAGACTCAGAGAGTTCTTAAAGTAGGATACTTAAAATAAGGGTACCTCAGCTTCTTTCAGCCACCGGTTTAATTATCTCTGAAGCTGTCCTTCTCCATGGATTAGTCAAATGCTGTACTTACTCTGCTGTGTACCCTAAACTACATTTCTTAGCTGCTCATAATCCTCTTCCCCCCATGAGTTCATTTGCCTTTTGAACTCTGCATCATGCAGATGTTAAACTTTCATTTACTGGTGCTTACTGCAGTGACTTATGTGTGCTCAGGGACCAGGGCAAGCCTAAGTGCAGTGGACCAATTCAAATGTGCAAAATGAGGCAGACTCAGGAGTTTCTGGTAGAGGAGTGGAACCTTCATGCTTTGTGGTTCCCTGAGGTGGCAGTAGCCAGGGAAGAGAAGGGAGCAGTGTACAATGTAAACTGGAGGGGAAAGAAAAAGGTGGACCTTCATGTTAAGTTCATTATTAATCTTGGACCCAGATTTTTTTTTGGTGTTGAATTTAAAAAAGTACTCAGATCTAAGCTGACTTCTCCTGCCAGGTCTGGCCACTGGCATTTGCTATTTTCATTTTAAAATATTTAAATATTTATCATGAGATGCTGTACTCAAAGTGTGTCAGATTTTAAAGGAAGCAAAGAGAAGATAGAGGCACACAAATGGTTTCCAATGTGCAACTGTAGATGAGCAGCAGGATGCCAGGTTTCAGTTGTAGATAGAGAACTAGAAAACCCTCGGTACACTTTGGGGCAATCATAAAGTGCCCTACTGTGACATAAACATGCTTTGGGTGTGTAAGCCCAAGAGACAGTCTCTTCTTTTCTGACTCTGTCATTAGTCTGCTGCAATGCATAACCTCTCCTTGTGGATGTTGCCTTGGTGAAGTGCAGGTTGACTACAGAGAGAAGGAAAGTTTGTACTGAAGACTAGCTGTCTGCATTGGATGCTTAATTTAAAGGAAAATAAGTACTTACATGAACAGCTAAATTTAAAAAGCCAGGCTGGCTCTCCTGTTTATGCAGTGTTGTAGTTGAGACCCAGCTTCTCTATTTGAACATGCTGATTTTAACCTAATTGCCTCTCCCATGGAATTATTATGAGGAAGTAATATCTGAGGAGATTTCTGCTTCTACAGACAACCTCAGGCAAATTGTAAAACGTGCCCCAAACTTGTTGGGGAAAGGAAGGAAAAGAAAGGTTACTGACAAGCAACTTTACTGAATGGGCCTCTCTTCCATTGGGAGCGATCAAAATGATTAATTTTGAGGGCTTCTTTTTAATGGTTATCTAGAAACTTCTTGTGAAAGTGTAACAATCTGATCTTGCAGGTTGCCTTGGAGCAAAACAACCCACTTGAATCAGAGCAACTTTGCAGTGGTTTTAACTGTGCAATTGAAGCCCTAATGTGTAGAACTTAAAATGTTGGATAATGTTCCCCTGCCCTCATTTGTTACTCGGATTTTATCAGCAGGTTTCCCCTTCTGCATATCAAGATGAGCTGTTGGCTGTAGTGTGCTCTGCTTTGACCTAGCTTTGTGCAGTTAACCTCTCTGAGTCTGCTAGGACTTAGGAGAAATAACTGAGTTTTGTTCGGGTTTGTGCATTGCCAGCAAAACAGCCGGCAGCAATAGCTCTGCTGTCCTTGGGGATCTTCGTAGAGCCTGGTTGGTTTGAATAATTGAGAGGGGACTCTGACCTGCAGCTGTTTCTTAAGCAGGGCAGGAAGAACCTGCTCAACTGTGAGATCCCAGAGTGGACGTGCAGAGTTAGTGGTGGCATTAACTGCCATCTTTTACTGACCTCAGAGGATGATCTGGTTGTGGGTTTCTAGGTATATGCAATAGTCATAACTGACTTGGTGCTCTTTCACCCTAAAGCTGAAGAGCAGGAAATGAGTATCAGTTTCTCCCCTCTGGAGCTAAAATGACACCTGTATCTTATCCATTTGCCCTGACTGTTCCCTTGATGTTGGGAGGAAGAAGACTTTGTTTTACCTTCTTTAATTGTGTGATAATGACTCTATTTAATCTTTTTCACGTGGGTGAACACATGAACACGCATGTCCATTTTCCCTTTCCTCTAGAAACAAACAAATATGCAAACATTTCTATAGATTGAGAAACTGCAGCTTACCTTTCTTCACTTCGATTTCATTCTTTTGCCCTCTAAAGCTCACGTGATTGATGACTTCCTCCCTTTTTGTCACTTTTGGCCAATACTCTAATGTATATATTTTCTGTGACTGTGTGAATTGCCTACCAGTGGTAGCGGGCAGGTGAGCAGGTTTTGGGAGGCAGTAGCTGACTGAGTTGGAACGCAGACATCTGTTTCTAATTGTGTTGAGCTGTGTTGCATATTGAATTTTTTTTTCCTCCCCCTGAAGTTTTTTATCATTTTTCCCCTTGCTTGAGAGGAAAGTCTGTCTCAGAAAGCTTGGAGGAAGCATCTTTCTTGTGCTGCATGGTTTGCACAGGAGAATCCATGACTGTTTAATCGATGTGACAGAAGAAACTTAGTTGAGGGGGCTGGCAGCCTTATGGTTTGAGGTTTCCATTTCCAGTTTGTGATTGTTTTCTCTTTTCTTTTTAAGTTCGCAGGGGGAGAAGGTAACTTCACCAGACCTTGGCTGCTGTTTACCTTTGCTCGGTTGTGCAGTGTGCCTTTGTTTTTCCACCTTTGATCAGTGTCCTGCCAACAGATAATTTAGCAATTGCATCCTAGGGTGGAAGTGTGGAGTTAATGTTAAAATTAGTTTTTTTTTTCCTTTCCTTACTTCTGTGGCTGATGGAGCAGAGAAGAAGAGAGGGGAGGTGAAGGAGGCCATAAATTCTAGACCTGGTGATTCTGTTCCTTGTAGAGAAATGAAAGCCTCTGATGTCTCTTCAGCACTTTCATTAACATTTAAATTAAGGGTTTGTTTTTCAGGTGGCTTCAGTCGAAGCCCTTTCATAGTCTGACACATGGAGGCTGTTCTCTCTCTCCTTTTCTCTCTCTCTTTCTCCAGCTTGCATATCAGTGTACAATAGTAATCACCGTTTTATTTTTTTTTCTGATCTCTCAGGAGGGCAGCGACCTGACAAGCTGTACCAGAGGTTCAAAGAGAAACAGAAATGGAGTGCAAAGGTAGATGAGCAGGAGGATGCCAGGTTTCACTCCTACAATTAGAGTGGTGTCTGTTCCTTCCCCACCTTTCAAATGACTGCTTTTGGGGGCGGGAAGGGACACAGAGGGATGGACCTTTCTTGCACGGTGAGAGCCCCAGGTGCAGATGCCTCTAAGAATGCTCAGCTTCCACTGTTACTCCTCCCAGATGAGGCCGAACCTGTCACTCAGAGGATGCAAGCTCATGCCCTGAGGTGGGAAGTGAAGCTGTAGTGTCCTAAGATAGCAGCCTGGCCCTTCTAAAGGACTGTTGATTCACTCTGAGGACAGCAGGAGACTGGCCCTCAGCCTGCCATTGGCATTTGAAAGGAGGGTGATAGTGGAGGATATTGCCCTGAAGTAAAGGCAATATCTGTCTTTTGTGCTGCAGGGCTTAAGTAATGTCTGCTCTGAGCACTGCAGCTTACAGTGTCTGAGGTGTCAGTTTGGATCTTGGCTTACAACGACCTAAACTAGACCATGCCTTGCCATAGCTAAGCAGTTTTTGGTGTAAGAGCAATTGGTTCAACATCAAGAAAAAAAGCTGTTTTCCACCTGCGTCAACAGTTGTGTAAAAGCCAAGGAGCAAAGGGATAGTTTTAGGAATGTCAGTGACTTGCAGTGGAGAAGCAGTGTAGTAGGATTTGTGTAAAGACATGAGTCTTTGTCCCAGAGCTCTTTTGAAATCTTCCACTTCTCATTGCTTACCCAGCTGGTCACCACTGGTAGGCTGTTACCTTCTGCAGGCTCTCTGACAGGAATTGGAGGGGCTCCAGTAGCACCACACTGGTATCTTAGCTAAAAGACAGAGGAAAATGAGCCAACACATGAGCAGTGTTTAGCATAAAGAAGCAGCTTGGTTGCTATGACTGTTCCACTTCCTATGACTTCACTATACTACCACCCCAAATTTGTTTTCCTTTCACTAAGACCTTCATCCAGGTGGGCTTTGAAGAATGCCAACAGGATGAGAGCAGCAAGCTGGCATGGGATCAGGAGGGATATTCCCTGAATGACAGTAGATATGGTGCATAGAGTGCCAAAAATTTCTGTTCCTTCAGAACTGATTATAAGTGTGCCAGTGGTGTCTATGACTTATACCATGTGGCTTTTCTGAGGGACCTAATTCAAAGTCATGCACTTGCAGATGTATCCTATATATGCTGAATAATGTTCCTGTTACAGGGTTTGGATTTTTTCTTTCCTTTTTGTGTGAACTATCACAGACTGTAGTCTGTCATTTCTTGTGTCACTTGTCAGGTTGAAATATTATGTCTGACTGTTCTGAGTGTATGGTGATGACTCAGTGAGTGATGCAGAAGAACCTTGCAGAGGCAGTTGATCTTGTCCATGTTCCAAGTGCTCTGGAGCTGTCTGATGGGATGTGCTTCTCTGCTCCCATCTGACCTGTGCTCTAATTGTTTTGTCTCCATCTCATTGTTCTGGCAGTGCACATGGCTCCTACCTCCTCTCTGTGAGATATTTCTGTGTAGTCCTAAAAACTGGCACCATCAGCATCATCTTGGTATCTTCATCCTGTGTCATGCAAGGGGGGAAATCAGAATGTCTGCTCTGCACTACTGGCATCTGTGCACTCTTCCAGGTGCTTCAGCTTTTGGAGGCTCCAAGATTCACATCCACAAAGTTTTTCTTCTTCAGGACATTGTTGGATGGTGCTGACCATCCACAGCCCATGCAAACCAAAGGTATCAGCAATAGGAAAGAGGATGCTTAGTATTTGTCTCACAGTGTCCTCAATTGTGGCTTCTGAGCCACCTCCAGTGTTGCTCACTCTGTAACTTTTCAGTGAGAAATGCTTTTAACTTAAGCTCTCCTGAGGCTACATGCCAGCACAGAGCTCTGCTTGGCTGCCCTAGTTGTACTTGGGGCAAGTGTGCTGCAGCACTAGCTGGGGTAACTCCTACTAATTTGCTGTGGAAGCTCCACTGTATTTGTGGGTGGAGAGGACAGGGGAATGCTTGCTCTCCCACCTTCCCCCATGTTGTCTCAGAAGTTCTTGGTGCATCTTTGATTAGGTGTAGGTCAGAAGAATTTCCACATAGTGACCTTAATAACTGGGGTTGATTGGCAGGCAGTCTGCGGAGAGGGAGCAGCCTGTCCCTTTCATCTCCCTTGGTGCCGTGCTGGGACAATGGGCCAGCATATTTTCCTTGTTGTTCCTCATTTGAAAAGGGTCTGGTATCTCTACTAGGTACCTGTGACATGGGGGTCTTGATTGGGGTCTCATAAAGGGCCCTGTCACTGTGTCCAAAGGCCAGGAATACAAAGGCGGTCAGTGGGTGGGGGTCTCAGCTGACCACTGAAGAAGGGAGGGGAGGGTCCTGGAAGCAGTGGAGGGAGAAGCAACCCCTGATGGGAGACTTTAAAGGGGGGTGGGGGGGAGGAGGCGGCCCATTTTTGTCCCGAACTCATCAAGCACATCTGCAGAATTGTCCCAGCCTCTGCCTCCCAGTTTCAAAAGAAAATGATCGTTTGATAAACCGTCCTGATTCACCACTTTCTCACAAGGGAGGGAGACCCACCTTTGACCTCTATGATTTCACATTGGGCCCAGCTCCCCCCCATCCAATTGCTGGAGAAACTTTGAAATGCATCCCTTGTGCTCCCTTTCCTTCTCCCTCTTTCCCTTTACTCTCTCTTCCCCTTGCTATTTTTTTTCTCTTTAGTCCCCCTCCTCCTCTTCCCACCACCCCCACCTTCCCCACTCTCCCGCTTTGTAAAAAAGCAGGCGTACTGCTTTGGAGTTTAGGCAAGTAATTAGTAAAATCTTTTCTGCAGCACAATAAAACCACAGCCTTTGGCCTGCATATTCCCACAATTTACATACTTGCAGGCATTTGAGAAAACAAGTGGTATTCCCAGTGCATCGTTGCCTATGAAAATCATTTGGAAGGCAGGGAGGGGAGGGTGCTGAGACCCACTCGCTCCTGCGAGCTATAGGAATGTGCATGAATATATTAAAATGTTTTCACACAATGCTTGTATTTTCCAACGGGAAGAGGCATCTTCTGGATGAAAGGCGGCTGGCCCAGACACAGGCCTCTTCCAAACGCTCTTTCCCACTCAGAGTTTGTTTGCATGGACCAGATAGAGAGGGGGCCTGGAAGGGGAGGAAGGGGCGAGGCTGCTAGCCATGAAGAGTAAATCTTTGTGTGCCTCTTACCCGCTCCCCGTTTGTGGTCCCAGAAAGTCAAATTATGAGGGAATTGTGTCTGCAGAGGGAGGTAGGAAGGGAGATCATCAGGACTTTCTGCAAAAGCTTTTGGAGGCATTGCAAACGTAGAGAGGAAATAGCTTGTAATGGACCATATAGTGCTGTGACCAATGGGATTCAGTGGCTGCAGCAGGAAATGACTGAGAAGGAGCTGACTATCTTGAGCAGTATTAGCAAAGTGCCTATTAATAACAGAAAACACTCTTGCAGTACTTTTCCATCTTTATCTTACTGTCAAGAACAGGCTACTCAATGCTCAGTCTGGGCAGCATGTCCAGCTGTTCTTCTACTTTTTCCAAGAGGGTGGTTGTTCCAGGCTGTGCCACCAGTGGAACCCAGCAGTTTCCACTCCTTTTCAATCAGGGCCCACTTAGCTGCCTTTTCTCCAAAGAGGTTCTTTGGGCACTTTCAACTTACAGGATGTTGACAACAGATGTGTGGTGAAACTTGTGTCTAGAATCTATGATATCCTTTCTAACAGGCAAGAACTGACAGAGAAAATTGAAGTGAAGGGAGAGAGAGGCTGAGCACAAGTAATGAATAGCTTGGCTTAGGAGCAGGGTTTGTATGTAGGAAAGACTGTGGGTTCAGCTCCAGGAATACTGTTTTATTTGAGAATACTAGGGCAGGCTGCAAAGAGGCTTTGCTTGGAGGTAGGATGGTGGCTGCATTTTTTATTATTTTTGTTCAGTAATAATCTTTTGGTGACTAAAAAAGCCCTTTGAAATTTCTGTGGGAAGCGGTGTGGCACCAGCAAGGTCATCTGGATGCCTTTTCCCTATGTGGTGCCAGCTCTTCTGCGTGGATAACCTGTCCAGATGGGTTCTGCCCTGAGGATTTATATGTCTGTCCAGCCACAACCATGGCAGCACAAATTTATGGATGCCATGAAGAGCTATTCCAAGGCCCATACTACCCAGCTGAAGTCTCTGCTCTCCTGAAGGAATTTTCAGAACACAGGCTCCCAGAACAAGGCATAAGCCATTTAGAGAGGAGTGGGAAAGCTTTATTGAGAATTTCTCCTGAGCTGAGCCAGCTCTTCATGTCTTTTCTGACCAGACTCTCCGTGTGACAGATGAGAGAAAATGTATTCCCCAAAACCTACAAGGAACTAAACAACTTAGCATCTCAAAACCTTTTGCAAAAGAGTATTCTGCATGGCAGCTGTTCCTAAAATGGATCTGGAGAAGTTGCAAAGCTCTGTAATGCTATTGCTCCTGGCTGGCCTCCACTGGTCATACTGGTGTTGATCATGGTGCAAAGGTCTCTAACCTTTTGTTGGAAACAACCAACAACCTAACTTGCAAGAGGGCTTGCTTCTTATTTTTAATTATTGTCTTCCCAATTCCCTGCTCCTCCCCTTCATCTTTCTGCATTTCTTAAAGAGGCAGTGGAGGGAAAAAAGCTTTGGTTTTTGTTTGGGAAGGGGGTTAGCAAGGGCGACATGGCCCCTGCAACCTCTCATAGGGGTGTCTTGTCAGGGCGCGGCATGGAGGGCACAAACAGATCATAACCTTTAAATGAAAATGTGATGGAGGGGAGAGATGAAAGCAGTGAAACAAATTAGATACATCTAGAGGGGGTGCTCAACTGGAGAAAATTAGCATTTCTTCCTAATTGGAGTGCAGGGCATTCCATTACAGGGTTTCATTACAAGGAGGGAAGCACTGGGCCTCTTTGGAGGATTCCCCCCTGCCCTTGGTTTTTCTAGAAGTAAAAAAAATAAATTTGGGAGAGAACTGCAAAAGTACTGAATTTATCAGAGGGAAGGTTTCAGACTGCTGCAGGAAGAAGAATTATAGTAAAGCACCAGTTCTTTATTTATTAAGACAAGTAAGTGATGATTGTGTACACATGAAGGCAGTTGCTAGTCCTAGTTTTCCTGAAGGAAACTAAAAAGTATACATGAGGTTGCAGGTGATGATAACTTTCTGATTCAAGTACTTGCTGAATCAAATTTCTAGACTATCCAAAATGCACTAGTTTGTTTGAAGCAAAGGGATATGTTTTTGATTATGATCAGTTGAGTAAATTCAAGCCTGTTTTATACTGCATATCAAGTCCATGCTGCACAAAACACTAGTTTAATGTATGTTTGCCTGATTCTACCTGTAACTAGAGCTGTTATATCCAACAGAAATTTGCATATATCCTTGGGAAGACAATGGCCAACTTCTAACACAGAATGTCTGGTGGCTGCTTTGGGGCTTGTGCACAGCTTTGTGGTTCAAATAACTTGTGCCAGCTTGAGGAACAGGCAGACATGGATGAGCTTTATATGTACATCTGTATGTGTGAATGGGGGCGAGGAGTAACTTAGAGAGAATTCAAGGGACAAGGTTTTGTATTGCATTTCCTGGTTAGAAGTAGAAGGGGATAGTATCTTTTTTCAAGTATGGGCTGGATTATTTATCAGTCAATGCTCTCAGGAAAGGCTGGGGGGAAGAGGAGAAGGGGGAGGAAGAAGAAGAGAATAGCATACTTTCTTCAAGTGTGTGGTATGCAATGTATGTTGCTCTTCCAATCTACAGTTACAAACTTTTCTGTTCCAGCTCAGGAGAGGGAATATATATGAGCGTATCAATATGGATTGTAGGAAACTGCTGAAAGAAGGGCTCTGTCTACAGAGAAGATGGTTCTTGGCAGAGGGGGAGATGTTTGCAGCAGCACTGCCTTCATCCTGGGCAGACTCTGTCATCCATGTGCTCAGGATGAGGTGTCAGATGGTATGAATTTCAGAAGTCATAAATGTAAATCTCTGACTTATCACTTACTGCTATATTTTGGCATTTTGACACAGAGCATAGCACTGCCCACAGGAATATCTTCAGGCTTAGAGAAAGTACTGATAAAAATGAAAGCATGGCTCAGAGATGGGCTTCTCCTGTATTAGGTCTGGCACATATCAGGATGATGATATCTCCCGTTGCAACATTCTCCTCGTCACTTCAGTCCTCACAGAAGATGCTTGGCAGACTGTTTAAAATAAGCCAAGAGGGGAACAGGACCAGAGAGGCTGAAGTTTGGAGAGGAGCAAATGAGTAACACAAGATAGTCATCACTGAAGGGAAACCAGTTCCTCTGAAGAAAGGGAATTTCTCCTCAATGTGTGCATCTAGCTTGAATGCTAATACACTTTCAAATGGAGCATGCCAGAGTGCCTCTTGCCTGTAGCTAAGCTTCAGTTTCCTTGGGTTGCTGGCATCCTGAATCTCTGTTGTGAGTTGAATTGGACACTGGAAACGTGGACGGAATTGTGTGGCTCTGACTCTCTTCTTGGCTCCATTGCCTCTGGTTTCTTTTCAGAGCAGTGTGACTGTTGCAGACTGGAAGGCAGAGTGGAAAGTCTGTTCTTTCTGTGCAGTGTTGCCTGTATTGTGTTCTGTGGTTCATTATCTAGGATTTGTCAGGTCTTCTCTACCTTCCCTCCCAGCTGCATGGAACACAACTGCTGCAGCCACTTTCTTGCTCTTAAGAGGTGTTGTGGGTTCATGATGCTCCATTCACCATCCTTACATGTGAGATGTACTCTTACTGCTTTGTAGGCATCCTGACACTTAGCAGGTGCAGGGCTAATTTGGGACCAGGTATTAAAGCCAGCTTTTAATGTGCATTGCCCTGTCTAATTAGTAAATTCTTGTTCTCTCTCCTCTGAGATTGAAGCACATATTCCTTTAAGTCTAACCGTCCATCAAAGAGGACTTGAATGAGGCCCTGCTATGGTTGGTAGACACAGGCAGCTAATGACAAGAGAGAGCCCATTTCCTTTGTGAAGAGAGACCTGTACCAAGGTGATTTATAGTCCCAAAGATTTATTAGTGTGGGGGCTGAAGAGTCTTGCAAGCTGGAGCCCAACAGCTTAGGTTTTTTTCAGGGAAAAAAGAAATCTGTGTACCTCTTCCCCACTCCTGAAAGAAGTGAACTCATCAGAAGCAGCAATTGCAGACTGAGCTGGGCCAAGCAGCAATTGCTACTATTGCTGTGCTTGGTCTCTTCCTTCTGGTGCAGCTGTGTTGAGCTTTACACCTGTGCTTTGTTCAGTGACCTGCTTTGGCTGTTCAGGCTGATTTAATGAGGGATGGGGATGGAGCAGGACTGTCTGATTGAAGAGTTTCTCTCTTGCATCTGATTTTCTTTCTTGGCCTAAAGCATGTTTTCGTTTTCTGTAGACTTCCCCTGGATTTTCTCCTCTTTGACAGTGGAGAAGCAAGGGAGCCTGCTCCAGATATTAGAAAAGCAGTAATGCTTCTCTAACATCTGTTTTCTGATGGTCTCAGAGCAGAAGGTTGTGGAGGTGAATGATGCCAGCAGTTTTGAAAGTGATTTTGTAAATTCATGGATAGCAGGTTCATAATGAGGAACTAGGTGGGGATACACTCTTTAAAATCTTTAATACAGAAACTGTGGATGCAAAGGGAATGACCACAGAAGGTTGCCAAGCTTACATGTTCTTCCTGAACAGCATCTACCAGTACCACTGAAGATGAAAAAGGTGAGCTCAATGGGGCCATGGCTTGACAAAAATGGGCATTTCTCTTCTTCTTCTGGCCATGGTGGGTGAGTCCAGCATACTTCTACCCCAACATTTGGTGTTCAGCAGTGGTCAGTAGTAAATGTCTATGGAGAAGGTATGAAATAAGAGCAAAAGATCCTTTCCTATCTATTCCTTCCCAGCTTCCAGTGAGGAGAGGTTAGGGTTTCTCTGGCTAGAGTTTTCATCTGGACCAATGTTTCTTTCATATTTGCAGAAGAAAGCTCTGTGAGCAGATCATCTCTTCTTTCTGAACCTGTTAATGTTCTGGGCTTCATAGGCTCCTTTCAAATTCAGTGTTGTGTACTTGGGAAGAAAGATATTGTTCCATTTTTAAACCTTTTGCCTGATTGTCTTATGGGGTTATACAGTGAATGATTTCTCTCTCTGGATACCCTTCACTCTGTTTAAAGTTTTAATATTTTTCCCAAGCTACCCCAACTCTAGTATTGGTGGCCTTGTGTGAAGCAGTAGCAAGCCACAACTTGTAGGTACTTGCTGGCCAGTTGTTTGGAGTGGAGTTCAGGCATCCCTGAGCTGTGGTAAGCTCATCACTTCCTCCCAATGCAGCCTCTGATTGGAGTCCACAGAGATGCAGCCCAGCATGAATTGATGGCCCTGTAACTGGTTCTTGTGTATTCACATGATAAAAGATGAGTGACAGTTTTGACTGGGACACTTGTAACTGGCTACAGAATCAAATACTGATGTTGGAGTAATGTGCTCATTTCAGTGCAGGGCATGTGAGTGAGCTTGATTTTGGTGTTTTTTTGTGTGGGTGTTTGACTTAAAAAGTAGAAATTGTTCTTTTAATAGCTGTGTTTTTGGATGTGACTTCCTAAATTCTCAGAGCACGTGGAAATAGGGCAAGCAATGGAAAGGAAAGGAGGAAACTGTGGTTTCACACTCCTACCCACAAAGCTGCCTATGCATTTAAAGCTTCCAGACTACTGTTCCTCGAAGTGTTGGAGGACTGACTGCCAGCAGGTTGTCCTGCTTCACCTAGACAGCAGCTTACTGAGTGGCAGGAGGCAGTGTGGTACTTAATATCCCTTTATCAGATATTTTTTGTCATCAAAGGACAATGTACGTTAGGGAATCCTCTGTTCCACTGCAGACTTGAGATGTGTGCCTGAAGAGTCTTTTTCTCAGTCCTTTCCAATGCAATCCTTTCCCTCTTATACCATTTTATGTGTAATTTTCTCCAATATACTGACATAAAGCATCATAATAAATTACTTCTTACCTTCTTGTATTATCCTTTCTCTATCTCTATGCCATCAATTTTGCCTGATCACTTTCCTATCTTCAGCTGGCTTATCTCAGTTATCAGTGAAATTTAATAATTCTTAGCCTGCCTTGCAGCCCAGCCTGCTTACAGATACTGAAGGTGATAATCTGTGCTGTGAAAGTGTACCTTATTGATGTTAGCATGGTTTGAACTCTGGCTTCTGCAAAACTTTTCCAGCAAGTTTTGGGGTGGTTTGAGATCTGTGTGGGAGGTGGCCACTAAACATCTTTATGTCTTAGATGTGTGTTATCTGTTAATGAAACCTTGTATGCCTTTCTCTGCATCCAGGGCTGGGGCTTTCTGGCCTGACTGCCAGGTTTGATTTCTCACTCTGGTGCTTGCTCACAACCAAGCATGCCCTAAACCTGCAGATGGGGAGGAGGGGTTTTATTCAGGATCTTGGTTGCTTAGGGCTGAAGGGTTGACATACTCCAAACACGCAGTATGAAAACCCTGAAGCAAATCATATTGTGTAGAGTGGAGAACTGGGGAGGTGGAAGCTGCCCAGAGCTTTAAGGGCAAGTGGATTAAGGTTGTTGCAAGCGTGTCCGTGTCAGGACTGGAATGATCAGAACAGGAAAGCTCTAGGAGTCATTTCATGGCTGAGTTAAACACAGATGAGGCTTTGCTTCCCTCCTCCACAGAGCACCTGTGTCTCCATGCCTCAGTGTCCTGGCCCTCTCTGTGTGTAGCATTTGCTCCATACACATGCCTTTCCCCTTTCACCTTTTCTGGTCTTTGACTTCTTAAAACCCTCTGAGCATTATTTCCCTCTCCCGTGATGAAGAACTCATTTAGACTTAATTTGTAAATTGTTTGAATATCAAGGGCAGAGGAGGAAGATCAAGCACTCTGTTTTTGTGATTTGGCTTCTTTCCCCTAAAAGCATGAACAAGTACAGCTCCTGCCTCTGCATGGTATCGAGAAAGAACTGCTGCCCTGTGTGCTAAGATAGGGAAAGTATATGTTTGACTCCTCTTCTTCCTCACCATCCTGATCACTTTTTTCAAAATTCTTCTAAATATTAGAGTTTGAATTTATTATATGTGTGTCTGTATGGCAAAAGGAAAAAGACAAAAATAATTTGTGGCTTGTGGCACCAGTAAAAGAGATTCCTTCCACCTCTTACTTTTAAACTGAAACATTCTTGATTTTTAGTTGTTCTGGCAGACCTGAAAGGATTCTCCCTTCCCCCTGACCTCACTGGCATGCATGGATTGCTGCTTATTGAAAAGTAATTTTCTGTCATAGATTCTAATGGAAAAGTTTANTATATATATATATATATGGATTTTTAAAACAATACTTGTTAACTGAAAACTTTGCCAGTCACATCTGAAAAAATACTGGGATTGGTCTTGGCAGTCCCGAACCTCAAAAAATAGAAAGGCATTATTTCATAAATAGAAGAGATTTTCTTCTTTTGCATCATGATTCTTTAAGCATTTTCTATACATGAGCAAATATTTAGACTTTTCTCCAAAGCAGTGACAGCTGGAATATTTACTTAAATCAATTCCACATGTCCTCTTGTAGGGTGTGAGGTTATAAGAAGAAAAAGCCCTGGACCACATAAGGCTTGTGATAAAGTGTGAGCAGAGATGACATTACATATCTTTTCCCACTGGTGCAGGAAATGTTCACTCTGTTTCTCTGCACATCAGGCTTGAAATAGGCCTGGTCAACGTGGGCCTGCTTTTGTTCATTCTTGGTGTCTGTTTCTCAGATGCTGGCATGGATTTCACAGCAAGCATACTTTGTCCAGAGGTGTCAAAAGCTGCTTCTAAGGAAAAGTCTTGAGAATTGATGGGTCAAAGGCGCATGGTATCTGGCTGAACTCATCTGTGTGACAGGTACTTAAGGCATCTTGGGTGAGGTTGAAATAAATGGGATTGAATTTGAAAAATTATCCTTTCTACAAGAGTCTTTCTTAAAATGTGATAGAAATAGATATGGCCTTAAAAGAAACCAGAATCATGGCGTTGAACCAGGCAATTTGCTTCTCCAGTTTGCAACCTGCTGCAGCATTGTGTCACAGTTGTATTTTAGGCAACTCAGAAATTAAAAGTCTGTGCCCTGGGGGTTGTGCTGCCTGCCTGCTCTCTTCCTACAATTGGAGTCCCTGAGGATCTCATTTCCTTGTTGTCAGCATTGTTGTAATTGCATCATCTCCTAGGGCTTGCTCAGCACTCCAGTGTACCTGTCCTTTGATAATAGTGGCATCTTTTCACTTCCCTGCTGGGTCTTTACCTGATCTTCATTGCAGAATCAGGTCCAAGCTTTTAGATTATGACAATTCTTGCTTTCTAGTAGGATATTGCAATCATAAGAGACACAAGGTGATTTTTTTAAAACTATGGTTTAACATTTAAAAACAAACAAAAAATCCCCAAGACCCCATTGCACTGAAGCTGTGATCAGTAATCCAGCTCAGCAGCAGCTTTAACTTGTCTACAAGACCTGACAAGTCAGGACAAGCATTTCTATCCTGAAGGCAATGGTGGTAATTCAAAACAAGCATAGATGCTAACAAGTCCTGAGAATCAGCAGAGGCAGCATGCCACGCACAGGATGCCAGTTTCTGGCTTGTGGGACATCTGACATCAGTCTGATTTAATACAGGAGCGATACACTGGTGGCCAAGTTTTTTGAACCCACATGCAGCAGGTTTCCTGGTAGTTTTGCAAAACCAAAGTCTTGTAGCAGAAAGGGAGACAGAACAAGTGAGGTCCCACTATGAAAAACAGTTTTGGTTTGCTAATGGGAAATGCCTCAGCAAAAAGAGAACCTAGAGCCTTTTTTGCTGTCCTCTTGGTTATGGTTGTTGCCTGACTTTTGGAGCAGATGCTGGAGGAGTTGACTTACTTTTCAATGATTTTTATCAGCAATAAGCGTTCTTTCTCTGATCCCTATTTGGGATCTGCACTGTCCAGCTTATTCTCCCTGAGTCTATTGCCTTTCTAAATCTCAGTGTAGAGGTACTAGACTAGAAATCCTGTCCTGGGAGCATAGGCTACACCAGGCCTTCAAGAATCTGTCATGCATCGCACCCCTTCACATGCTTCTATTGTGCATCACTGGATCTCTTTTCTCCTTTACCACTTTTTTGGCATCCTGCACTGCCCTGTTCCACAGGCCGGGGGAAGGATGCCATGGGCTGACTTCCTTAGTGTGTGTCTCACTGCTGACCTGCCCCAGCTATGCCAGGCAAACTGTCCTGCTCCCACCCCTCCTCTTGCTCGGCCCAGATTGGAGCCCCTGAGAGGTCTTTGTCCGCCTGTTGAGAGCAGCCCCCGTTCCTCCATTCCCACATGGCGCACCCTCCCCAGCAGCCCTCTCCCCATTCAGCAGTTTGGGCTGAAAGAACCTTGGCTAATTACGCGGGGCTGAAAATTACCACTTTGCCGTGTTTTCCTGCTGCTGGGCCCATTTGTGTGGGGCCTGTAGTTAGAGGGAACAAAGTCCCCCCCGTGGAGCCAGGCAGGCCCCAAGTGTGAAACTACAGGTACAAGCAAGAGGGGAATGAAGGGAATAATTACCAGCTTCTCCAGGTGAAAGCCCCGTTAAAACTTCAATAAGCCAATTAGGGGCCAGGGTGTGTGTGTGGGGAGAGTATCCCCCACCTATAACTGATTCCCACCGGGCAATTAACAGAAATCATTTCACGGAGGGGAGGATAAGAAATGGCTCTTAGAAATTGTCTTGAGTTGGGGGGGGCCCTGAAACAGCACGACTGCCGCAATGGTCCTCATGTACTCCAACCTCCCTGCACACTGTGTGGCCTGAAAATGTTGGTGGGGCTAGGAGGAGAGGGAGGAGGGAGGGAAAATGGCAAAGAAAAAGGAATCGCTGGAGCTTTACACCTGGGCAGGCTTTGAGGAAGTGAGGGCTGGAGTTCAGAGCTTCTTGTAAGGCTGTGTGTGGGCCCAGAGCACCAAGCTCAAGGGGGCTGCTGAGTCTGGGCAAGTGGGCAAAGATTGAGCTCAGGGTGTCTTCCCCATAGGGGCGAGGGGGAAGGATAATGGTACTGACCAGAGTGGGGAGGGGAAACGTGATGGGTGTGAAGGCTGGAAGTGGGTGTGCAGGTTGGTGAGAACTGAATGCCAGGCCCTCAGATCTGCCCAAGATGCCTGATAGTCTGTAGGTACAAATGGTGTCCAGTGTCTAATACTGTGCATGTATCTCATCCAGGGATCATGTTTTTCTGCTGCTTAGTCAGCAGCTTCACCTGTTCCTTCCTTTCAATTCATTCCAAAAACCTAGGGAATTTTCTCAAGATAGAGATTTTATGAAGTTATCTTGCAACTCCCATGTACTGTATTGCAGGTGGCATGTGCAGCAGTTGGAGGTAGAGCATGCTGTCTGGTGGGTACCTCTCAGGAGTCTTGCCCATTGGTGTTTGAAAGGCTGCTCTGGGGAGTGGAGCATAGGAGGAAGCTGCTACAGGTGGCTGAGATTTCTGTAGTGATCTTGGAAGGGAGAATGCTTTGTATGAGTAAGGAAGTTGAGACACCAGCTGTGGTTATTTCACCTGCACTTGAAACAGAAAACCCAAATAAACCTTTAACTCCTCAAAACACAGATGTAACTTTAGTAGCCACTTTTGTTGAATTTCTAATGTTATAGCTTCTGAGCATTAAAAACGTTCTTTGAGATTTTGTTCTGGTTACTGATAAGCTGATATAACTGTGCTGTAGTGATGTTTAACCACCTAGTCTCAAACTGACCTGAAAGTCCCTAGATTTCATCCTTTTTCTTCTTTTTTTTTTCTCTGATTCTCTTTCTCCACAGAAAGTTCTCTGGGGTAGGAATAGAGAGCTGAATCTCTTGCACAGCCCAGATTTTAGACTCAGAAGTGATTTCTCAGTTGAGTCATGTTTCTTTATTATTCAGCTTCTAAGATGTAACCCCAGTGGTTGCCTGCAGAGAGCTCTGCTCACAGAAAGGTCTGGTAGGCATGCACAGAAAAATCAGTTTTGGCACGGACTTTGATTTTTGGTACAATTTATTCAGATCAGTGCCTGAATTATGTTCTGGATTAAATTTCTGTTATGGTTAAGGAGTCTCTTTTTTCCTGTAATAACAGTAATAATTTGATCATCATTTGGGATTTTAATTTGGTCTCAAGAGAGGTAAGGAGTTCCTGTACAAAGACCTCTGCATGAGCAACTACTCCACGCCTGGCAAGCCCAGAGGTTTGGGGAGTGGGGAAAGATGAAGATTGTTGGACATAGCATGTAAATATGTATTTTACACTGCTAAAAATAGGTTTCCAAGACTTTTCCTTCAATAAAGGAGCAGGTTTATGTCAAATACTTGTACAGTGACAAAAGAAATTCTGTTTGAAGTTCTGAAAAATGACAGCAGCACTGTGAAAAGCACTGTTGCAATATTCCTCTTGTACAGGAACACTCAGGATCCTCAATCAGCTTTTATAGAGCTAATCTGAATGTGGTCCTCTTTTGGACATTTACTTCTTCCTAAAAGCATGTGTCATGTGGAGTGTTGGGGAAAGCAGTAATACTTAGATGTGAACAGGCCTAGGAACATCAGGACTGTTTTGTGGATTGAATCACTAGTTTCTAATTAAGGGTATTTTCCCATTCAGTACTGGAGTGTGGAAGAATGTGTGTGTATTTGTCCTGTCTGGAATCTTTGTCTTGATGTCACTGAGCTCAGTTTTTCTCCAGAAAAGAGGATTGTACTCTGTATCTGGTGGCTTGTTTTCACAGAACTTACCTGCTGCAGGGCTGCTGAAGGAACTGCTGAAGTGATCAAGGTTGCAGGTAACTTGGGCACAGATTATGGAATGAAACTGCAAAGAAGTGAAGGCAGGATGGAGGTGTCTAAGTTGGACACCTGCTAAGCAGCTTGCTAGAGTAGAGGTCATCTGTCTACCATGCCAGGAATTGGGCTTTTGAGGATATGAAAAGCTTTTTCTGCTCTTCAGCCTGAGTGTCTCTGAAGTCTGGAGGAAGACATGAAGTTAGAGGCCAAGGAGGAAGGCTGGAGAGGCGAAGCTGATGTTCCCTCTGCCATGAGGCATGAAGTATATGACTTGGGAGGCAACGACATGAGCATTTCTTCTATCTCATGAGCTGGAGTTCTGCCTCAAATGTGACTTCATGTTTGAACCCGGCATCTCTACAGTGCCCTTCAGTACAAAATGTAAATGCTGTCTTTCTGGGGACCACTTTTTAGTGGTCCACTTGAGGTGGCCTATGAATGAGTTATTAGTCCATCTGTTCATGCATGTGTCACTGGTGCTCCTTGCAAGAGCATGTCATTTCCTCTTGGAGCAGTAGTGGTTGCCAGCGTTGCAGAGTTCATGGTCTTCTCTATGCATTTTGCTTTCTCTCTGTGCTGAGTCCATGTTGGGGTGTGGCAGAGCTCTTCTGTACCTTCTCTGTGTGACATTTATGGGGTATATCAGGAGCACAGTTTAACTCTGAATTGACTGGTGCCTTGGGGGATGCTGTGGCATGCACGTGAGCTTAAAGAAGTAGCAGCAAACCTGCCAGAGCTTTCTAGTTCTGTTTCTGGAACAAGCCTGGCTATTTGCCTTCAGCTGCTGGGTCTTTTCAGCAAGGTTATTCAACAAAGGTGAGGCTGTGCTGCACTGAGATTCTTCTGCTTCTAAAGAAGAAGCTCTAAGAGCTTCTAAAGCTCAGGTGAGCTTTAGGTGCACTGTCTTACCTGCTGATTTTTATTGAATTTGTGGTTACAGAATGTTAACATATAACCCAGCTGTCTTGACTTCTGAGATGCTGAAGATGCTTGGTTCAGTTCTCTGGTCATCCTGCGAGAAGTACAAAGTACGGCTAAAGGAACTGGTCTGGGACAGTGAAGGGGCAACACCAGCCCTGCAAGACCACCCAGTCTTGGGTTTGTGCAGCACTGCCTGCATCTAAGGCGGGTGGGATTTCTTGCATGTTTGTGGTGCCTGTTTGCTCTTAAAGAAGAAGATGCTAAACTGATGCTGTGCTGGTTTGTTGTTTTTTTTTTTTTCTCCTTGCAAATTAAATGCCCCTGGGGAGGGAGCACTTGCTCCCCTGCACTGTCTGTCTCTCTCCCTTTGTGTGTATCTGGTCTGTTGGAGAAGCCTCATGCTGGAGGTGGCAAAACTCCCTGTGCTGGGTTTCTGACCCCCTCCTCTCCCCTTCACAATGTTGTTACTGTTGCATCTGCTCTTCAGCAGGGGCTCCATCAAGTTTGTGTGACCTTAGCACTGTATTCATGCTGGAGGAGTTACCTTCCATAATGATGTCAACTGATGAGGCTGGCGGGATGGTGGCGGCCGCGATAGGACATGACATGTTCTAATGATTCGCCTTAGCGAGCTGCGTGTGTGTGTTGGGGGGGCACAGAGGGGCTTGGAGAGGGGAGGTGGGGGCCCCACAGGTGCCGACAAAGACTTTGACCTTTGCTGCTATAATATCAGTGTTTCACAGGCAGGGCGGTTCGGTAACCCACTTTCAGCCCATCAAAAATTGATTTAATTGCAATTTTTTCCCCCAATTAGGAGCACTGGAGCTTAACTAATTGGAGTAATAGAGAGTAATAAGGCTCTGATAAAAAGCCTTCCTCTGCCTCCTTTGTATCTTGTGTCATCGCCTGTCAGAGGTCAGAGAGCTTGCATATTCTATTAGGCAGAGTTGCCTTCATTTGTACAAATTAGTTTACCCAACAGTAATTAAAATGCCAGTCCGGGTCGGGGAGAGCTGAATACAATTGATGGGCACGTTGGTGAAGGATTTGACAGCTCCGGTGGCCTCCCTTGCCAAAGCGTGTCAGTGCTGAATCAAAGGCTACACAAACCCACAGACCCGTGTGTTTAACCCGCGGCACCGTCAGCACCAACTGCTCTCTCTCTTCTCCTATCTCCCTTTTGGACTTGCTTTCTCTTCTCCTTCTTTTCTCATCTCACTTGAGACTTTTTAAAATAGATGTTTCCCATCTTTGAGCTGTCCTTTCTGTTGATCGCTTTCATAACACTGCTACCAACCCCCCTATCCTGTCTCCCCTGGGTCTCCCCCTTCTCTCCCCCCACCTTCCACATTCCCAGCTGCAGGGCTCTGTCAAGTAATAACTTCTTTGTTTCCCAGTCCAGTGAGTCTCCATATATAATAGTTTCCAAAATGGAACAACGATGTCCAATTCCAGGGGGCGGGGGAGAGCGCCAGGAGAAAGGAACGGGCTCTTGCACGTGTCAAGCAGATTCTGGATTTGAAATCCCTGAAGAGCAGAATAGAACTAGAAAAGCAATATGTTTACAGTACAGGAAAGGGCACAAGCCTGGGGCACAGGGGAGGTGTATTGAGAAGAGGTGGGAAAGGACCTGTTTTATCTAGGTTCCTTCAATAACATTGCATTTCAGGATTCCCAGCTCAGGCAGGACCCACTCTAGAGGCTGGGTTGATAGTGGGGAAAGTATGTGTTGTTCAGTGTGACTTATATTTCTGGAGCTGAGACTGTTTCCAAGCCTCGGGATAAACAACATCTTTCCAAAAGGACTGATGGGCATCTACCTCTGTCCCTCTGGTTTGTTCATATCTGGCCATGGTCTGTCCAGGATGGGGTAAAGAGGGATGCTACATGAGTCAAACTGTAGTTGGCACCTTGGGAGCAGCCATGGGATTATTGCAGCTGGAGTGTAGCCAGAGCACTACTGCTGTTGCCAGAAATGCCATGGGATCTTCAACAACCACAAGTCAGTCAGATGGAGAGTTCATGTGTTTCTTCCAACAGCACTGCCAGGATGTGTGTTCTCTTTCATTTCCTGGCCCAGCTTCTATTGTGGAGGGATGATGTCTAATAAAATGTCTCTTCTGCAACATAGAGAAGGTCTGGCTCCTGGAGAAGCAGGCTCTTGGTTGTTCTACTGGGTTTTTTTTCCCCCCTCTTGTTTATTCCTCTCCTCTCTGTCAGTAGGGAGTTTTAAATAAGAAAGAGGACATCCAAGTATCAGATGAGTGGGAAGATTCCTTGTGTTGGACAATAATAATATGCTGTTTATGAAGTATGTGTGTCTCAATGCTGTGCAAAATTCTTGCCTTCCTGGTTTGGTTTTTGGCTTGGTTTTAGTTCCTAGGGGATCGCTGTGAAAACAACATGCCTTGTTATGGAAGCACTGAAATGGTGCTTTTTTTCCCCTTAGAAGGGCTTATTAGAGGGAGCCTGTAGTCTTGGTAGCCAGCAGCTTTCAAAGGACAGAAGGAAGCTTAGTGGGGAAGGGACTTTAAATCTCCAAGGCCATCTGGAGACTGGCCATAGCAGTTTTTATGGCGGATGTATATGCATCTGATCAGAGTCAGTGTACATCAGTGTGTTGTATATACTTCAGGTAGATGAATCATGCCTGCATTAATATATTTAGGGTATCCTGTACTCCCCCCTTCCCAATATAGTCTCTCCTCAGTCTGGCTGTAGAAAGCAGTGTGGGCAAAATGAATGACACTCTCTAAGCTAGTAACTCAGCTTGAATTGTTTTTCTTGGGCAGCTGGCAATAATGGTTGTGAAAAAGCTACACTTCTTTAAGTTGGAGGGTTTTCTTATGTGTGCTCTCTAAGACAAAAGAGAATTGTTGAAGACAGACTGAAAGAAGCAAGCCTGATAGAAGTCTTCAGTCTGATCTTCCGCACTAAATGAAGTTTCAGAAGTTTTGGAGCCAAGCTTTACAAGCTTTCCTCCAATCTGCATGTTGTTTTAGACATATGAAAGCTGACTTGTGTTGCTCTTTTGCCTGAAGTAAAACTGTCACCTCTGAGAGGTTCCCAGTTATGAGACACCTGAGGCTTCAAGGTGTGTGCCTGCAGATCAGACTCAAGGTGAGGGGCCCTGAATCATGCCCTGGAATCCAGACTTTAAGGTCAGTTCACTTTCAGGCTTCGAGAATTTCTCATTGGCACCCCTTCTTGTGCATGTTGTCTTGTGAATGCTGCATTCTAATGCTGCAGTGAAGGTGGCCTGCTCATATGGGAGAAGTCTTATCTTTGCTTGCTAATGGGCTCAGGCTGTTAAAGATAAGGCCTGCAAACCTGATCCCACTGAAGTATGAGACAAAATTCCTGTTGACTGAATGGAGTCAGCTTTACCCAGAAGAGACTTGTTTGTGGCCCTGAGGCCTGTATTCTATTTGATGCTGGAGAAAAAAAATCTCTTTATCTAGAGATTTTTTTTCTCTCTCTCTTTTCTTTTTTTTTTTTTTTTTTCTCTGAGGGGTGAGGGGTAAGGACCAAGGAGGGAAAACTGAAGTCCAGAACTGACAGCATGAGGGAGGATTAGACCTAGCTGTTCCTCCCACCTTTTTCTCCCTGTTGGTGTGCCTCCATGGTAATTTAGACCTGTGGCAACCATCAAAGCCTTGTGCATACCTTCTGCACAAAGGGATCTGTGTCCCATGTGAGAGCGTTCTCTGCTGGGACAGAGTCAGTTTGTCCCCCAAAAGAAAAATCTTAAGCACCCAATTGCCTGCTTGACTGACTCCCTGACTGCTATTGTGTTTCTAACCACAGTAATTGACTTTAGTAGTTATTAATGGATTATGACTGGGGAGGGGGGGACAAAACCCAACACGTAGCTTTGTAGCAGAGGGACCTCCTGACCAAAGTTCTGCTTTCCAGACATGGGGCTTGACCGACAGGCTGTCAAAGTGGGTGTCTTTTGCTTGTTTTCCTCTGAGGTGGGTGACATTGGCAAAAGAGAAATGTTCCCTCCTGTCCTGGACTATGGTAGAGAGAAGGCAGGCATTAAGCAGAAGCCATGTTTCCAAAGATAAAATGCTGCACACTTTTTTAATTGATCCTGGTGGCTGCTGCACAGCAACAGGAATTGGATTTTCCAGACTCTCAGACTTTGGTCAGGGACTTAAATGGAGAAGAGTAATGTGAGCATTCTGCAGCACCTGTAGAGACAGCCCAGTGCCACAGGTGCTTTGGCTGATCGCATGTGCACTGCCAGTGAACCTGGAATTTTGCATGTAAGACATCCTGGTTGGAGACACTTTGAAATAGCTCTAGTTCTGCAGGCCTTTTCTAGCCTAAAGGGCAGCTAAGAGTCACAGAACGTGTGGACACCTCCATGGTGTGGTTTGATGGTTTGAAATGGTTTGATGTTACCTGCTTGCCTCTTTTGCAGAGTGTTTTGTCAGTGCTGCTTTGGCCTTATAGTTTGGAGCAACCAGTTGCTCAGCTAAACCACAGAGATAGGAGTGGAAGGAGTCCTGAATTCCAGTCTTGATTCCATCTGGTCCTTTTCTGGCTTTGATTGAGTTGAACCAGTGTTCACTACTTAGCTGCTGAGTGCCTTCTTGAAGCAGCAGTAGTGCTTCTCACAGAAGTCAAGGGTGCTGCAAGAATCCATTCCTGGTGCAGTAGAGGCTTGCAGACTTCCAAAGAAAGAATGCTGTAGAGGATCAAAGAAATGTTTAAAAACTGCTCTAACTGCTATTTTTATAGACATGACATTGTTTTCTTATTTTGCTTTCATCTTTCAGCTGCCAGCCCTGTGCAAAAGTTCTTTAGGCAAAGCGTAGAGATGGCTTTTATTTAAAGCAGGTTCCATTTCCTGTGTTCATGCTATCCTTGTTGCATTGACTTAAACATAGTTTTGGCATTTTATTCTCAGTTGCTGCAATAAATATGGCTTTGTGAGAGGTAATTTGTAACTTACTTAGAAGTCCTTGTATGAGCTGCTTCCTCTTACTTGGACTGAGATTGGGAAGCTGGCATGAAACAAGCAGTGTGGTTTGGAGAGCACAGCACCCATGTTCCTCATGCTTGATTTTAACGATTTGTTCTGTCTTAGGAACTAGTATGAGGCCAGTGGGTGTCAGGTGACCTCTGGAGCCAGCATGTGCAGCAGGGACATAGCATTGCCAAGAGGACTTTGGAATGGGCCCTGCTGGAGAGTGTAAATGGAGCCAAATATTGGTGCAGGAGACTGTACTGCCTCTAACAGAGAGTGCCTGAGCACTGGGGAGGGCAACCTGATCCAGCTTTGAAATTGGCCTTGCTTTGAGCAGGCTGGACCAGAGACCTCTATTCTGTGATTCTTTAGGCCTGTGATGCTGCAGCCAGTTCATGATTGTACTCAGAAGTTGCCAACAAGCAGAAGTGAGACATGAAGAAGGAAATAACCATAAATTTTCCATGGGGTCTTTCTGCAGCTTACAGCACTGACTGTGTATGAAACATGCTACATACTGTACTGACTCAATTGAAAATGTTGTTTACAGCTGTTCCTGTTTAGGTTTTCCCTTTATATTTAAAAATACATTTTTATGTCCTGCCAGCTCTCTGCAGTTGTGACCTGCTGCATATGGGAAGCTCAGCTAGTGAGAGTCTTGCAGCAGCTCTCCCTTTGCTGCTGCCTGTCCCTTGTGATATGTGGTGGGACATGCTGAAATTATCCTGAACCAGAATTCAAAGTCTGTAAACAATTGTAAACTGTTTGCTCTGTCTTGCTCATGCACTTTCTTCAGAACATGAGGATTAGTAAGTGTTTTTTTTTTTTTTTCTTTGTTTTTTTAAACAGCTCGTTTGTGACAGGGACAGCCTGCTGTGGACACATCTCACCTCTGAGAATCTGGGACCTTGAGAGGTGAGTGAGCTTACAGGTTACAGGGAGGGATTTGACCAGAAAAGTGAATAACAGTGCAATATTGGAAATGCTGCAAAAGGGTATCATTGCTTTTGCCAATATAGGCAAGGGATGATAGAAGATGTGTTGCGGAGTGGGGGACAAAGCAAACTGGTGTGGAAAGGCATTTGTGGGGGGTGGTTCTGGTTCAGTAACTTGGCTTTTCTTCTCAGCTTTTCCAGTTGATGGCACAGCCATCTTGGTTTCTTCCCATTACCTGTATACAGTCAAAATATACCCATTACACCCTCCTTTTCATCTGTCTCTGTTGATGCCTCAGCCAGTGGAGGTAAGGAAGGTGATCCTTATCCTCCCATTCACCCACTTCTCTGTGGTGCTGGGAAGCCAGAGGCAAACACAGGCTCTGAAGTCACCTTGTCCTGGCTGGCAATTCCAGTAGCTCAGAGAGGTGAGGTGTGGCAACAGGTTATCTATGGAAGTGACTTAGGCATGTTGTCTTCTCTTTGTCCTAGTAAGCACTGAGGAGGTTAATTGCTGTGGCCTCTGATTTGAGGTCTTTGAGTAGTTCCTATTTGATGAAGGTGCTGACCTTAGCAACTGGGGAAATGTTGATCTCAAATCTTGATGTGAGACTCAATTTGACTGCTGACAAATTTGAAACTCTCAGCCTGAAGGTCTTAGTGCAGTGATGGACAGATAGCAAATATTTCACAGGATTATTGGAACAGCAGCCCTGCCTTCCAGGACCAGGATGCTCTGGGTAGGAGTGGCACGGCCCAGATTATCCAAAGGAGTGCTGTCAGGATTGAGATGAACAATGGCAGAAGGGGCCTGAGGGATATCAGTAGAGGTGTATTTGGGGAAAGGGGGTGGAGGAGGATTGGTGTGGGCACAGGATAGATCTGAGACCAATTGCCTTCTAATCTACAGTTTAAATAGTTTAGATTGTTTAAATTAACTGTATCAAATACAAATTTAAACCAGCTGTTTTTTTCTCTGAAGTAACAAAAATACTTTCCAACAACATATCCTACAAAGGACAAGCTGGAACAGGAAAGAGCACCAGTGCATTAGTTATGGTGCATGTTTCTTAGTGATCCATCCAATGGTGCCTTTGGAGTACCCCAGAAAGATGCAGGCTGTGCTGTGATACCCTGCCCATCAAGTCTTCTGGCTGTTCTTGAATAGAGGCATCTGACAGGGGTGAGGAGATGGGCAACCCTCTCCCCCCTGCCCCAGCCTTTCTGACAGCCTTTCCCAAGGAAGCCTGAAGAGATAATAAAGCTGTGTAGAAAATAGGATTAAGGTAATGAACAAGCACAGCGGAGTTTGATCTTTCAATAACGTAAAAGCCTGAGTGACAGGCAAATAAAAAAGCCAAGGCAACCTAGGCCACTGGGCCTCTGTTGAAATGGCTAGAGTGTCAAACTTATTCTTCCCTCTTCACCTGTCACAGCTGGAATGCACCATGCCACTGGGTCTTTTCCTCTGCAGGAACCTGTGTGTGAGCTGGTAGACTCGTCAGCATGTGCAGGGTAGGAGCTGAGTAGGAAGCATGGCTGGGACTCTAGCATGTGAAGCTTGATGTCATTATTCATAGAAAGGGAGTACAGAGCTATCCTTCCAGGTCTTGACTCTCCATAAACTGTTCATCTTCTCATCAGAGCTTTGGATCCATCTTCAAAGACTCCAGTGATTGCCAGAAGTGATCTTGTAGGGAATGCTGTCTGTTCCTTTGAGGCTTTTGAATATTGTCTCCCTGGTCAGACTCCAGGAGTGAGACTGTGGCATGAAAACTTAAAATCTTAGAGCCACTCAGGACTTAAAAACTCCTCCTGTGCTCAGTGTGTCCTGATAACATCTGGCAGACAGAGCCAGGGCCCCTGAGTTTGCTGCTTACCCTTTTCTTGTGGCCACAAAAGGGTCCAGAGGCTGACCCGCAGAGGCTGAACATGGCAAGGATACTGTGCCTAAGAACAGAATCCAGGTAACTTCTGTCAAAAAAAAAAAAAATTGAGATGGGTAGAATGATGTATAAGGTGTGTTCTTGAAAACGACAGGATCCTTAGCATCACTGAGGTGTTTAGTGCTGTCCAGGATAAGCTAGTTCAGTTAGGGGAGTTTTCTTTGCATGGGGGGGGGGGTAAGTAAGTAACAGTACAACAGTTCCTGTGCCATTCTCTTCCAGTTGGGTAGGTGGTCTTTTTACCCAACAGCCGAGATCTGGAACGTGCTACAAAAGGATTTAAAGCTTAAATAACCTTTTGTGTACTGATCATCTTAGTTCCAGGCCAGATAAGTCCTTGGCTGGTGCTTGTTGCTGTTGGTCATGGTATGTTTTGTATTTATGACCTTCGCTGTTCCCTGACCCTGGGGCAGCCATTCTCATCCTTCCAAGAGGAAGGGGATAATATCTTCACCTGTAAATATGTCCTGTGCTTTGAAAAGGGCTTGATTGGTTTTGGTGTAGAGGAAATTTTTAGTGGGGAAAGGAAACGCCTCTTGCTGCATCCCGCTCCCACAACTGTCTTTCATTTCTGACTCTGCTGAGATGATGGCGCTGGATCAAAGCCACAACAGGCAGCAACAAGCAATTGTCAAGGGAGTCTAAAGCAGGGGAATGACTGCATAATGCCAAAACACTGTCTCTGATGGCTGAAATTCCAGCTGCTGCTACACCTGGCCCTGTCTCCTGTAATGAAGGAGGATTTAGATTTTTTTCATATGCTTTTGAAGCTGGCTAGCTACACTTGTGGAGGACATCTCTCACCCCTCACATGCTACAGTGTGCCATCTGATTGCTTTTAGATGTGGGGAAGTTGCTGTGCACTTATTCCCACTCTGGATCAAGGTGTGTGCATTAGAAGCAGCTGTAAGTTCAGTGATTAGAGGCCTGCAAGGAGAACGGTGAGCAATATGGGGCACACAATACTAACCTGTGTCCTTGCATCAAGTATCAGGGCTTGCTGACTCCTTGTCCTCTTCCAAGTCCCCTTGTCCTTCCTTTAGTGAAGGATATGATGGCAGCTGCCCCTCTTGCAGGTCAGGTTCCTCTGCTCACTTCTGC
Organism: Peucedramus taeniatus; assembly: GCA_013400575.1. Lineage (NCBI taxonomy): Eukaryota > Metazoa > Chordata > Aves > Passeriformes > Fringillidae > Peucedramus > Peucedramus taeniatus. Next base: position 163,245 of record WBNO01003440.1, on the reverse strand, counting down.
CTTTCTCTATTCAGACCGTCCTGTCTTGTTTGCCAATGTGAGTGTGTGGCTCAACAGAACAGCCACTTAATGGCAAGCAAGAGAAAAGGAAACCTTATTCAGATCCTCCTCCTCTTTCTTCTTCTTCTTTCTATTGCCTTTGGGAGTTTAAACTCCTTGGAAGATGAGGGTCATGCTCCACTGACAGCTCCAAGGCCAGCATTTGTCATTTGCCTGCAGAGAACTGTTGCTTCCCATGTTATTGGGGTGGTCTTGCATGTTGTTAAGAGACAAATGCCCCTGTCTCAAAGATGCTTCTCCATAAGATAGAATAATCCAGAGGTCTCTTTACAGCAACTTTTGGAGCTATTCTGCAAAGCCTGACATTTGAAATGGACCAGTGATCTGTCTTACATGGTAGTCTTCATGCTATAAACACTTTGAATGCACAAATCCTACAGTGTTCTTTCCTGTGACATGACATGACATGCTGCAGGGCACAAGAGCTGTGAAAATTGAACCAAAGTTAGCTGTGCCCTGCAAGCCACCCAGATCCTCTACCTTTTAAATAGCCAGTCTTTGTCCAACTCCTCCCCCCTTTTGAAGGTATTTTTGGCAGAGTGGGGATTTTGTTTGTTTGTTTTCTGGTTTTTTGTTGTTTTTTTTTTTTTTTTTTAAGAACCCTCTAATTTCTTGTTCGGTTTTTCTCCCGCTCCTGAGCCCTTTGAAAGTAGCTTTATGCCGTCACTGACACCAAACTGACACTTTGCGTTTCCCCACTTCTTATCCCTTTATGGCAACAGATGTTGAAATTTTGTATCCCTTTTATCTGTCCCTCTTTGCCCTCTTCCTGTAATTAGGTTTCCCTTGTTAGCAGTACAAAGTGGCCCGGTTTGCTGCCTGGCCTTTTGAGCCATTGTGTTGGAGCACATTTTTTTCCTCCTCTTTCGGAAGAGTTCCTTCCCCCTTAAGTAATAGGCAGGGTGTGGGCCAGAGCTGTGGCTTTTTCTTGTTTCTTTGTTCTCCATTTATCTCTGCCACCTTTTTCAAAGAGATGGAGAAAAAAAATAGAGTGCATGTAAGGGAAAGATACAGAGTTGCATTTCTTGACGGTCAGGCCCCCCTGCTCTTCAGGTGTTCAAGGCAGGTGCCTTTGATGTCTGCAGGTTTTGGGGAGGTGGGAGGTAGAGGATTCATGAGAGTGACTTGGGAGTGGAGGAGAAAGGAGATTCAGGTTTATGGATGGTGCCCTCAGCAGAGGGTTGGGAAGGAGTCTCAGGTAGCCAGGCAGGTTAGTAATCTGTTCTGCCTATAGTGTTATTGCACTGTGCTCTTTCTTTCCAAGAGCCAGCATGAGTGTTACCATCCTAAGCAGCTGGCTGAAGTTTGCTAATGTGCTGCTGCTGTATCTCTGTGTGTTTCCATGGGTCCCTTGCGAGGTTACATCTGTCTGGGCCATGGAGGGGGCAAGAATGAGTTGCTGTCTTTTCAACTTTTGACTTATGTTGATCTGCATCCATTTTGGTGGCTCTTCAGAGCCCATGGAGTTAAAATTTGTGCTCCCTGTACTGGTCTTAAACAGCAAGTGTAATTTGAGAGTTGAAGCATATAGCACTGAGCACTCTGGTCAGCTGATCACTACTGATGATTTCCTGTTTAAATCCAGTCCTTCTTGACTTTGTCTCCTGTTGTGCTCCAGGAGAGCACAATTTTTAATTGTGTGGAAGTAGATGAGTGAAATGAAAATCTGCAGGTCTAGTTCTTGGTTATAAGTCTTGCTGAATGTTTTCAATAAAAGTTTTTAAAATAGAAGCTTGGCTCAAGACTTCTTAGTGTTGTGTTCTAAAGTAATTTTTGTAGAAGAAATTATTTTAGAATTTTCTCCCCAGCTTTGAACTCGAAGGTTTATGTAAGTTTGAGACCCTCTAATTTAATCACCAAAGGAGCTGTTGGGTGAAGGAAGCACCTATATTCAGAACTGGAGTTGGTAGATCAAAAGGAAAGGTAACTGACTCCAAGAAGTGTGGGGTGTCTGTTTCACTCAGGCATTTAAACTGGATTTATCCAGTTACAGAGAAGTGGGTGCATATGTCTGGTAACAGGAAAGACAAGCAATAACAAATATTATCCTGTCACTGATACTTTGGAGAGCAACAGAATAAAATGCAGTGGAATACCCTTTCCAGCCCTTCCTTTCTATAGATTCATATGCCAGGCCTCTTTTTTTGCCAAGGAAACTTCTACAGGTTTTGTGGGAAAGAGGCTCCCTATTCCTTTCTGACTTGCATTTCTTTCTCAGCATCTCTGTCTTGGCTGAACACAGTTTTAAATCACAATGATCAATCCAGACCTTGAGATCTTGAGTGTTGTTGGAAGCAGAACACCAGGCCTATGGCTGGCTTGAGCCTGTTCTGGAGAAAGTTTGCTGGTGCTGGGAGTCTGTTAACTGGTGGTTTCTTGGGTGACTGTCCCTTTTAGAAGACTTTGTTGTGTTCAGAACTCTGTCTCCTGTCTATAATGGATAGCTTCAGTCTTGTCTTTGCAATGTATTCCCATGGCATGCATGTTTTCTCCAAACTGAGGCCTTGTTGTTCTTTACTGATTTCTGGTTGGGCTTTGGTTTTTGTGACACTGTGCTTCTGAACTCTCTCACATAAGCTGGGTGTCTTCTCCCTTTTTGTTAAGAGCACTCTGGTCCATCTTAACCTAAATGTAAATTCATTGTAAGAGGAGGACCATACAGGTAATTATCCTAAATCCTTTCTCCCCATGGCAGTCTTGGCCCTGTCTCACTAGAAAGGACCATGAGGCCAGCTCCTGCCTTTTGGATGTGTGCATGTTCAGGGCATGCTGCGGCCTTTGAACTCTTATTCAGGCATATTTATGACAACTTTACAAGGGCCTGAACAATCAGAGAGCATGGGTGGGGGCTGGACACTCCAAGCACATCAATCAGTTTCATCCCTCTGAGCCAAAGCAAAAGTAATCTTTATTTTTCCCTGGGTTGAGAGAGAATCAACAGAGGCAAGAGAGAAGAATGGGAAGGAGTGAATGAGGAACCCCCTCTGTCACTGGCTAGTGGTAGCCCATTTAAACAGATGGCTTTGTTTTGATTTGGACTCTCCATTTTTTTGTCTCCCCACTAAAGGAGACCTGCAGAGCCCTGTCCAGAAAGGGAGCAATACAGCCGCCTGTTCCCACACAAGTGGGGCGAAAGGCGAGAGGCTTTGAGAATTCCCTGCTTCTTTTCCTCGCCTCCCTCTTTTTCTCTTCCTCCAAGAAATCACAGTTTGAGAATTCCCCCCTACTCCTCCCGTTGGAAAGAAAGACAGAGAAGACATTCTTGACATTCTTTGCAGAGAAAAGGGGTTAAATGTCTGAATTTGGGGGTCACCATGTTATACAAATTGCAATCTAATCGTTTTTACAAGAACACACGTGTGCTAAGAAAAGGAGCCATGGACAAGAAAGAAAAGGGGATAGACAACCTTTTTTGTCCTATCTTCTTTTTTTTTCCCCTCAAGGTTTTGGACTATTGTCATGTCCTGTCTCTCTCCCCTCCTCACCCCCGAGAGGGAGAACATTGGTTTTATAGTTAAATTGGTTCGTAAAGCAGAAGGGCTTGGTGCCATTTCTGTTTGTTTTCCCAAATAAAAGCCCCAGCAGGGTCTCTTTTGCACCGTTGTGGCTTTATTTGAAGAAACTGGCTTTTTCCCATAGCCCAGTGTGTCAGTTTATCCTCTGAACTTAACCTTACGGGAACCCGAACAACAAAAACTCACAGGGTCCCAGAGCTAGAAAGGTAAAGAAATTGTATCTTTTTATTGGACCATTTAAAATGTGTGTGGGCCAATTCAGAGAAAGCAGAAGAAAAGAAGGCAAAACTCCCTTTTCTGTCTCTCCTCTCAACACAATCTCAGACCGTCGTTGGTGTCTTTCCCCCCTACTGCCTTGAGTCCCTTCAGCTGCACTGAGGAACCAGAGAGAGGCATTTGCCCTGAAAATCACTTGAAACAGCATCTCTGAGCCATTTCACTTGGAGGTGCTCCCTCAAAATTGCCCAATCCAATCCCACGCCTCCCTGCAGGAATTAGTAGCCTGGTCTAAATGCAGGGGCAACTTTGAGGTAGGATAGAAGAATAACTTTGCCAAGGATCTGCAACTTTGCCAAAAAATCTGTTTCTCCCTCTGTACAATACAGATGTTGTTTGATCAAGCCTTTCCCTTCTTAGCATAAGTTGCTGCATCCCCTCAGTGCCTTAGCTGCTATTGCAAAGCACCTAGAAGAGACTGCATCTCAGCTCTTCCCTTTGGTTTTGGTGCACTCTTCTAATTGGGTGACAGAAATTGTGCAAATGCTGCACTTGGGATAACTATTTTTAAATGGATTTGTTTTCTTTTCTCGTTGTTTGATACTCAGATCAAATATCCCAGTGTTTGGAACTGAATAGGGCTATTTATACCTTTTTTTTTTAAGTATATGCTTCCCACCTGTCTTGTTTCAAATAGTTATTTTGGGGCTGAAATACTGGTTTACAGCTCTCTTTAGTTTCTGAACAGTCATCTGCTTATGTGCAATAGATTCTCCTCTTTGATGGAAGAGCACAGTTCACAAATGAGGATTCCAGAACAAGTGAATTGTCTTCAGTTTTGCACATCTGTTTTCAACAGATGTTCAAAATTCAGCAGTTTCCTAGAGTTCACATATTTATATAATATCAATTCTAATGATTTGGGTCACCAGAAATTGAGGGTAGGGAGAAAAATGTTGTTTCAATCCAGCTCTTGGAGTGTAGTTTCTTGTGTACTGGAGACAGCTAGGCAAGATACTCAGCAAATGGGCAGGTTCCAGGGAGGTAGGTGCAGACTTCTTTTGGACTCTGACTATCAGAAAGATCTCAGGGAGATCCTGAGCTTTCATGGGCACACAAATCATTGCAGTGGCTTGTGAGGCTGTATATAATCTTAACTTGGTGAAGCAACATCCCATGGGTTATCTGGAAAGTAACCATCTGGGCTCTGCCATGACTGATCTTATTTTGTCTTCATATTAGTGATTGAGAAGGAATAGAACTTGAAGCTGTTTTTAAAAAAAAGAACAAGAACTTAAAGAAACCAGACTGTTTCTTCCCTTCACTTTGCTTCCAGGCTGCCTGTCTTCTGGAGGTATCAGGAGAGCTATGCTCATGGTTAGATTTCTAGCATGGAAAAGAAGGAGTGAAATGTGGAAATCCTGAATAAATATCTGATTTTATAAGTGATTTTTAAAAGTCTTGAAGAACTTGGAAATTGATGGAGATAAATCAAAGTATTCTCAATAGTGTCTGAACAAAAAACGCCTTTCATTGTTGGACTCATCAGCTGGATACATTTACCAGGCACATCGACTTGGTTTAAACATCTCGTTCTATCACCAAGGAGTCTGGAGCCTAGTGCCAACACACCTTTCCTGTACTAGGGATGAAATAGGCTGCTGGATTTGCTCTGGCTCTGTTCCTGTGGGCAGGTACTGGATTATTGCCAATATTATTCAGTCTGTCTAGATGCTTAACAGGAAATATGAAAAATGAGGAATATTATGAGATTCCTCACCACTCGAGGCTTACTTGTGTGTTGGTAGGTGCCACATTGGCCCAGGTGGTTTGTGGTTAAAATGCTGAAATTGAGAGCTCTTGCTCTAGAGTGGTCTAGAGTGGTGCAAGAAAACTTGCACATTTGTGATTCTGCCTCACAAAGCTCCACTGATGCAGAGTTGTTTCTGTTGGTGCCACCCAGCACTGGGAGTGAACGCGGGCACTATGTGGCCTAGGCTGTTCAGTACAAAGACAAGCAAAGCTCCAACCATCTGCACAGGTAACTACCTGGCTTGCCTGAAGAACACCTGGGAGTGAAACAGCTACTTCCTACTGCTGGAGGGCCATGACAGGGTGGGGAGATGGTGTGGCCCTTCCATGTTTGGGCTTGCTTGATCTTCACAGACACTTCCTGACTAACCTTCACAGCCCGTAACAAGGACAGGGCCTCTGAAGTATTGAGGATCAGCCTAATTGGGATTTGAAGGGGTGTTTAGGTGAAAAAAGGGACCACAAAGGAAAGAAGGCAGCTGTTTCCTGCTGTGTTTGGCTGATGCTGGTGGAAAAGGTCCAGGGTAGCTATGCCATCTCTTTCTGTCCCTCATGGAGAAGGTATCTTTTGTCCCTCTAAGTTGTTAGAAACCATTGGTGATGTGCTGGTGTAGCTGATGCTATTCTATTGCCTGTTCATTGGTTATCTTGATCCTTTATGAGTTATTAAGGATTAGCTGTGGGTTTTGCTCCCAAGAAAGGGGGAAGCTGTTCAGGTATGAGGTTTGAGGGAAGGGATTATTTGGGATAACTAAGAGTAGACAATTTGTGGGCACTAACTTGTGATCCCAAGACTGGAAGAGTTGTGGTGTCAGAATTCCCTTCCCAGCATGGGCTCAGCATGGCTGTGTATGTTGCAGCCACATAGAGCTAGTCTGGCATGGTGATAGCTGTCCAGAGACACCTTAATCTGCTGAATAAAGGGGAAATACGAGTCATGTTCTGCATCTTTTTCACCTTAAGTGTGCCCATGCCAGAACACATTGGTGTTTTGTTTGTGTCCCCAGTGTAGAGCACAGTAAATTTTCCCCTGGTGCCAGATGGTTAAGTGCTTCACTGTAGCAACTACCACATTGCCTCTAAATTGCCAAACTGCTCTGTTTCCAAGGGCTGCAGCTCCCACCTGAGAGCTGCTTTGGCTGACCTGTTCTTGGACCAGGAGAACCGAACTGATTAACAAACCAGCAAAGCAAGGTTTACTTTGCTGCAGTAACATGCAAGTATCTGTGCTCATTTTATGCCTACAGAGAAAAGCCAATCCTTTTCTATTCTCCTTCCTTTTTTTGTTGCCTTTTCTTTCATCTTTGTTGCCTGGGATGGAAACCTAAGCGGAGGGAGGAAAACTGGTGTGACTCTGTTGAAGTGCTTGGGTACCACTGCAGTGAGGTGTGAAGGCATGGAGAAACACTACGAGTGAAGCACCTGGGTGGTGCTCAGGGTCCCAAGCTGCTGGTGCTGCCTAGTCTTGCTGGGGTAGCTCACCTCTTGAGAGTAACTCCTTGCTCCTGCCTGAGCAACTGGCATCTTAAGCATCTCACAGGTAGTCCAAGGATTCTTGTCTGGGAGAGCAGCTGACTCCTCCTCATACCTCTGTTGTATGTCTTACAACTCTGGGCTACACATATATCTTGTAGGATGACGAAAGTTTTGCAGAAGCCTTGATAAGGGCTGTGTGCATGTCCATTTGTCCTACTGGCTTTGCAGAATGGCAGATGCGAGGGGATCTGTGTGCTTGGAAGGACGGGGGAGTGTCAGAGCACTCATGTCCATCCATGTCTCACTCCACAGTCGATCTGATGACCCATCTGTGCCAACCAGACCCCATTGCTCTTGCTCACGATGCTCAAACCATGAGTGCTTCAACCTCTCAACCCACAGACAGGTGCAGAATTGCTGCTGGGTTGGTTTACAAGTAACCTTCCAAGGGTTAATGTATTGTGAGAAGGTTGCAAAGGGCTGAAGCCTGGAATCCTCTCGATCCCTTGCCTGGAGAAACACAAAGTCCAATAAGCCAGCACCCCTGGATTCATGTTGGGGGGGATTAATTCATGCACTTGATGTTAAAGCTTGTCCAAGAGGTTTGCATGGGGGGGCCATTGCTAGGGCTGGTTGGCCTCTCTAAATGGTTGCTAGGGCCCTGGCATCAAGGTCCAATGTAGCTGCCCACAGCCACGGTCACGGAGGGAATTACATAGCCACAAAGAAATTGTTATTCTACATAATCTGCTCTTTGGAGAGTGACTGTGGGGAAACAGGCTGGCCCCAGCATGCCGCCAGCTCTGTGATCATAGAAGCGTGCTGGCTGCAAAGATCGGCCAGGGCTCGCCTTCTGATCTGGGGACACCAGGGCTCGAGGCGCTAATCTGCTTTATCAGCGATTTCTCTCTCCTGACACAAAGGTGTTTACTTGTTTTAACATCTCCCAGGACTCTATTTCTCCTTTTGTGTGGTCTTTATCCCCCGACGAGGGCTTTAGCCCAGATTACAGACAGAATTAAGGCATTTGGCGATGTGCCTCAGAACTGTGTGATGCTGGATCAAGGAGCAGAATGTAACAAAATAATGGAGGGAGATGCTGAGAGTGACCCCACTGCGGGATCCGTGCTGTTGGCTTTCAGGACTGCTTCATTGTCCTGAGAACCAGGAGGCTGTTGGTGAGGGGTGGCCATGCAGCAGAGTTTGAAAAGCAGGTGCTTCAGGTTTTATTGTGTCCAGCATTTTTGATGTAGAGGGTGTGAGGAGAAGGAGGAGGGAAAAAAAGGAGGGTTTGCAATAGGTGGCCATTTCAAGCAGCTGGGCAGATTGCCCACTCCATTCCCAAGAGTCTGTCATGTCTGAATATCACTGGCTGCTGCAGCAGGTGGAATGACACTGGGACAGGCTGTGCTATGCACCTGATGCAATTCCATGTGACTCAGGTAAGGGGCTCAAGCTTCTTCTTGAAGTCTGGCAGGCTGGGACCTCACCAGGCACCATCCACCAGGTGAGCTGCTGGTTCTGCGTATGAACAAGCAGCAGCAGAGTGATACCACCACAAAGCACCCAGCATAGAGCTTCATGGAGATCTTGCTTTTGCTCTTTCACTGCAGGCAAGGAATTAAAAAGGAGGAAAGGGTCAAAAAAGGAGAAAAATCTAGTCTTTGGAAGGTCATCTCCAGATGACTCATCATGGGGGTGGTTGCTTTTGACCTATCACGTTCAGCCCCAGATATGGTGTTTGTAGAATGTGGTGTAACTGGAGGGGGTTGAGGAGAGCAGCCATGGCAGACTGGGTTGGGAAAGTCTGGTTTGCCTGTGGATCTGTGCTGTGTGTCAAAGATCTAGGGAAATACTCCAGTGGACAGTATTTTGAAGGACAGAGTATGGGGATGGGGTTGAACACGTAAATGGCTCTTGCAGACTATTTGGAGTCTGACTGAGCTGGGAGTTGTCTCCTATGGAAGCGGGGCCATATAATTCAGAATACTGGTCACTTCTCCCAGGGAACAGGATCCCATTCTGCTTGGGGGTCAGCTGTGCCTGTACCTTGGCTCTTCCTCTTTCAGCTGGGACTTCTGCTGGTCACCCTTCATGACCCTTCATGATTAGTGGCCCAGCCAGTAGCAGAAGCTGGGGGTGGGAGAGGAAAGCTGTGTGGGCTTTTGTATTCTGTTACATCACAGAAATGAGATCTGGAAGACTTCTGTGACACCATCTCTGCTGGCCAGCTGAACTGGAAGGGCTTTTTGCTCTGAATGACTCTTCCCCTAATGTGTTTCGTTGCAGTGGTCAGCTATTGACCTGTTTAGGGACCGACTTCCACCGTGGAGCTGGAGTCCTGGATGTGTTCTATGAAACGCCCTCCCTTCTCCTTTCTTGTGGGTATGACACCTACATCCGCTACTGGGACATACGGACCAGCACCAGGTGAGCCTGCCCTGCTGGCATCTGGGGCCCACGCAAGGCTCCTGGACTGTCCTTGCGCAGCGTCTGGGAACTCAGCTCTCACTGGATTAGCTCCTTCAGGCAAAGTGGATGGAAGAGTGGAGGCTCAGCCCTGCTCTGGTTTGTGTTGCTCTTTCAGGAAGTGCGTCCAGGAGTGGGAAGAGCCCCATGACAGTGCCCTGTACTGCCTAAGGAGTGATAAGAACCATATGATTGCCAGCGGCTCTTCCTACTATGGTGTGGTGCGCCTCTGGGATAAACGGCAGACTCAGTGCCTGCAGGTGAGCACCAGTGGGAGACTGAGCAGCAACAGAGCTTCTCAGCTGTTCTCTGGCAGCCCAGTGTGCATGCCTTATGGGAAGAAGAATGAGGGGCTGCTGGGCTGTCTTTGAGGCAAACCATGTCACCATGGCAAACCTAACCTATATGCAGGGAAAACCTGCTTTCTCAGAAATCTCAGCCTTTGGATCTATAACACCAGCCAGCATCTTTGGGTGACCTTGTCTCTGAAAGGTTGATTCTCCTGTTTTTTGCAGAGCTTTCACCTGTCTTCACCCACCAGCAGCCCAGTGTACTGCCTCCGTTTCAGTACCACCCACCTGTACGCTGCCCTGGCATCAGCCCTGCACGTCCTGGACTTCACGGCCTCGTGAAGGGCACCACAGCTGCTTCTGGTGACCCTAGCTCAGCAGAGCTGACACTTGGCTCAGGGAATTGCAGGGCAGGAGAGGTGAGAAAGGCCCACAAAGCTTCTGAAGGGACTTTTTTGCCTGCCAGAAAGCTACAATGAAGAGTGCACAAAGGGCCAAACTTTCTCAACCTTACCTGCCTGTTAGTGAAAATAATAGGCCAATTGTCCTTTACCCTTTTTATTTTGTGCAAGTCAGGAATTGTTTTATTAACTGTGTTCCTTTTTTTCTTTTTCCTTCCTTTTTTTTTTTCCTGTGGATACATCATTTGAGGGGCAAGTTGAGCCAGGATGCCCCATCAGCTGTGTGCTGGTCAGTTTGAGATCAGCCAAGCTCTAAGCATATGAAGCAAGACTAGGCTGTGTGTGGGGTGAACTGATTTGGTGGAAGGGAAAGGTGCCTGGAGCGAGGCCCACCTTTCTCCTTAACTTTCTGTTCTGACAGGTGCTTGTGTTGTCCTTCACAGCCAAGAAAACAATTGAGCTAAAAGGCAGAGCCAGCCCTGCTTTCAGTGTGCCTCCCCAAGCTGGCCGTCAGGTCAGGCTATGCACTTGGCAGGGCTGAAATGGTAGTGTTTTGCTAAATAAAACTGAAAGGAAACAAAAGAGATTGTATGTTTTGTTTCATAGTTTCAAGTTCTGAAGGGGCTGTGATGTTACCTGCTGATTGCAGAGGCCTGGGTGGGTGGGGGAGGTTGGACCTATTTTCAGATGCTGTCTCCATGTCTAACAGATCTCTCTCCCTGGCTAGACCCTGTGACACTGCTGCTGCATTGAAGGCGGTTCCTGGGAGCTTGGATCTCCTGTCACTTTTTCAAACAAGAATTCAAAAAGTAGGATCCATGACTCATTTGGTGCCTGCATAATGAAGCAGCAAACCAGATTAGTATGAACACCTGGATTTGATTTACTGGGATCCTATAGACACATTCAAGTGGGCTCTGCTCCTTTTTGTGTCATCCTTCTGAACCTGACGTGGGTCTCTGAACAACCATAACTTTCAGCATGCTCTGTGCTGTGTGATTGGATGTGGATAATGTGCTGTGACTGAATACAGTGGTGTCTGGGGTCTGGCCCTCCTTGGGGAAGGAAGTGTGGGAACCCTACTTGGTTGAGTTTGGGTGTCCTGGATAGGTAGAGGAGAGGTTTTTATCACAAACTGAGAGCACTCCTAGGGTGAGCCACTCAGCATGGTGCTTTGTTAGAACTTAGTATGTTCATTTCCACTGTCAAGAGGCTGCTCTTCCCTTGTGATGCTCAAGAATTGGAGGAATATGTTTGCTGGAGCCCCAGACTCTAAGGAATTGTCATGGTTTGAAAGCAGCCTCATAAGGAGAGCTATGTTAGGAGCCCATGAGCAGCTCACTTGAAGGTAGGGTTTGCGTGGGTAGTAACTGTTCAAGTATGAACTGGGACGGAACAACATTCAGAAAGCTAAGCAAGGGGATGGATGTTGGAGGAATTGGTAAAGCAGCACTGTTGGGGTTGTCCCTGTGCAGTGAGGTTTGCAATGGTTTGTGTTTGTGCCTTCACAGAAGGGTGGGCAGCTGCTGCTCCTTAGCTGGCCAGTGGCCCAGCCACTGCCTCCCCTCCGTGCCATGCAAATGGAGGCAGCTGCACGTTGGTTCCTGTGCTCTGTGCAGCCCTGTCACATTGTGGATGGCTGGCACTAAGGAAACAGCTGCATGTCTTCTTTTTTACCCTGTTTCATAGGCTGTGCCCACTCAGGTCTAAACATTGATGCTGTTTGCAGAGATACCAAAGTCACCAGAGCATCCTTCTGACTGCATGGAGGAGCCGCATAACTGCACAGGAGGGAGCTGCTTCCAAGCACATCCCAGGCAAGTAATGGGTGTGAGAAGGGAGTTCTTCTTTTCCAGACATTACTGCCTTCAGCAATGGTGGCAGATGGGGAATTCCCAAGGTGTCATGTTGGATGGGGACAGGGCTGCTGGTTGTGGATGTGGTGTGCTTCCTTTGCATACTACAGCTTCCCACAATTCATAGAAGGATCATTCCATCCCTGGAAATGTTCCAGGCCAGGTTGGATGGGGCTTTGAGCAGTCTGGTCTAGTGGAAGGTGTCCCTGCCCATGACAGGGAGGTTAGAACTAGATGATCTTTTAAGGTCCTTTCCAACACAAACCATTCTATGGTTTTATGAAATGTCTGCAGAAATCAGCAGGCCAGGCAGCAGACAGGTCAACTGCCCTGCCATCTTCCTGGGCTTACAGAGATTCCTCCAAATGGGTCTATTAACAACAGAACCCATTTTTATTAGATAAGGCAAAATAAACATCATGAAGCTGTGCCAGAGAGCTGCCCCCTCACCTCAGCCTCTTAGCAGCTGGGTCTAACTGCCTACTGGGTCTTACAGTCTCCATCCCCACTGTTAGCTGCCTTTATCTTCTTCAGCTCCTTCTGCAGCTGCTCTTCTGCAGCCAGGATCTCCTTCGGCTTCTGGTACTGTAGGACAGAGAGAAATGCCCTTAGCACTCCTGAACTCCTGTTCAGCCTCTGCTCCAAGGAGACCAACTGCAGCCTGTTGCTGCCAGCCCAGCAAGGGCCCTCCTGCCAAGGGAGGCCTTGCCATTACCAGCTGCCTCTGAAGCCCATTTAGAGAGGTGATGCCATCAAGCTAAAGACATTCACCAAGTTCTAGAGTGTCTTTTACAGTGCAAGTAAAACTTTCCAGTTAGGTGTGGAATCCTGGCCCCCACCAACCCCTCTGGAATATCCTGGCAAGCAGATCCTTGCTGTGCTCACTGACTGTATGCTCACAATTGTTGTATATATATATATATAAAATATGCTTTCTTTTTTTTTAATGCAGAGAGAAGTAAGAGTTGCAGTTCCTCTGTCTTCACCTCAGAGGCCTCTCACCCAGCTGCAGCTTAGTGGTGGGTGCAGGTGTTTTTCGCAAGATTTGGCCAGTAGCAAACAGAAGCTCAGGAGGGCTCAAGGTGCTCCTCTTGGCCCATTTCCTCTGCACGTGCAGCCCAGGTCTGCTGCCAGGTTTCTCATGGAGGGTGTGCCCTCTGTGTAGCTGACTTCTGTGCTGAATAAGGCAAACACCTGTTGCTCAAAAGCATCTGTCTGCTCCTTGCAACAAGAAGTGTGTGTCCATGTTGCTAGTCTCTTGCTACCACCACCACATGCTTCCACACATGTGGAAGTGTTCCCTCTCTGACACAAAGCAGCAGGTGATTATTTTTTTATGATACCGTTTTAAGACGCCGAGACCTCAAAATGCAGCAGGTCCTTGGGCTTTTATGCTCTGAGACAAGAGAAACTTAGTGTCACTGAGAGTGGAGGCTTGCTCAGGCCTGAGGGAGGGAATACATGGAAAACAGGGCACAATAGACACTCTTCCACCTGCATGTCACCTTGAGCAGCAAGCAGGGCCTCTCCTGCCGCCTGGGATCTCTTGGCTAGTGTAAGCATGCCCAGTGTAATCTGAAACTCCCACCGAATGTGTGACAGAGAAGGGGCTGCATGGGTGACCCTCAGCTCTGCCTCATTTCCCCACATATAAGAACTTCAGCTTCTTTGTGGACATAAAGAGAAGGGCAGAGTGCTGATCTGCATGGTTAAAACCTCACCGTGATGATCAGGGTGTTGTTGGCATGGGTGAAGCTCAGGGCAGCTGCATCCAAGGGGAGGTGGTATCGGTCCATATCAGGAATAGAGAACTTTTTATAGTATCTACAAATGAGAGAGACAGAAATAAGGAAGGTGGGGTTTCTATTCTGCACTAGCAGTGCTGAGACACAGGCTGCTGGTCTACAAAGTGTACATGAGGACAACAGACCTCTCAGGGTTGGCAGGAAGCCCTTGTGCCATGTTGTGTGCCTGCCGGTGCCCCCAGGTTAGCAGGAGCACTAGAAACAAACCTCCAAACTGGAAACCAGAGCTGGCAAAGTCCTGAAGAGCTTTGGTGTATGACAGTAGTCTTGGTCCCTCCAGCTTGCCTGTATGTGTAGTGCCAACTACGGTTAGGCTACTCAGCCCTACCAAGGTGTTCCTTGTCTTTTTCCCTGCTCATGGCCTGTCATTCCCTCTAAGTAACAGCTTCCTTTAGCTTTTGTCAAAATAGCTGTCAAAGCTCTTGTGCCATATGACTTACTTTCCTCTGTGATGCACCATTTTGTGTTGCAATCCTTCCTAAACCACTTTAACTTCTTGCTGTATTTCCTAGGTAACTTCTTGCTTTGGTGGCACAGTGGTGCTCATGCACACCCCGGGCACAGATCTCCAGGTGTAACTGCACTGAGTCACCTGAGCCTCTGCTCTGCAGCATCTCCATGTAGCCTGCATGGTAGCTGTGGTGCTCCTCTGCACTTACAGCTCTCCTAATTCCTTCCCTGGTTTCTATCCCAGTCTTCCAATAACCTCTCACATCCAAGCAGAGGACAGAGAGGTTTTTGCCGGCTAAGAGGTTTCCTAAGACTTTGGAGCCAGAACCCTGTAGACCTGTGTCTGTGTTTGCCTGAGATCTGTGCTTGGCATTGCTTGCTCTGCATCTACTGCTTCTCTCTGGGGCTGCACCAAATACACTGGCTTGTGGTCCTATGCCCACCCAGAGGCACGGCTGGATTCTTAGTCTCTTCCAACATTCTTGTGGGCAATCCTCTCCAAGGAATTGGCCTGAAGTTGGTACTGAGGTGCCTGTAGCAGAGTGGGAATAGGCAGCGGCTGCTACCATGAGGGGTGGTTCTCAATTCAGCTGGCTGTGTGTGAGGCTTGGCCTCTCTAGCTACCTCTGCCCAAACTGCAGTTTATTTTCCAAGTCACGGTGAAAACAGCTACAAAGGGCAAATGGCTTTCCCGGTGCAGTGGGAGGAATGTACACGGCTTGTTACCGCAGGGCTCAAACCGTTCTGTGTTGTCACTGCTGTCGGTATTTGGAAAAGGTGGCAGACATGGATAATAAGGGAGATGTCAAAGGTTAAACAGCAGAGATTAGATGAACACAAAGACATGTTAAGGAAGTGTTAACTTCTTACCGATTAGACAAAAAAAAAAGCAGTACACAGAAAAAAACCACTGTTTCAAAGGGCCTTGGGAGTCATCAATGAAACAGCAGCATTCTGCTGCCCCAGGACTAAGGAGAAGGAGAGAAGAATGGCTTTGGCTGGCCTCAAACTAAAATCTGTGACAAGATCAAAGGAAACCAGATCTGCCTTGCCAACCCCTCCTCCTCCTAACATTACCCACTGCCTCTCACTACAATAATTGAATCAGGTTTGGCGTTTGGGGAGGTGGCTTTCTAGGTTTGTTTTTAGAGTTCAGTTTAATGGATTTATTTTACAGCAAGAGGTTTTAAGCAAATCCCACTTGAGCAGCCCTTGCCGTGGCCAGAGGGAATAGAGTGACTGGTGGAAGTGAAGAGCTCCTGTCTGGGTTGGGGAGATAGCTGATGGGTGGTTATCCCAGCTGATGCAGACTGATTCTCTGCCCTCTCCTCTCACCCCATGGCCAAGGGGCAGTATTACACTCTGAGCCCAAGTCCTGGCCCAAGATCCACAGTATGTATATGAAATCACCTCTATTTTCCTACTGGAAACCCACTTTTTGTTAGCCCGTAGGGAAAACTGCTACTGGTATGCTGAGAATTTAGAGCTGAGCTACTCAGTAGTGACTTGGCAGCCCACCCTGTTACTTGTGCCTCTGGCTGGCCGTCAGCACAGCTCTGTTGCTCAGAAGCAGCATGGCTGACTTCCAGGGGTTGGAGAGGCTCCGAGGCTTCCTTTCTCTCCCGTAGTGATGTGTGCTGTCTCTGTGGATTCTATGCTGTTGTTGCTATCTTGGAATTAGTTGCTGAGTGCTGCTTTGCCCTGGCCGAGACCCAGGAGAAATGATCTAAGATATCCTGGAGCCTGTACTAAGTGTGCTAGTGCTGGTGTCTGTCGCTGCTCCCTACTGACAGCAACGTCATTCTTGTCCTCAGTGAGGTGGCTTTCAGCTTTAATTCTGAAAGTCCTTAACTGTCAGACACAGGCCATCAGTTGCTGTTGGGTCCTTTGACACTAGTCTGTGAGAGAACAAGTGTCAACTGCTCATGAAAGACTCCTGAGAGCAGTACAAAAAAGCCAGAAGTCAAGTAGGGCATAGGTAAAGCCTCAGTGCTGCATTATAACCTTATGGCACCTATGCAGGAAGTTCCCACATACACAGGCAAGGAACTTCCCACATACACACCACTATCAGTAGGACTGGGAGTAGATAAGCCTGTCTGTGACAGTATGTGGTTGGGTTTAGGATCAAGTACTCCATTCCTGTCCAAGCTCCATGGATATCCATGTGCAACTGATGAGAATCTCATTCATCTTTTGCTACATAGGTCTCCCTACTAAAGCACCACTGTTCTGTGAATCCCTCTGTGTGCATTTAGACCATCTTTCTGTATTAGAGCTGTAATCACTCGCTGTTTCTATGGGTTAACTTCCCTCTTCCCAGCCTTCTGGTGTTGAGCCCCCAGGTATGCTGATGTGCAGAGCTCCAGCAGCCCTTTGCCGGGTGACTCGCGGGTGCTGCGTCTCGAAGCCCTCGGCAGGAGAGGGGCCGCAGTTCTGTGCCGACAGCACCACCTACAGCCACTTCCATCACCTTCCCTTGAGCTCCCAAGGCTCGTCCCGTGCACTCACTTCCCAATATTACAGCTCATCTTGGCTTATCTGAGGCTGTAGATGCTTTGGGACACAGTGTGTGTTTCATTCCATGTGTAATGCCATGTATTGACACACTATAAGATGTGGCTTTAACAGCATTTTCCATTTTCTTCCTCCCATCTCAAATCTCTCTTGGCAGAACATCGTGGTGCTTCCTTCCCAGATTCAGTCTGTCTTTTTTGCTTGCTACCTCCAGATCATATCACTGGCATTGTGACTATTGGACATGTTTATGCAGGGAGATCTGTTTGGGTGCCCACAACTTTACTGTCCAAATTGAATCCTGCAGCATTCTGAGATGCAGTGACTAAATCAGAGGGAGAAAATGGAATGTTCTAGTTTCAAGAGCTCTGCAAGGCTCTTTATTTTTCTAAGAAAGTGACATCTGACAGTAAGAACAGCACAAGCACCACCTTCCAGGAGCCAAGATGAGTTTGCAATGGCCAATGCAGAGCTCGGGGGACCCTACTTGTAAACATATCTGAGGCAGTTGGGAGTGGAAATCAGGCAGCAGGAGATATGTGCTGTAAGGTGAGCCCCCTCAGCCCTTGTGCACTAGGGACAGAAGAGGGGACAGCCCCCTGTGCAATCACTAGCTTGCCCCCCGTGCCCACCCCAAGGGACTGTCAGCACTGGCAGTGCTGTCCTTACTGACTTCTTGTTGGTGGTGCGGATGACGCAGCAGCGCTGCTCCTCCTCCACGGAGACACTGTAGACCTCTTTGGGGTAGGGAAGGTTCCGGATCCGCCACTGGAAGCTGCTCAGGGTATCCTTCCTCATGAAGATAGGCTACAGCAAACAAGTACCTTTAGCAAGGCCCCTCCAGCTGTCTCCTCTTCTCCCTGACTCCTTCCTGTACTGCTTTGTGAGACTCCACATGGGAATAGCTGTTCTTTCACACTGAAGCATTAGGGAGTAACTCAAGAAGCTGCCTGAGCATCACTTTCCTACAGCTAGGGCTGCTCTGCCTTTGCCCAGGGCACTGCTTACAGGAGGCTGAAAATGTTCAGTGAAGAAGCCTTGCAGTACAGGGTTGCAGGGGCTTCTTCCTCACAGGCAACCAAATGCTAAGCTCTGCCTGCTCTAGAAACCTGCTGGATTCAGTCCTAGCTCTGCCCCAATTTGTGGTGCAGCACAGTGTTTGTGTTTCAGAAGCACAGCTTCTGGAAAGATGATGAGAGTCTAAAACAGCTGCACGCTCAGCTAGAGGAGTGTGAAGATGAAACAAGCTGTGCCCTATTAGGGAGCAGCCTGCTATGCACAGCCTGTGCCTTTCATTGCTATCACCTTTGTTTTCTATCCCCTGACTTGTCCTGGCACTGGCCTTCCTGTCACACTGCTCTTTCAAGACAGGAGAGTAGTTGGCCAATACAGCAGTACAGTTTCCTTACCTAAGGAAACTACAAATCTCTTGAAGACTCCTAAAAAACCTAATCTGTGCCTTCTTTCTACTCAGCCCCATAGTTTTGGGGTGATTTGTAGCAGAGTGCTGTGTGCATTAAGGCTGTCTCTTGGTGATCTGTGCTCTACCAACTACTGCTGTAAGCACAAGACACGGTAGTTTTAGGTACAGTGGTACCTGCAGACCCTTACATTTGAGCTGCTCTCTGTTATAAGCTCTGACTCCAGTGCTCCCAGGAGCGGCGAGGTCGGCTCTCCCACTTCCACCTGCCACTTGCCGGCGCCCCCGAGGGTGTTCTTCTCTCGCCATTTTCTGCCTGGGGAAGAGAGAGGAGAAGGGTTTTCATTCTTCTGCTCTCTAAGAACTCCAGCAACTCACTGCCAAAGCTGCTAAGCACACTGAGATTATATGAATACATGTATCTTAATTCCAGTGATTTCAACTTTGGTGTGAGTTGATCTGCTAGTTGGCCTATTCCTAGGTCACAAAGTCAGTGCTGAATGCCTCTTTTTTGCTACTTGGTGCTGAAGCCACGGTGGGGTTGCAACAGGTGCCGTGCTGCAGCTGATGTGGTTTTGGACCAGAGCCATAAACGACACTTTGCGGTAGCAGAAGCCACCAAAAAGCACATTTCAGCCCTTCGCGTGGTACAGACTCCGTGCCTGGCAACTGTGAGGGCGATTCCATCTAGTCCATCCAAGTCTGTTGTGACAGGTGGGACCTTGGGGGGAAATCCCGGGCTAAAGCAAGGTCTGCTATGCCATAAAAGTCAGAGAACCCTGGCTGCAAGCTGGACCCCACTTCTGTACCCAGAAAATTCTGCTACAGACATGCCCGTCTCCCAGAATAGGCAGGGATGATTTGTTCCCGACCAGGTGGTCCCTCTCAACAACCCAGCCCTGAGGGTACAGACCCACTGCCCTGCAGTTCTGCCCCGACCCACGTCAGCTGGGGGCCAGCTGAGAGCACCACTTACTTATTAACTGGCCAGTCTTAATGTCGTACTCTTCGGCCATCTCCTTCCCATCCTCGAACAAGTAGTGGATCTTCCGCTTCCCTAGAGGCAAGGCAGGTGGTGAGAGGAAACGGGACACACCTACCCCTGAGTGTAGGGCTCTGTCCCACTGTCTGGGGCCCTATCCCATTGTCCGGGACCCTGTCCCACTGCCCGCGTTGATGGCCTTGTGTCCTTCCCTGAGGCCCTGCCCGGGGTGCGGGGCTGTGCCCAGGAGCGCTCCCCTCCGGGCCCGCTCGCTGCAGGACCACCCCACACTCCGCGGCGGGGGCAGGCCAGGGCTATCCCGTCCCTCGCCCCGCGGTTACCGTCCTGCACCAGCGCCGTCTTNGGCCCTGCCCGGCCGCGGCCGCGGCCCCGCGCTCCTTCGGGGCCCTTTCCCTCTCCGGCCGCGTCCCCTCGGCTTCCCCGGGCACAGCCGCGAGGTCTGGGGGTCGTTCTTGCCCCCGAGGTTGTGGGTGCTGCCTGCCCCGAGTTGGTGACCTTGAAACCTTCGCGGCCTGAAGAGGCTGGCAAGGCAGGTTTGGTGCGTTGTGCTTTATAGGAGTTAAAATACAGCCTGCAGGAACGCACTTCCGAGCCCTGGAACGTGCTTGGGCACCCAGAACCTCGGCGGGCTTTTGGTGTGGCTTTTTCTCTATCTAATAGGATTACTGTTTTCAGAGGGCTTTTTTTTTTTTTTTTTTTTTTAAATTTGGTCAAAACGTCCTGAAAACTGAAACGTTTCAGCGAAGGTGAGTTTTAGAAATGTAGCAGGGTTTCTGTTCCCATGGAGCTGAGCTCTTCCTCACAGAAGCGAGGGCTTGAGTCGAGCTCTGGGTTGGTCTTCAGAGGATTGTGTTTAGTGCTCAGATGAGAAGGTGACCACAGCAGGAAGCCATGGCCCGATGGGACCATTTTCAGCTTTTCCAGGTTTGGTAGGATAGGTTTGTGCTGGACTGTGAGAACTCTAAGAGAAACACAGAGTGCTGCACAGAGAGGAAACCAAGCTGGTGTTTACTCAGGGCTGCAGCCACGTGGAAGGGGCTGTTGGGATATACAGTGATTGGAGGCCTGTTTGGGCTATGAAAAACTGAACTTCCTTGTGTCCTGGTAGTTCAAGCTCCAAAGTTTGCATTTGCAAGGCTTGTCATGGTAAAGCTACAGTTGTACCCATATTGAACTTGGCTCGTTAATCTTTAGTAATTTGCCATTTCCAGATAAAGCCAAGTTGGGAGTTTTCATCTTGTGGTTGTGTGAAACACTTGGTGTCAATCAGTGTTTTGTCTCATAGGTGACTGCATTTCAGCCCTGGCAGGAGAAGTGTTTCCCTCTTGGGAATGTGCTTAAGAAATACCTGGGAAATAAAGTTGCTTCTTTAGGCTGAGCAGATAGGAGCTCTAGAATGTTAAAGTAGTTGAATGTTTTCCATTGTAAGAACACAGCTGTAGAGGTTTCTAAGACATTCAGGTAGGGTTAACTTAAGTAGCTTTCTGACTTTGGCTTTTCTGACCTTGTGGGCTGCAGTTCTTGATTCTGGTTGCCTCCCTCAGGCTGAGCATGTTTGGAAGGCAACAACAAAAAACTTCAGAACAGCAAAGACAGTGAGCACCATGAGTAAATCTTGAGTTGTGGTTAGGTAAGATCTTAGCAACCTTGCTCTTTCTTATTTGTATTTAGCAATTGCTGCTAACCTTCCCATCGGGCCTATGGAGCCACAAGGGATTGTCAAAGCCTTTCCCAAGAGGAAGAAAGTGAGGGATGACTCAGAGAAAAGCGTCCCTCCAAAGATCCCAAAAGAGCAAGGAACAGAGATACCTGGGGGTAAGTCCTGTGTCCCTGTGGTGCAGGATATAATACTTATATCCAGTGTGTTAACTGTGTGCTGTTCATCAAAGGCTTTTTCTGGCCCTCAGTGTGTTTTCTGTAGTGGTCATGGCCAGCTTGGTTTGCTGTGTCCAGCTGGAGCCCCCCAAAGGCTGCCTGCCAGGGCTGGTGCCATCAAGCCCTGTGTGAGAGGTGTAGCCCTGCTGGGCTGGGGCACTTTCTCCTGTCACTGTGTCCCTGCCCCTGTGCTTTCCTCAGCAGAGTGGCTGAAGCCAGTCATTGCCTACGTGCTGCAGGCCGGCATTGGGCAGGCCAGGGCCGAGATCTTCCGCAGGCAGATTGTCCAGAACGGGGGCGTGGTGCACAGCCAGCTCTCCTCGGAGGTGACACACGTCATTGTGGCTGAGGACATGGACTGTGATCGCGCCTTTCGGCTCCTCAGACTGACCAAGCTGCCCCCCGGGCTGCAGCTGGTGAAGGCAGCCTGGCTTAGTGCTTGCATTAGAGACCAGAAGCTGCTGAGTACTGCGGGCTATGGTGTCTTTATCCCTCACAGGTATGCAAATGCCATGCTGCCATTCCTCCCTGCATTTCCTCTATCCTAAACTGAACAGCACTAAAATTTGACCTCTGATCAAAAGCTTGGACTGCAACTCTTTGCTGCTCCTGTGAGCATGACTCAAAGATCTGTGAGGTAGCAAAACGTGTAATAGGGCCCCGAAGTACTACCAGAAGTCCTGTCACTTGCTACAGGTGCTAAAGGCACCTCTTCCTGATCCATCAGTGATAACGAGATGTCTCTTAAAAATACTGAGGATTAAATGCTGTTTCTTACTTATTCCAGATGAAAGGTAGAAAGAAATTGGAAACTAGGCACAAGAGGAAATTAAGAATGGAGCAGCAGGCACAGGTTAGGATCAAAATGTTTTGGCAAAGTTTTGGAGAGAGAGTCTAAGAGTGAGGTAGGTAGGAGTGGGAGTTGCAGGTCAGCAAGATAGATGTTAACTGGGGAGTTGAGCTAAAACCAGAGTAATAATCTGTGATCTGAGAGAGTACAATTCATGTGGGTTGTTTGGTCCATCCCAAAACATGCAGAAAGATTTCTTGGTCAAACTTCTGGGGGTTGAGAAGTCTTCCTTGTCCTGTACTGAGACATTCGATCCATGGCAGGTACCTGGAGGAGGAGGAATTCCAGAAAGAGCAGCAACAGATCCTGGACCGAGAAAAAATACAGCCCCCAGCAGAGGAGGGAGCAGTGAAACCAAATACTGAATCACAGGTGGAGGATTCCTCACAGCGAGGCTTGGGCACCCGTGGACAGCAGCAACTGGCTGAGGTGAGGCTTTCCTGCACAGATCCATCTCCTTGTGAGCAGATCCTGCATGCTGCTTTTCCTGGCTGAGAGCATCCCTGCAGGGATACCATGTGAGATTTTCTCAGTGAAGGGAAGGTGTTTGGATGTTTCAGTGAGCCAGACTCAGACTGTGAACATGGTTACTGTTCTCATTGTCCTTTTTAGGTATTAAGAATAGAAACAGTGCCCCTAAATTGCTGTTCCCATCAGAACATGTCCAGCTGAAGCAGTCCTGGTGCTCTGATCAGGCCAAGACTCACTACGGTGATACTCACCTATGTCATTTTGAGGAATATTCCTTGTCTGAGAATATCTTCTTTTCAGGAAGCTGCCTCTGATATTTCATCCCATGTTCCTGCCTGAGCCTTATGAACCAGTTCTCCACTCCTTGGCAAACACCCTGTTCAGACACATGTTTGTACAGTGGATCAGGTTGCTACCAGAAGGATCGTGGAGGTGTTCTTAAAATATCTGTGTTGGGTTATTAGTGGCTTCTGCTGTGAGTCAGCTTCTCTGGCCTGCTGTTAGCTTTCCTTCTTTCTCTGTATTTTTGCTCAGATTTGCTGAATTCTTCTTGGGCATTCGTGTCATTCAAATCTGTCTGTAGCAAGGGTACCTCAAACATCCCCAGCAGCTGCCTTATATTACTGGCATCTTTTTTGCAACACAGTCCAAAATTTTGTTGCCCAAAGCCTGCAATTACTCTCTACTGGCCGCTCACTGAGGGCAAAAAAGCCACATTTGTAGATGTTTCACTAAAATCTTTTTAGACTCCTGTGTTTATCCATCAGGGGAGATGGGGACCCCAGTGAGCAAAGCAGTCTCCAAAGTCTCTGTGCAGCCTTCCACTTCTATCTCCTTTTGTTCATTACCTGAAGCCGGGGCTCATTGTTCCTTAAGTCTACACAGAGGCATCTTAATGCTGAGGGTATCAGCAAATGCATACATTGATTCTTTCTTCTGTCACTGAGGAATGTGGAGTCCTTTGTGTCATTCCTTCCTCCTCCTTTTCTCTTGCAGATAGCCATGGGGAAAATGAGGGGGTTTAAATTTACTACTCTTGTTAAGATTTTGTGTCTGTAAACTGAAAACAAAGTTCAGTGCCTGTCTGCTGTCATCTGCATCATGGGGTAGAAGTTGCTGAGTCTGAATGTGAGAGATGTGCCTATGCTGCCACCAGATGAGTTAAAGGTTTCTCAGTGGGACTAGGGAGTCAGCATCTCTGCCAGCCAGGGATTTTGGCATTGTCATACCTTGCTGCTAGCAGCAGTTGCTCACTTACTCAGTGTCTTACCTCAGTTAAGGGCTTGGCTGTAGGAGGGGACTGTGTGCTTGAATCACAGGTAGACAGCAGTATAGTCTGTGCAGAGTGAGATGTGCATGTGTAGCTTGAGGTGTGAGGAGCTGTGGTGTGCATATAACCAGCCACTTCTAGAGGTAGCAGTTGGGGTATGGTGTGCCCAGGAGGGAGGGTGGTTAGTGCTCTGGCTTCCTAATCTCAGAAGTAGCTTGTGCCAAGGGGATGCATGAGGCATGCACTTATTCTCGCATGACTGCTTTCTGATCTTTCCCTAAAGAAATACTCTGATGATGAAGACAGTGAAGGAGAAGAGGCTGGTGTCACCCAGGGAGACCTGGAAGCATTGATTTCTGGCCGCTACCCTGTGAAATCATCAGAGGAGATCAGTGATAGCTCTGACACAATGGCCCAGCCTCCCAGCAAGTGGGTTTGTGCCCAGTCTTCCAACACCAAGAAGGAAAATCACAACCAATGCATCACAGAGAAGCTGGAAGTGCTGGCAAAGGCTTACTCTGTCCAGGGGGACAAGTGGAGAGCTCTGGGCTACTCCAAAGCAATCAATGCGCTCAAGAGCTACCACAAACCAGTCACCTCCTACCAGGTAAAACACCTCCCATGGGGGGTGGAGCAGGGAGATAGACCTTGAATGGAAGTTGTATAGCAAGTGCAAGTTGAGGTTTATTGACCTCACACAGTGTTTGCAGAACAGCAGAAAAATGGAATCTGAGCCTTTTAGGGCCAGATCTGGACACTTTGAAGATAAATGCCTTCCTTAGACACAATGCAGGGACATTTTCACCTTGCTGTTCATCAACAGCAACTGGCCACCAATAGCAATAACATGTAAAATTAACTGGATATGAGTCTTAGGGGCTGTGGCAATCTAGCAGTTCAGTGTGTTCATTTTTCAGTCCCATTCTGCAGGCTTGTCCTTTCCACTTGAATTGATCAGCCAAGGTAAGCCTGAGCTAGAGAGTAGACCATTAGGCAGGACTAGTCCTGCTATGTACCCTTTACTCATCAAATGACTAACTAGTCTCTGAGTCAGTAGCAGCTCCCCAGCTTGTCTGTGATCTTTGCTTTTCCAGTAGCAGCTCTGGTTTCTTTCTAGGAAGCCTGTAAAATCCCTGGGATTGGGAAGCGGATGGCAGAGAAGATCCTGGAGATCTTGGAGAGTGGGCACCTGCGCAAGCTGGATCACATCAGTGAGAGTGTGCCTGTGCTGGAGTTATTTTCCAACATCTGGGGAGCAGGGGTCAAGACAGCTCAGATGTGGTACCAGCAGGTAAGTTCAGTGCCTTATACAAGAGGCTCTCAGGTTATGATTTGAAGATTGCTACTGAGTGTAGAAGAATCACCTTCACAAATAGTTTCTAGTTGCTGATACCTACATGTAAGATTTAAATGTTTTTTTGGGAGGAACTGTGAGGTTGGGTCCCACTGTGTCTCAGCACCCAGCTGAGACTTTAGTTGTGCTGGGGCGGGTAAAGGACAAAGATGTGGAGAAGAGGAATGGGAGACACGTTGCCTCTGCTCTAGCATCACTTCTTGGAGCTCATGTCACACTAGTCATGGCAATGATGTTGCTGAGAGGCAGGCTTGAATCAGGGCATCTTGGCCATGAGAGCTACTGATGCAATTGCTGGCTGTTGGCCTTTAGCTGTCAGAGTAGCCTTCCATCTTGTCTGGAAGTTACAAGAATGAGGTTGAAATAATTGTGCCAATAGGAGCAGTCCAGCCCACTAGGTGGGTTCCTTCTTTAAAAGCAGTTTGTCTTCTGAGCGTGAGCTAATGAAGCCTGGTTTCCTGTAGTGTTTGGTTTGTGACTGGATTCTTGACTGTCTTAAAAACATGTTTGTGTTCATGCTGTCGGCTTTCCCTCATTGGGATGTTGTGGGTGTTGTTCCTTTACCTGCATTACGTGTTTTCCTTCAGGGTGTAGGAACACCATGACTTAAGAGCAATAGCCTTCTGTCAGAGAAGGGGTGGAGATTAGAGGTGTGCATGGATAGTGCATTGCCTAAATCCCTTCTTTTAGGAACCAGACTCTAAAGTGTTCTCTACATGTGATCTCAGAAGCTGTGACTTGGCCTGAACTTGAGACAGGCTAAATACAGTCTTCCCAAATCTTGGTGGAAAGTAATGTGAAGAGCAAAGTCTTGGTAGACGTCTGAATATCAGCACATGGTCTGCACTAGGGTTTCCGGACGCTGGATGACATCCGCACCAAGGCCGCTCTGACCAGCCAGCAGGCTGTGGGGCTGAAGCACTACACGGATTTCCTGGAGCGCATGCCTCGGGAGGAAGCTGCAGAAATAGAGCAGACTGTGAGTAGCTTGGCCTCAGAGTGCAGTACCTGCTGGGACATGACAGGAAGGTACACGCTGTGAAAATAGCCCTCATGTTAGAGCTGAGCTCTTCATTCTCTCCTCTGAGTAGGGTCAGTTCTTGGGGGACCCATTTAGGGCATGGGCACAAAAGGCCTCTACCTTGCCCCATAAGAAAGTTCAGTCTGAGTGCCTGGCAAGGAGGAGGATACTTCACAGGAGTCAGTTCTGCACACTGCTTTGAAGAAGGCTGCATGTGGCATGGTGGGATAAGCAGGTTCCCAGCTCTGCGTTCTTGCCTCTCATCATGTCTGGAATGTGTCCTTTTAGCAGAGGTGTCCCTGGTGCTGTTTCTTCAAAGGAAGCTGTGAGCACCTCATGATCTAGTTGTCAGAGAACAGAGGGTGGATATCCTTGGTGGAAGCAAAGGGGATCCAGGCTGCCAACGAGTGCTGCTTGCTGTAGGATGCTGTGGCACTCCATGACTCTGGGGTGCTAAGCCAGTGTACCCTAATGTGAGCAGAGAGCCTGGGAGACACGCTGTCATTGCTACCCCTGTGCTCTCCAGTCACCATGGAAGCAGCAGCCAGTGTGACCCTGTCACTCGGCCACAGGGCCTGGCCATGAAGAATACCTTCCTGCCAGGCTCCTGCTGGGGTGTCAGTCCTGTGTGCCGGATTAGCCATTTTGGTGGTGAGCAGTCCCTTTCCCAGGCAGGCTGGGCTGAGGAGCTGGCTCTTGGGAGTGGGTCTATTGTTATCTTGATGGGATTACTGTGCTTCCCTCCATACACACGCACACACCTCTGATCCAGGCCCTGGAGAGAGAATGAGGGATTAGTCACTGTCTGTGCTGCCTGTCACAGTGAGATCTGAGGAGCTTTTAGGCTCTCGGGTGGGGCTGGGAGTTTTCTAGAAATCTTCATTTAAAGCCAGAAGGGGGGCAAAAACACCAGAGGAGAGCTTGCTCCGCATGAGAAAGGCTTGTGGCTTTTTGGAGCACCTTTGGGGCAAAGGTTAATGGGTTTATCTCTTGCTAATGAAGGATGATCCCCAAGAGTGACAAGGGGCTGTGGGCACGGACACTGCCTTGCTGAACCCCAGCCTCTGTGATGGCCCCATCACTGGGAATTGTTGAGCCCCTCATTATTTGCTGCCAGCAGGGTGATTGGCACAATCAGGCCAAGAATACTTTAGGCCTGTCAGGGACTTGGGAGCCTTTTTAAACATGTAATGAATGAAGCCATCAGAGTTAGCACTGTCTGCACAAAACAGGAGCTGGGATCCAGCTTGGAGAAGACTGTAATAGGGGAAGTTCTTATTATGTGTTTGATTGCTGGCAGCTGCATGTTGGCATCCCTTTGGTCCAAAATGATGGGGCAATTGTGCTTTTTCTGGGTCAGGAAGCCCTCTCCTGCAGAGGCAGAGCTCCTTGCAGGAGTGAACTCCAAAGGATACTCACAGATTTTCTGCTGTGTTGGATCCTGCTGGGGAGACTTCATGAGCCCATCCCTGTTTTTGAAACAGGGCCTGTGACCATCACCTGTTGAACTGATTTGCTTTGTGGGCAGAGCTGGTTAGCCTTGTGCTTGTAGGACAGCTGAAAAACCTCTTATCTCATGCTGTCTCAGAAACTGAAGGCTCTGAAGGCTTGTGCAGTACTTTGCCTCTTCATCTTCCTGCTTGTCCCAGCCAAGAGCTGGTGGTCGATCACTTTATGGTGTGGCATTGTGCAGGATGTTTGCAGGACTGAATGGAGGCCACTGTGGCTCACTCCTCCCGTGACAGCAGGCCAGCCTTCTTGGTGGGGCAGTGTGCCGTGCCTGCCAAGTGTATGGAGACTCTGGAGATGCAGGACAGGCCTCAAGGCAGGCACGAGATGCTTTGCTGCCTTGTTGAAAGGGGTATGAAGAGGCTGGTCTCTGATTGCTCATCCCTCTTTCTCAAAGGTCAGACAAGCTGCCCTGGCCCTGAAGCCTGGCCTTGTGTGTGTTGCCTGTGGCTCCTACCGTCGGGGGAAGGCCACCTGTGGAGATGTGGATGTGCTGGTCACTCACCCGGATGGGCAGTCTCACCGTGGGGTGTTCAGCAAGCTGCTCAACAGCCTCCGCAGGAGCGGTAAGAGGGCGGGGAAGCTGCTCTTAGAATGGAATGGCCAAGTTGAGGAGGCAGTGAGGTGGATGGCATTCACTGAAGGATAGGTGATCATTTCTCCCAAGGATGGGACATCTTGTTAGTCCTTAAAATTACTGCTCCTGGACCTGGCTCAGCTGTAGTGTTAAGGAGGGAATATTGCTGCGGCTCAGCATGGTATCCCTGGGGTCCCACATCACGTTAGGAGACATCTCTGTCTGGGCAATGGGGAGTTCAGCATGGAGGTGTCCGTCTACCACTGAGCTCCTCTTGGCCTGTTCTCTCTTCTCAGGCTTCCTTACAGATGACCTGGTGAGTCAGGAGGACAACGGTGATCAGCAGAAGTACCTGGGTGTGTGCCGCCTGCCCGGGCCAGCGCAGCGTCACCGCCGGCTCGACATCATCGTGGTGCCGTACCGGGAGTTCGCCTGTGCCCTGCTCTACTTCACGGGCTCGGCTCACTTCAACCGCTCCATGCGCGCCCTGGCCAAGACCAAGGGCATGAGCCTGTCGGAGCATGCGCTCAGCTCGGCCGTGGTGCGAGGCCCTGGCGGTGCCAAGGTGGCATCTGGCCATACTCTGCCCACTCCCACCGAGAGAGATGTCTTCATTCAGCTGGGGCTGCCTTACCGGGAGCCTGCCGAACGGGACTGGTGACTGGTTGTCACCCTGGGCTTGCTGCTGTGCTGCTGTTTTGAAGGATCTGATTTCCCCACTGGTGGAAAGGCTCTGTGGTGCCTGCAGGCTGAGGAACGTATCCCAGCAAACTGGGGCTCCTTCCAAGGGTGAGGTCTGGCTGCTGGGCAGAGCTCTGTGGCTTTCTCAGCAGAGGATCACACTGGAAGTGCTCTCTTGGTGTGGCTACCAAAAGGGCTCACTGCCCACCAGCTACCCTGGCCCTGCTCTCTCCAACTTTGGAATATTGGGCTGCAGAACCTTGTGATCCAGCCCCTGACAGTGCTTGGGAACAAGGGAAGTGGGATGCATCTTCCTCTGTATCTGAGCACTGACCCTCCGAAATTTCTGTTCTGAGCTGTGAATGAAGGTAGCAGAGGTCTAGCTTGGTTCTGTGACAGGCCTTCCTCCTCACTACTGCAGGCAGCTGCTACTGCAGGAGTCTCAAGGGGTTAACCCGTGCTGCTGCTGTGTCCTTCTGTCTGTGCTGATGTGTCCTTTGATGAGTCCCATTGCACAGGGCCAGGCTGCTGTGACTGCCACCACCTTTCCCTGGTGCCAGCTAAGCCTTGAAAGAGACATAGGGACCTGAGGTGCTGTGCCTGCTTGCTCCCAGCCTTGTGTTCTGAGGATCCTCCCAATTTACTGAGAGCCCTGGTCTGGCCCAAGACCTCCTTTCTTCTTGGTGCAGTAGAGGAGCAGAGCTCACAGCTTGGGGAGCTGTGGTCAGGAAGGGTTTGAATGTAATGGCACTGAATGTAACCCAGCAGCACTGTGTGTCTGTCTGTAGGAGGCATGGAGACAGAGACAAACACAAGGAGGTACTTAAATTCTAACTGGGGCAAAGCAAAACCTTCTCCCTTTTTTTTTTTTTTGATCAGGGAAAGTGTGTGAGTGTGTATACATGTGCTTGTGGCTGGTCCCACCAGTTCCGTGAGAGTGAATTTTATTTCTCAGGAAACCTCAACTGTTTTATATTGTGGAGATGAATTTCCCAGGGACATTGAGTGCTCTGTTACAGGTATTGCAGTGGTTGCTCCTGGCAGAGGAGCCATGGGGGGCATTTCTGTGCCAGGACCCCAGGGCTCTTGCTCCCTTGTGGGGGATCAGGCCCCATCATGTACAGTGACAAAGCTGCATGTTTGCTGCTAGGGCAGGCACAAACCAGGTGGGTTTGCACAGTTCCTGTGGCTGCTGGGCACCAGCAGGGCTGGGGCTTTGCAGGGGTGGCCCGGACCCCAGCAGTGGCATTTGTCAACCCAGCCTTTCTGCTGAAAATGAATGTCTTTTGGCATGTCTTTGGTGCTTTGAAATTTGAAGTGTAATAAATAAATCCCTTCTCTCTTTTTCTTTGGTATCTCTTTCCTTTTGCTCTCTGCACTGCAACTGTTGGGCTTTCTCCTGTGGCTTACCAGGAGCTCCTCCTGTGCTGGTCCATTTTCCTGGTTTCAGTGGAGGTGGAGAACATGTACTGGAGATCATCACACTGTTGGACTAGCACTTCTGGCTCTCAGGGCAGGGAGCTGTTGGCCACCATCCTCCCATACCATCCTCTGTCCTGGATTCCAGTTGGCCCTGTGGCTGAGCTGGGATTAGCTGTTCCCAGGGAAGGGCTGTTCCCTGACTCAGAATTCTTGATCTCTGGGCCTTGGGTTGAGCTCTTTCTTCAGGTGTGGAGTCAGGAAAGGATTGCTGTCAGCTTTTCCATGTGCATCAAACAGTAGGGCATGTGGGAGTTGGCTGCTGTTTTCCTGTTCTCTGCCTGGAGCACAGCTCAGAGACCTGAGCATGGAAATGCTTTGGTTATTCAAGGGGAATCTGAACATCCTGGAAGCCAAGGGTGCACATGGAGATGAGCAGCAGGAATGATTGGTTTGAAAGGGAAATGGAGAAGCTGGAGAAGGACAAGAGCTGCTGAGGCAGAAGCAGCAGGTTATCCAGGAGCAGAGGGGAGGCAGCCTCAGACCAGGGGCCCGTCAGGTGCAGGGAGAACACTTTGACCCCAGGAGGGCTGTGCAGCCCAGGGAGCAGCCCTCAGAGAAAGGGGTCCCCATCCTTACAGCCAGCTTTGGCTGGGCACCACCACATCTGGCCTTGTCCAGGGCTGGGGTAGTCCAGATGAGGAGGCTGCCTCATGTCTGACAGGCCACGGGCTTTCTGCCTGGTCTGAGGCAGGGAGAACAATGCAGGGCTGCTCAGCTTTGTGCCTTGATGAGCACAGGTTTGCCTCCAGCTCTGGATGCCAGAGCAAGCTGTTCCTGGAGGGCTGGGGCTGCTTCTCGGTGGGGCCATGTGCTGAAGACATCAGTAGTGATATGGGAAATAGGCACTGCCTATTTGGCAGGAGTTGGCTGAAATAGGCCCCAAACTCCTTTCCTTTTGTCACCCCTCCTCCAGGGCTACACTTCACACCCTGGTAGCAAAGGGGTGCAGCAGCAGCGCCTGACCCTGCTGTTTGTGCTGCTTTTATTTAGGGAGAGGCTGGACATGGGGATGCATGGGGCCAGGGCTCCACAGGAGCAAGACTTCGAGCCCAACCCCTTGGGAAGTGCCAGGAAGGGTGGCCCTAGTACAAGTGCCATGTAGAGGCCACTGGGGCAGAAATCCCAGCAGTCCTCTGCTCTGTGAGGGAATGAGCCTAATGTCTGTCTGTCCCCTCCCACCCCACAAATCCCTGCCCAGGAGCTTTGGAAGGGGCAGAGGGCCCTCATGTGGCTAACTGCAGCCAGGTGGGCCACGGATGGACAAGGACCGTTCCTCCTGGGTGTAGCTGTGGGGGTTCAAAGGGGCAGGAGGTGAAGGAACACAAGGAGCTAGTCCAGAGCAGCTGGAGAGTGACATTCCTGGATGCTGCTTCTCCCTCATCCTGGTGCAAAGGGAGAAACATGAGAGGCTGGGCCTTGCCACTGTGAGTCAGCCCTGCCCTGGCAGAGGGGACAGAGC
Source organism: Peucedramus taeniatus (assembly GCA_013400575.1). Lineage (NCBI taxonomy): Eukaryota > Metazoa > Chordata > Aves > Passeriformes > Fringillidae > Peucedramus > Peucedramus taeniatus. The sequence continues at coordinate 131,406 of WBNO01003440.1, read as the reverse complement.
TGCCCCTACACCTCTAATCCCTGCCCTTGCAGCAGGGCAGGGCCTCACCACCCCCTTATCACAGCCCACCTCCTGCCTCTTCTAAACCACAGCATGCCCCACTTGGGAAGAAGGTACAAGGGATGGGAGCCCTGGGGTGTCTGGGAAGAGGTGGGTGCTGAGTCCCCGGGATCAATGCAGGCAGGGAGAGCAAATGTGGTTTTAGGCATCTCTAACGAGGTCTTGCCTGGTTTCTGCTTCCCAGGAAGGAGCTTCAGCTATTCCCCCCTCCCCAGCACACCCCCTCCCGCTCTCCCTGGCTGTGAGTCTGATCATCCTGAAAATTAAAAATGAAACAAAATGCAGCAGCACTTAGAGAATGAGTGGAAAGTCGTGGAGCTGGGACAGGCCCTCAGGTTCTGCTGCAGAGCCCCTTGCTCCCACCCTGCCATCGCTGTACCCTGAAGGTGAGCCTAGATTGGGGTCTCAGGCAATTCCTGTCCCCCCAACAAGCATCTCTCTGCCTGCCTCACTGAAAAGGAGGAAAAGCTCTGATCAAAGATAAAGCTCTGGGCGCTAGGCAGCTCTTCCCACTCTGCTCCCTACCCTGTGGGAAGGACACCCATCCTTGGCTGTCCTGTTCATCTTGGTGCAGGGATGGGAGGGGGCTGGGGGAAAGGGGTGCAGGGAGGGTAGTTTGGCCTCCAATTCTGGCACTTTGTGTTCATGAGTAAATATTTGCTAATGGCAGCACGGCTGGGCGAATGTAGGGGAGCTGCTGCTCCCCCCGTCAGAGCAGGCAGGGAAATGAATATGAATTTATCATGATTAGGTGAACTCAGCAGGGAGAGCGGGAGAGAGAGGGCTAGGCAGGGAGGGGGCGGGCGAAGATGGATCTGTGCAATAAAATTAAATAAGGACACCAAATAGAGTCACTTCTCACGCACTCACCCGCCCTCCCGCGTACAGGGCCTCTCCTGCCTCCCGCGCCTCTCTGGCTTTGCTGATTTCTCTCTTTCCTCGAATTTATGAGGCCAATTATGAAGATGAGGTTGGAAGTTCTCAGAAGTTCACTAAATGCAAAGTGTGGTCCCTGCTGTTCCCATCAAATTAATTAAACAAGCGCTATTGATGGCCAGGGTGACGTCGGCGCGGTGCGGAGCGCGAGGGAAGGGCTGCTGGGGTGGAGCTGAGGAAGCCTGGCTGGAGAAGGCCTGGAGGGCAGAGCACCCTGTGGGGCATCCTCAGGGCCAGTGGGTGCAGAGTGAGCCCTGCCTGGGCAGCCAGTGGGCAGCAGGAGCAAGGAATGCAACAGGGCATGCATCAGGTGCTGGTGTGATGGTTTGTACTGCAGTCCCTGTTTCCAGCAGTTTCCTCTGTCTGGAGTAAGATCCAGCTGGGTGATGGCAGAGCTGCCCAGATGGGAACATGGCATGGATACATGGCAGGATACTGGGCCATGTTCTGTACAGGATACCATGGTAGTGTCTTGTGGTCTGCATGAGCCTGTGTCTGCAGGAACAAAGCCAGGAGTCAGTGCCCTCTCAGAATCATCCCCCCCATCTGGTGAAGGGATTGTGACCCCAATCCCATGGGAGGAGTCTGCACAGGGGCTTCATGCTTGGTAAACCAGTGACTTTCCCCATGGCTCAGCAGTGATGGTGCAGCTGGGACAGGCCTACTGCCACCTTCCCTTGCTCCCTGAGTCCCAGCAGCTCTCTCTGCCTCAGTTTCCCTGCCTGGGCTATAGGAAACAGGCTGCCTTGTAGGATCTCATGAACAGAATGTCCTGATTTTGCACAGCCCCTTGGCCATCTCTAACCTCTCTGTGAAGCTGCCCAACTCTGTGGAGGGCTCAGGGTGCAGTGAGTGCCTCTGCCATGGGGGCAGCAGCCATGTGCCCAGGTCACACCGGCTCTCACGTGCCTGGCTGTGTCTGTGTCATGTCACCCTCTTCCAGGGAATGAGTTTTGGGGGGCTGTCTCCAGCATGACCCCCATGCCTGCCCTGTCCCATGGTTCACTCACTGCAGGGAAGGTGCTGCAGGGCTGCTGCAGTGTGGGGGTTGGGAGTCCCAGTCTGCTCAGGTGCAGGTCAGACACTTGGGCACAGGGCTCCTCCTTCACCTACCTGGGGGAAGTTCACTCAGAGCAGTTTGTAGATGCTCAGGTTAAATCTCAGCACTGGCTGTCTACAGCAAATGCTTGAGGTTGTAAAAGGATTCCCCTATGCTGAGGCCCTGGCTGAAACCCAGGATATGTCTGCACACCACCTGGGCATTCTGTTCCTCACTTTCCCTCCTTGCATTTCCTGAGGCTGTTTTTCCTTTGGGCAGGGTCTGCTTTTCTCTTGGTGCAAATAACATCCCAGTTCCTGAGCATCCTTGGTACCATTTAGTGGCTGTGAGTTGTGGCCAAGTAAAGGGTCAGTTCTCACCCCAAACCAGCCTTTTTTCACACCAAATATTTGTGCCATAAGGCTCTGTGCTTGCACCACGCTGGCATAGGGACCTTCCTCCATAGTGCCGTGGACTCCTGACTTAAATCCTTTTGCAGTTGCTGGCCAAGCAAATGAGCTTGTTCAAGGGGTGAAAGAAGCAGTCTCTGTCCTTAGGCCAGGGATCTCACAGAGGCAAAGGAACACTGAGGGCCAGTCCAAGCATCCCTGCACGTGTCCAGCTCCTGGCATGGCTCTGGCTGCGTGTCTCCACCATTCCAGCTCCTGCTTCTCTTTGCTGGCTTCACTCTTGTCCCCTTGATCAATGGGCTCTGGTTGGGCTGGAAACAGCACAAACAGAGGCATTTACAAACCTGCTGTCTCTCCAACAGGGCCATAACTCAGGCTCCCGTCACCGTGGGGAATGGGAGGCAGGAGCTCCTGCCTTGGTGGCAGCAGCAGCACCGACATTTTTCCTCTCGTGGTAAATGTGTTACTTGGGGATAATTTACCTGCTTATGTTAAGTTTTAAAAGGAAACAGACTGGCTGCTGAACAGCTCTTGACACTTGCAGTGTGCGTGGCATGAACGCACGTCTGCCCAGAGAAAAGAAATCACCTAAGCTGAAAGGACCTGCTTGCAAATGCCTGCACTTTGGAGCTGCGGTCTCGGCGTGGAGTCCCTGGTGTCTAGTACTGAGGCTGAGATCTCGCCACAGTCCTTCCCTCCACGGCATCTCCAGGGTCTGCAGCCAACCACTGGCTCTGGCAAGGCTGCCCACCTGCCCTTTTGCTGCTTGGGGCTGGGTGTCCCACGTCTCCCGCAGCGCGCTGGGAGCATCCTCTGCCCGCACCCCTTCTCCAGGTGAGCGGATCGGGGGCTGGTGGGAGGTGCTGGTGCCCTGTGGTCCGTGGCTGAAGACCTTGCTGGGGACCCAGGGCGGCTGAGACGCTGCTCCGGCCGGCTCGATCAGCCGCCGTCCTCGCCGGCAGCAGAGGGAGCTGGAGCACCGGGAATGGCAGCACGGGCAGGCTGAAGGAGGCTGGGCTGGGCTGGGCTTTATTGGGCTGGGCTCTGTTGGGCTGGGCTGGGCTGGGCTGGGCAGCTCAGGGAGCCCCATGGCTGGAGAGAGACCCCTCTTCACCCAGATCCTCCCCTAGCAGACTGTCCCCTCAGCCCCGTGGTGTCACCTCTCAGACACATCACCCCTGTGGGTGCCCTGCTCTGTGGTGGGCACCTCCTGAGCTGGCCCTCAGTGCCCTGTCTGGGCTTTTAGGGTCTCAGCCTTGCTGTTCCATTCTGGGGAGCCATGTAGCCTCTCTCAGTGGCACAGCCCCTTATCCCCTCCCTCTGACAGTGCTTCTCATCACCCTGAGGATCTGCTTGTGGGACAGCAAGGTCCCCAGGGAGCCTGGCTGGGCGTGATGGGGGTAAGGCCTCCATCCCTGGGCCAAGGTAGGTGGTAGGGCACGTGGTGGGCACTTGTCACTGCTGTCCCCAAGTCTCCGTGCCCATAGGGAGCTGATTTATGTCTGAGCCAGCCTGCCCTGACCTCCTGCTTGGGCTCAGGCATTATAACTAATGGCAGGTCAGAGGAGCTACAGCTACAGTGAAGAGGCTGGTATGGGTCAGGGAGGGGGGATGCAGAACAGGGAGTGCTGAGGATCCCAGTTGCAATGGCACAGCTGCCTAGAGCAGTGAACAGCAGGGGTGAAGCAGGTGTAGCTCCCAGTATACCCCCTCCACCCTATCCCCTCTCCTGAGCTCCCTTTCTGACCATACTCTCCTTCTGTTTAACCACAGGATGTTCTGGGTCAGTGGTGTCAAGCCTGGAGAAGTGGCTCCTTGTTGAGGGGAAACTGAAGCACACATGGACTGATGGCTTCATGAGCATCAACAGCAGAGCCAGGGAGGGCACCAGGTATCTGAGCCCAGCTCCTGCCCAGGACTCAGGGTGAGGAACCAGGAGGACTGCTACAGGTACAGCAGAGGGCAGTGCCACAGTTGGTGACCTGAAATGTCCCCTTTGGTCTGTTGCTCTCACCTTCTGCTTGATCCATGAGCCTTAGGGTGCAGAAATCTCCTGTGGGGGGTGCACCCCTCCTGTTCTCTCATGACATGTTTAGGCTCCAGGTCCCAGACCCCTGTGTGCATGGGCCCTGTGTCACTCAGCCCCATCTCAGCATAGTCCCTGGGTGTTTTGGCAGTAAGCCCTGTTTTTTTTTTTTTTTCCCAGCTGGAGTGGATGACCAGCCCAGCATCCAGCCAGGCTATGGGAGCTGAACTTTGGGGACAGCTACATCAGCTGCCACCCCAGTCCCTGCCTGCACCAACTGCTGAGGTGAGAGCTGAACATGGCTGTGAACCTGGATATTCATGTACCCACCAGGCACTGCTCCACATCCTGGGATGATGCCAGCCCCACCTGCCAGCCTAGGTGGTCTAAGCTGGTTGAGGGGAGCCCTTGGGGGTGCAATAAAAGGCAGCCAATGCCACTCCTGGCCACACACTGTGCTCCCTTCTGTCCAACAGTAAGGGAGAACATTTTTGCTGACACCCTGCCTTTGCTTTCTGCTTGTGAAGGGGGAGAACAGCAAAGCATATCTTATGAAGCATTAGGTCTTTCCCAGGATAAGCTGTATCTGCCTGCCTGCCTGTGCTGGGATGGGCTCCTTTTTGCTGAACAGTGCATCCAAGGGCTGGGGTGTGCAGGCTGCCAACCCCTGGCTGAGCAGGCAGGGCTCTGTGAGCCTCTCTTGGCACTGCCTGGCCATCCCACAGGTGCAGTGGATCTGTCACAGTCCTGCCAGGCTCCTGCTGCTGCTCACACACTGGAGGGTGTGCTGGTGTCCAGACTGACACTTGTGCTTTCCAGCTGGTAGCACACATTTCTGCTCCCATTTCTCAGCCAAGGATTATTACTGACTTTGCAAGGCTGCAGTAGAGCTCCCATCCTTTTAAGCAACCCCTCCCCAACAAGTTTGTCAAGTCTTCCACGTGATCCCATTGTAGGCTGTTTTTGCAATGTACAGGGGTGATTTATCTTTTTTAGGGTCCTTCTTAGGGCTAAGCTGGGTTTAGACAGCAGCAGCTTGAGGCCAGTGCTTTAGCATCACCCTTGAGCACTGGCCTCTGACAGGTCCAGGTGCAGCATCCAGAGCTCATCCCAGCTGGAGAAGCAAGTCCCCTGGTTGAACCTGCTGCAAAAACAGGAACTTGGTACATTCCCAGCTGGCTCTCAGCAAAGGTGATTTGTTCAAAATAACTTCCATGGCCTCTGTGCTTCCTTTTGCTGCTGGATCCAGGAGAGCAGGTTTAATCTAGGCTGCTAGGCAGCACCAGAGGCTGTTTCATCCAGAAGAAGCTGTTGGAAGACTTTGCTCAGCTCTCACTCTGAATAGGTCTAAAATTAGATCTGGGATACAAAAGCTGATGAGCAACAGATAGGTGAGTCTGGCTTCAGATTAGCAGCTTTTACAGCAGAGCTGGGATGCTCCCACTGACAATGGTTGCCATTTGGGATCAGTTTTGCTCCAGCAATATTTCAAGTTTGTCAAAGCCCCTTTGAAGGTCTGGGCAGGTGAAAGGAGCATGGGGAGCTGTAATAAGTGTAAGCCTTAAAAAACTTCCTGAAATGACCAATAAATCCCACAGGACAAGACAGGAATCATTCAGGGATCTTTCCTGAAGAAACCTTGCTCTCCATTGAAAAGGAAAGGCACTTTCAAAAGCATGTTCAGAGCAGCACAATGTGGTTCCCAGGAAGGGAGTAGCCTCTGTCCCAGCTTCCTTCTCCATCACTCAAGGACAGTGGCATTCCCTTACAGGTCCCTGTGCCACTTGCTCCCCATACCTTGCTGTGTCCTACCTGGAATTATTAAAATGGATGGCACAAAGCCAAAAAAATGGAGAACCTGGGCCTACAGACTGCCTGGCATGAGGTAAATACGTGTTGGATTTGGCCAGGACCTGCAGCAGGAGATGCTGCTCTTTGCTATCCTGTGGGGTGTAGAGTGTGTGTGGGGCTGCATCCCCTGGCACCACCCTCATCAGGGCTGGTGAGGGCTGGAGGTTGCCCAGACCTTCCCTGCATGTAGAAAACCCCATCGGTGTGGCTCCTCAGCACATCTGCAAGGTGCAGTCAGGGACAGGTCCAGGCACACAGAAGGGCCCTGGTGGCAGTGCCACTGCTCCTCTCTCAGGAGCCAGGCTGGAGGCACTGTTGGGTGTCTCCACAGCCCACTGAGACACCCCAGGAGTCTGACTCACATCTGTGAGTGCTCTTCAGATCTCTGGGGAGAGGTCGGGGAGTGAGTTGTCACTTGCACATCTCTTTCTCCCGGTGAAACCACCCAAGGAGCTGGGGATGTGGGGTGGGCAGAGGTGGAGAGGGAGCCCAGACCTACCTCCTTGTGGGGAGCTGGGAGGGGCGAGGGGTGCAGGCAGCTGGGTGGCAGTGGGGGGTGTGGGGACAGTGGGGACAGTGCCTGCCTGCACAGGCTGGGCACCCCATCCGGGTTTGGGGTGTTTATCCCCAGTGTGCACCCCTGGCAGGGCCTGACTCCTCCTTTCCCCCAGCAGGTGCTCCCACCTCACGGGCAGCTGTGGCGTGTCCTTGTCACCAAGGGCACAGCCGTCGGGGTGCTCAGTGGGTGTGGGCACACGGAACTCCCGGAGGGACTGACCCCCACAGAGCTGCCTTCTCCCACTCCTGTCCTAAAGCAAGCCGCTGCTTCCCATGAGCATCCCACGGACCCGCCCAGCCCCGTCAGTGGCCACCCCCTCTGTGTCCCCCAGGACAGGTGATGGGTGTTGGTGTCCCCGCTCCACAGCGGCTGAGGGTGACACTGTCCCGCCCGTCCCCTCGCTGCCGCGCGGCGCTCCCCCCGCCTCTTCGCGTGCTGCAGCAGATGGTGGAGGTGACATTTGTCTCCGAGTGACGCATTTGACGGTGGCCGTGTCCCCCCCTCCCTCTCTTCGCCCTGGGTGGGGGAACCTTGAGCCCACCTGGCAGAGGCAAGACGGGCAGGCACAGGCTGAGGGATCGCCCAGCCGCCACCCCTCCTGCACACCCCCAGACATCTGCACTTCTTGTCCACCTGCATCCCCACCAGAGCCCTCTCCAAGGCTCTGGGGCACCAGGGCAGCTCGGGGACATCGTCCCTGAGGGCGAGTGCCCATCACCGTGGGGCGTTTGAGCGGGGGGACTAGGTGGGAGCCGGGCACCAGGGACTCCTGTTCATTCTCCGTTTTCTGCCTTAATTAGAACCCGGAGAGACCAGGCGAAATCGCATTAGCGCGGGGCCCCGGTGCGCTGAGCCATCCATCTTTTTTTATTACAGCGTAATGGGGCTGCTCGCGAGGCGCCGTGCGATTTGTCACAGGCCTCGTTCCCTGATAACGGGCATTTGTCATCACTTTCTTCCCGTGTTAATGTCATCATCGGCGAGCTGACAGGCAGACCCGTTGAGGGAGCGCTGGCGACAGACCACATCCGTCAACCTAATATTTCCATGGCTGTGGGGATCAGCCGGGCTGCGAGCACACATTAAAGCGCTTANGGGGGGTTGTGTTTCATTAATTAAAATGTTAGTGTGAGCGTGTGAGCGTGTGTGCGGGTGGCAGTGCGTGGGGACGGGGGGGCCGCGGCGCGGGGCGGGTGCGGCGCGGTGGCCTTTTAACGGAGCTCGCATCAGCTCCTGAAACCCATTTAAAAGATATTTGGGACTGGGGAATCAGCGGTGAGCACGGTGGAAAGGTCATTGTTAATAAGGGAGAGCACATGGGAGCACGTGGGGAGGGCGCAGGCATGGCCGGTGGAGGATGGAGGAGATTGTCATCCCCCTGGAGCTGGGGCGCGTTTGTCCCGCCGGGAATGGTTGAGCCACTTCTGTCGCGGAGTGAGTGGCCTCAAATCTACGTGGCAGAAGGATGAGGAAGGGGGAAGGAAACCCTGCAGTGGGGCTGCTCCATAGCTGGCCAAGGGCAGGAGTGGGGTGTGGGGCTGCAGCCCCCCGAACAGGGGTTTGGGACAGGGCTCTGCAGCGGCAAGACGGGCTCGTGGCGGAAGTCTAGAGGGTCAAACCTGAGATGTCCCCCTGCAGCAACCAGTGAGGAGACCTGCCCTGGTCCTGAGCCCATTTAGTGACAAAGGGGCTCAGGTCCCCACCCCAGAATGTGTGGCTGTTGCCATGGAAATGGGTGGTGGTGGCTGGGAGGAGTGGGTGTGTGGTATATTGGGTTTTCTGGCAGTGGGAGTTAGTTTTCTGGACTTTTCTGGGGTTCCTGTGTCATACAGAACAAGAAGGCTTGGTGGGCTTTTTTGTTTGTTTGTTTGTTTGTTTGTTTGTTTTTTCTTTAATTATCTTTTTGGGGTTTTTTTAAGATTTGGGGATGGGCATCTCAGTCAGATCTACCCAGCTCCCATGATGTACTGGTACAACCCTGATTTGCACTGCAAAATATGACTCCAGGGGCTCTTACACAAATGAGACCAAAAGATGCTGCCTCCTCTGCTCAAATCCCATCCTCAGGTTCCCTGGGAAAATCCCTCGATGTTCCCAGCCTGTGACTGGACACAGTGCTGGAAGAACAGGCCATGGCAGGGCTCAGGCAGGCGTGGGCAGCACTGAAACCCTGCTGAGTGCAGACAGGCTCATGGTTTGAAAATGTGCCTGCACAGAGCCTTCACCCCCATGTCCCCCATCCCAGGGATGGTCAAGGGCAGCCTGTGAAGAGGAGCATGTCCCATAGCCCAGGAAAGGTCATGACTCTTTCTTTTATTGTTTTTCTTCTTTTTCTTCTCTTCTGTCCTTCCTCGTCCCAGTCACAGGCTCTGTGCTTGGGAAAGTCAGTTTAGGGATGATGTGTGGGGTGTTTTTAGAGACCTGGGTCCTTTATGTGTGTGCACATGAACACACACTCCTGCACACACATCCCCAAAAGTCATTTCTGTAAGTGCACCCCAACCTTTGGCTCACTGGTGAGCACTGAGGATAGGCAGAGCTGGGAGGGGGTACTTTTCTCCAGGTGCTGGTGGGGAAACTAAGGCATGGAGCAAGGATTTGCAGTCCTCATTCACACCGTGGATCATCCACATCAAACGGGTCATCCCATCACCGGCAGCATCCAACAAGTCTGCAGACATCAGGGAAAAGGTGTGCAGGAAATTTTCTTAGGACTGCCCAGCACTGGTCAGGCTCCCATCCCTGCGACACCCCAACACCCCCGGCAGCAAACCCTGCCACCAAACCTCCCTCCACTCCACGGCAGCTCCCCGCCATAAATCACTGCCCTGCATTGGCCGAGGACCTTTTAAAAAGGATTTATTAGGGGGGATTTAAGCACAGGCAGCGATTCGGTTTCATAAATCGAAAGGCAATAGCGCTGGTCGTCACCGGCCCGCTCGGGGGGGGCAGCCCTGCTCCCCCCGTTCCCACGGCCCCTCCCGGCCCCTCCCGGCCCCTCCCGGCCCCGCCGCCTCCGCCGCTCCCCTTCCTCCCGTCTGTGGAGACCGCGAGTGTGGAAAATCCCCAGACAGGGAGTGTAAATGCTTGTTCTTTGTAAATGAAGAACATAATTAACATTAAATTAAGGTAATACAAATGAAGACAACACAGAGCCTGACAGGATGAGTGTTTGGGGAGGCAGTAGAGAGAAGTGATTCATATTTTTAATTTACTGTACAAATAGACTAGCAGGGCTGGGGGGAAAAGGGCCATCCAAGTGGAGTGGGGATTTTTTTTTTTCCCACTGTTGTTTTGCTGTGCTTTAAGCACACAATGACTATTAAAGTCAACTGCCCATATAATAGGACATCTCCTACATGACTGCTCTCCGAGAGGCAGCTTGCTGTAGCAATAAATTCTGGGAGTGCCATCTGCTGGCGTGCACCCTCCGCCGGGCACCCTCGCTCCGGCCACCCGGCCCGGACCAGTCCTGGCACCCCACAACTGCTGCAGAGACTGCAGAGCACCAGCCACGGGCCTGCAGGCATCCACACAGGATCATTGTATTTCTCATAGGGTAAGAAACACTTTCCCCCACCCAATTGTAAATATTTTTCATTATATGTTATTTTTTTCTGAAGTTGGGTGGATATTGTTGGTGCCGGGGAAATATTTTAGGCTTTTAAAAGATACAGATCACAGTTCTCCACCCTCTGAAGTGCTGGGTTTCAGCTGGGTGCCTGTTACCCAGAACACAGAAAAAACCCACCCATTTTAGATTTTTACCTGCAGAAAGAATGCTGATTAGAGCCCCTGAGAACTGCAGGCTGGACCTGGCTCTGCACTTCAAGGAGGTGAGAGCTGTGGTTTCAGCCTGGGGAGGCCCTGCTGAGGGATGACATTCAGCCAGGAGGAAGCCAGGTTTATCACAGCACCAAAGTGTCCATGGGGCTGTGACACCTGGAATGGGCACACCTACACTGCCTCTGTGTCCTTGTTCCACTTCCTGGGAAACTCCTGACACCACCAGGCAAAGGAAAAACAAAAGAAGGCACCAAGAGGACCCATTCCTAAATGAAACCACCCTTCCCAGGCAGAAGGTGTCCTGAGATGGTGGTGAAAGATTCCTCTGCTATGTCAAAAGAGGAGAGCAATTCTCACCATTTGGCAGGGGGGTGTGTCCTAATTTTGGGCATGCCATCTTTTCCCTCTGGGTGACTTGTATCCTGTGTCCTGGCAGTTATCACTGTGAGCAGTGCCCACGGGTCCAGGGCAGCCACTTGGCCAACTTGCCCTTGAACACTTCCAGGGGTGGGGCTTCTACTACTTCTCTGGGCAACCTGTTCCAGTGCCTCACTGCTCTCACAGTCAATAATTTCTCCCTAATATCTGATCTAAACCTGCTTTTTGTCAGTTTAAACAATTCTCCCTCATCCTGTCACTACATGCCCTTGTACCAAGCCCCTTCTCAGTTTCTTGCAGCCTCTTTTTCCAGTGAAACCTTCCCAGAGCCTTCTCTTCTCCAGGCTAAACAACCTCAGCCACCTCAGCCTGTATTCATAGGAGAGGTGCTCCAGCACTCTGAGCATCCCCATGGCCTCCTCTGGACTTGTTCCAGCAGGCCCATGTCCTTCCTGTGCTGAGGACCCCAGAGGTGGACACAGCATTCCAGCTGGGAATCACTGGAGTGTACTTGAGGGACAGAATCCCTTGACCTGTTGGTCAGACCTCTTGTGATGCAGCCCAGGACAGGATTGTCTTCCTGGGCTGCAGGCATGGATTGCAGGGTCATGTCCAGACTCTCATCCACCTCCAAGTCCCTGGATCAGTCCCTGAACCCCTCAAATACATCCAGGGCCCAGGCTGCAAACACGGGGTCTATTTACAAACCGAGCTGACCCCAGGCAATGCTCCCTGTGTCCAGCACCCTTCTCCTGTGGCTGCTAAGCTGGAAGCATGGACAGCCTTAGTGAGACAAGAGGCAGGGACAATTTCTGCGCCTCCATGAATACCTCAGCACTTGAACCCACCCAGCCTTTAGCTCTGGGCATACCAGGAGAAGGCACTGGGGCATTTGGAGAGAGCCACCTCCACCTTTGTTTCTGCAAACCTTAAGAGGATCAGCAGCATTTCCAGCTGTCCAAGTAATTTCTCAGACTCTTCTTTGCACCTTCTCCAGTTTTTCAAGGTCTACTTGGACACTACTAGAGAATACAGCCTTATCCTCACCAGACAGAGCCAGTGCTTTTGGAGGCCTCAATTCATGGAACTGCATTTCAATGTGGAGAAGCAGCTTTGGACATGGAAAAGCAGCTCAGAGCTCACCTAGCCATATCCTTCCTGAGAAGCCTGCAGTGGAGCAGCTGGGAATGCCTCCCTGGCAAGACAAGCAGAGAGGAAGCCCAAATTCCTCTTTTGCAAGAGTACCAGGTCAGTGGCATGGGGCAGTTTGAACTACAAACCAAAAAAAAAATCTTGCCCCAATAACCTCAGAAAAAACTGATGAGTTGGCAGTGTTCCATGAGCATGGGGGTTCCTCATCCCCAGGCCCTGATGGAAAAGAGGATGGACATGTCCTTTGACATGGTACGCTCAAATGAGTCCCCAGGAACAAATGCATCCAAAAGACACCATAGAATTTTTCCAGTGACCCCCAGTCCTTGGAAAGAGGGCACTTCTGGCTCTGGTGGCATCCAAAACCCTGACAGAAATGGGTCCTGACCTCACATTTCCCAGGTCTGCCCCATCTCACTGGCCACTTAGAGCAGTCCTTGGCCACAAGGCAACATTCCAACTCCTTGGCTATGCCAGGTCCCCAGGAATGGGGGGCTGGTCCCAGGGGGGCCATTGCCTCACACACGGAGGGCAGGGGGCATCCTCCAAGCTGCCCCACCCGCTGGGTGGGAGAGACAGATAAATACCAGAATAAATAAATACAAGTGGCAAAGAGGCCTGAAATGATGCTGTCGTTTGCTGGGAATGAGAGACACAAGTGTAATTTAGGTTTTGATATTATCAAAGTCTCGCTGCTCTAAAACAGCAGGGCACTCAGTGCCTCATTAATAAAGGATAAACTTGGAGTCTATTTACAATGCACTTTTTGGGGTTATTTACACTCCATTATACATATGTAATGCTGCACATATTTACCGCTCTGCTCTGCTGCCGGGAGCGGCGTCGGAGGGAGGCGGAGTGGGAGCGGCTGAGGCTGCGGAGCCGTGACCCCGCTCTGAGTGATGGCCTTAAAACGGCCCAGGATGCACGACAGCCCCAAGCTGGTGGCTGAGGATGGAGGGGATAGGACCAGGCACTGGGGACCCAACGGGTGCAGCACCCACACGCACCCAGAGGTGCCCTGAGGCTTTGCTGGGGGATGCAGGAAGGGTGGGCTCCTCACTGAGTGACCACAAACACCCAACACCAAGCTGTGGACCTGCCACGGAGAGGGAAACTGGAAAAAAATACAGGGCTAAATTATTTGCAACAAAATGATGTTTGTGTTGGCATGAGAATGTTTTGGCCCCCACCACCTGCGTTTTACCTCTCACCATAACAAAATATTGTAGTTTTCCTGCAAACAACAGGTCCTGGAGAGCCTGGGAACCCCATGGTATCTGTGGGAGCTGCTGTGGGGGGGTCTTGGAACACAGGACAGCGTCTCCCTCCAAACACAGGCCCCAGGATTCAGGGCAGAGACATGGGAGAGGTCGTGCTTGGAGAGCACCTTGGGGTCACAGCAATTCATGGGGCGCAGTAAGGGAATGAGGGTGTATCCTGGATCCCTTTGTCCTCCAGGGAGTTTGGGAGTGTGCAGAGTTCCCATGGGAGCACGCTGTGGGGCCAGCACACGAGGCCAGGCACCAAGGGCTTCCAGCAGCCTGTGGAGGGGCACAGTGGCTGGACAGTCACCCCAGCTCAGAGCTGCTCTATGTCCCTTCTGCAACAGCCTCCAGCTTTGCATGACCAGCTCAGGGTGAGATGCAAGAGCCTGGGAGCTATCCTGACCACCCTTCCTAGAAAATGTGGGGCGACTTTGACCTTTCCAGCCAGTCACAGGGGGGAGGAGGACAAGCCCCTCTTCCCATTCTGCTCTTCCCTGGTGCTGGAGAAGCACCCGCCCATTCCAGCACACTCCTACTTGCTGCCATTCCAGGCTAAACTTGTCAAACAATGGCTCTGGTGGCAATGCTCTTTATTAAACAGCTCATGCCAGAACCTCTTGCCAAGGCCCCACACCCAGGAGCAATGAGAACCCCCTGCTTCAGGAGGTCCCCTTGTCCCTGTGGGAGCATCTCTTCCAGCATGGGGATCATGCCCAGCAGTCAGCACAACCTCGGTGCATCAATGGGGCTCATCCTGGGCCCAGACTGTGCCATGGAGAAACGTCCTGGGAGACCCAGAGATGACCAGCTTGGAGCAAATTGGCCTCCACATCCTTCCCCAGCTCTGAGCCTGCTCCCGGATCCCCAACCCCCCCATCCCCCCCAGATCAGGGCAGGCTGGAGCCTGAGCCCTCCAGGGAGCTGCTCTCCAAGGTCCCGTAGCCATCGAGCTTCATCATCCCGATGAGGTGGGCTGGCACGGAGAGCATGGAGCGGCGCGTGGCGAAGATGTGGCTGATCTCCACAAAGGTTTTGTTCTTGGTCTCAGGGATGACAAGGTAGACATACAGGGCCACCAGCAGGCAGACACCACAGAAAACCAGGTAGCAAAAGGCACCGGCTGACATCTGGGGACAAGAGCAGGATGAGGCAGAGAGCCAGGCACTCCCAAACTGGGCACGGCACCAGGCAGTGTCCCCTCCATCACCCTGCCCTGGGCTGGCTCTGTCCAGCACTGAGCTGAGCCAAGAGTGCAGGGAGAGCAGCAGCAGGGCTGTGTCCATTCCCTCCATCTCCCACGGCCCCTCTGAACTGGTACCTGCAAGAAGGGGAAGATGAAGCCGATGGTGAAGTTGCAGAGCCAGTTGAGAGAGCCCCCCACAATGTAGGCAGCAGGGCGGTGTGACTGCATGAAGAGCTCAGCTGTCATCAGGAAGGGGACACCAGCTACAGAGGGAGGGGACACATCAAGGCTATGGAGGACAGGGTGACTCAGACACCCCTGGGGTCAACAGGTTCTGCCCACCTCAGCCCTGTGGCCAAAGGGCTGGAGCCCAGCAAGACTCATGGTTCAAACTGGTGGTGCTGGGAGAGCTGGATGAGACAGGGAGTGTGGTGGAACAGTGTCCTACCCTTGGTCTCCCTTGGGATATGTCTTGGGGGGGTGATGTCCCCCTGACATACCACACTGGCACATTGCTGGGTGCTCAGGCCAGTTCCCCAAGTTGCATGACTGGAAAGTTTCAGACTGAGTCAAAGTAAAGGTAGAACATTTCACGTGGATCCTCGTTTTCTAAAAATGTTTCTAAATTCTGATATATTAAATCTCATAGAGATCACAGGCATAGAGAAACATCTTCCTGGCACCCTCCATAAGGCCCTTTCCAGACTCCCTTGATCAAAACAGTTCAGAAAACCTCCTTCTATCAATCAGCCTCTGTTGCCACTGTGGCTGATTCATGGAGGAAAGAAGCAACCATCAGAATCTCTGAGCATCAGAATCTCCCGCAGGACACAGAAATGCCATTTTCCAACCTGCTTTTCCCATGCATAGTGAAAAAAACCAGAATGTATGGAAGTGGTTTCCCAAGCCAACTTGTAAGTGGTCTGAAAACTGGACACAGGTTGTGGCTATTTTTTCTAGAAGGACTCAGCCTCGCCAGCCAAGAGTCACTGAGCCAGAAGTCCTGGGTCCCAGGACTGTCCCTGTGCTGGGGGCCAGGATCCAAGGCCCAGAGTGCATTCCAAGACACACAGGAATCTGGCATGGGATTGTCTTTGATATGGTGACATGCCTGGGGTCCCAACTGCCTGAAACAGAGCTGGCTAGACCTCTTCATAAATGCAGGGAAAAGATGAACCAAAAAACATGTGGAAGAAGTGAGGGAGGAGTGGAGCCCCTGACGGACTCTTACTCACAGCTCACCCAGAACAGAGATATATATTTTTTTTTGTTTTAAAACTCCTATTCATCATTGTTTGTGAACAATGAGCCATTAAAATCCTAATTAAAGATGTAATTACAGTGAATAAAGTCTGGGCAGAGGATGAATTATAGATCTGTTAAGAGCTCTGCTAATACATCAACTGGGTAAACCAGTCCAGGTTTCACTCCTGGCTGTTGGAGCCTGCACTCGATTAGGGGCAGGATGATTCTCACCAGCTGCACTGTGAAAGGAGTGGTGACACCTCCACAGAGGTCTGGGGAAGGCTGCCAGGGCTTTCACTCTGCTTCCTCCTGGAGCATGGTCCAGCAGGAGGAGTCAGAGTGTGCCCTGGGGATGTGTGGGGCTGGAGGGGTTTGTGGTGGGGCTTCACTTGGAGGTGCAGCATCATAAACCAGGGCTGGGCCATGGGGACGGGGCCAAGGCTCAGGTGCTGTCACCTGCCTGCAAACCCCGCTGGTCTCCTGGAGCCCCCATTCCCACCCCATGGTCCCCACTCCCCCAGCCCCAGACCCACCTGGTCCCATGCAGAAGCCAGCGATGATGCCGACCACGCAGGCGACGCTGACGTAGCGCATCCAGGGCAGGGCGGCCTGCAGGGACACTGGGCTGGGGATGCTGCTGGGGGCTGGCCCTGAGCATCCCTGGGACATGGCTTCAGGCCTGCCCTGGGCTTGGGGGGGGCTCTTGGGGACAGTGGCCACACAGGACACATTGGGGAGATGCAGACAAGCAATGGGTGGTTTGGGGTAAAGCTGGTGAGGGTCAGCCTCCACCAAGCTCGGCAGCTCAGGATGTTGCAGTATCCCCAGAGCCACGGGAGCATCCTCTGGAAGCAGACAGCAGGAGAAGGACCCTTCACCTGCCCTGGCTTTTCACAGCTGCCTCCCTGGGAACAACTATTTCTGGAAAAAAGCTTTCAGAAGCAGCAGGATTTTTCTCATATGGATTTGTGTTTTCTTTTTTTGTTGTTGCTCTTGGTGCCAAATTTACCTTCTCATTAACTTTGAAGGAAAACATGATTTGGAAGAGCCAACCCACCTCTCATTTCCACACACACTCCTTCCCCCAGGATTCTACCCATCCCTCCACACTGAGCCCCAGATAATGGCCCAGGGGGGGCAGTGGCCAGGCCCTACCTGCAGCAGCAGGGAGATGGTGATGCCAGCTGAGCAGACACCCATGGCACAGAAGCCGGTGATGATGAGGGGCCGTCGGCCCACCCTCTCGATGGTGAAGCACTGCCAAGAGAGAGCAGAGACTGACAGCGGGTTGGGGAGCTCCCAGGTGGATGGGACCAACCCTGAACCCCAGATCCAGCTGTAGGTGGGAGGATGCTCCCGGTGGCATCTGGGGATCGGGGGCAACCCCAGCTCAGAGTTCCAGGGTTGGGGCTGGGGCATGGAAAGTGCCAGGGGTGAGCAAGCATGGGGCAGGAGATGGGTCCCACAGAGCAGGAGTTAGGGTGCAGGGTTGGGGCTGGCTGGGGTGACCTGCATTGGCATCAGTGCCAGGCAGAGGCACTGGGGAATGGGGTGTTTGTGGGGCAGTGGGCACAGCAGGGTGTGGGCAGGCAGCGCAGCGGCAGTGGGAGCAGGCAGGGTATTGACAGCAGAACAAATGCCTGTAATTTCATAACCAATCTCAGCATGTCCATCAGGGGCCATTTGTGGGGCTGCTCCCAAGCAATCTGGCTCTATGCTGAGTGACTGCTGGGGGGCTGGGACACCCCCACAGAAAGGGGAGGGGAGAAGGGGGTACCCTTCGGAGAGGCAGGGGACCCCGCTCTGCTCTGGATTGGGCTGTGGGAGCGGGGAGCAGCCCCCCACTCATTCCCTCTTTTCTGGGGGCAGCCTCTCCCATCCATCTCTGTAATTGTCAGGGAGTGGATTTAGTGCCGGGTGGCTTGAGCTGGCCCTGGGTGACACTTGCAGATGGGACAAGGGCCATAAATCTGCCTGGCCCAGTGCTAACTCTCCAGCTAAATGAGGGCTGGCTGGGGGGGGCCAGGGTTGCTAGCCTGGGGCCAGGCCAGTGCCTGGCTGGGGGTGGGGGGAAATGGGGACATGTGACTCTGCTAACAGAGGGACAATGAAAGCGAGAGACAGAAGAAACTTCTAGTCCCCTCCATCATCTCCAACCTTCTCTTTGCCTGCCATCTCTACCCAACCTCCCTGCTTCCCTAAAATTATCTCACCACTCCTAGATGTGACTCCTAAATTGAGCCTGTTGATCTCATCTCACATCCCCATTTCCATGCCAAATCCTCTGCCCCCCAGAAAAGGGGCTGTGCTGTGGCACAGATGATATCTGGGGGTCCACTCTGTTCCCCTATTTGATGGTGCTGGGAGCTGCCAAGAGGGCTCAGGCATGGAGGGGCTGTGTCCATCTGTCTGTCCCTCACTCACCCCGATCAGCCCAGCCAGGACCTCAATGGCGCCGGTGCCCATGGTGGTGTAGGGGATCTGGGACACCGGGATCCCGGCGTTCTCGAAGATGGTGTTGGTGTAAAACCAGATCTGCCGAGGAGGGGACAGCATGAGCTGGGGATGGAGCCACGGGGCACTCGAGCAAATGAGCTGCCAGGTCTCAGCTCAGTGTCTGCACAGCTGTGTGAGGACCGTGAGGGGCTTACGGCATCGATCCCCGAGAGCTGCATGCCGGCGTTCACCACCGCCACCGAGAGCGTCTGCCAGCGCACGGAGCGGTCCCGCAGCAGCTGCCAGACGGACACCGACTCCATGGAGGAGAGCGAGCGCTGCTCCTCCTTCATCTCCTCGATCACATCCTGCACGTCGGGGCTCCCCAGGAACCGGTGCAGTGCTGTGGGGAGACGGGGGCCATGGACACGTCCCCAGCACAGGGTGGATGCTCACAGGTAGGGGCTTGGCTCTACCCTGGCCCAGCCTCCCCAGCAGTTCAGCATCCATAGGAAAAGGGGAAAAGCCTCACACCACGGTGCTGGGCACCATGGAAATGCTGTGGCACAACCAGGTGGGACAGAAGGGCTGAACCATCAGGATAGTGTTGGGCTGTCAGGTATGGGTATGCAAGAATGCCATGAGGATGCACCTTGGTCTTGGAAGACCTTGGAGAAGCCCCCAGATCACCAAGCACCTTCCAGAGCCAGTCTCGCCAAGGATAGCCCCTCACCTTTGGTGGCCCCACAGACGTCGTTTCTCTCTATCAGCAGGTACCGAGGGCTCTCAGGGAAGCAGTGCAGCAGCAGGAGCTGGAGGGAGGCAGGGACAACCACCACTGACAGGAAAAGGGGCCAGAACCTGTCCTGAGAGGAGTTGAAATGGGATGTGTCATGGGGAGGGCAGAGCAACGTCCAGCCTGTGTGGGCTGGGGTACTGTGCTCACCTTGCCCAGCAGTTCTGGGAGGCCCAGGACCTGGGCAGAGAAAACCCCCAGGCAGATGAAGATGCTGGGCATGAGGCCCAGGAATCCCCGCAGGTTCTTGGGAGAGATTTCTCCCAGGTAGAGGGGCACCACACTCAGACAGATACCTGGGGGGCACAGGAGGGACTGGGATGGCAGAGGCAGTAGGGCAAAGGGTACCGAGCCAGACCCTAGGTCCATCTCCTCCCGTGTCCAGCATCATACACAGTGGGGACCCCATGGCACTGGAGGTGGCCCCGGCCCTACCAGCAAACCCCTCCACGGAGTCTGTGGGGAACACAAAGCCTTCTCCATCCCCTTGGGGATGGCTGTAGGGGACTGAGCCATGAGGAAGGGGTTGTGCACAGCCCAGGAACACCCACCTGAGTGGAGCCCCGTGATGGAGCGGCCGATGATCACCATCTCGGGGGAGCCCAGCTCCCGGCTGAAGCCCATGAAGCCGCCGGCCAGGAGGACGAGGAGAGCGCTGCGGCTCAGGGCACCATTCCTGGCAGGCACAAGCAGCAGGGCAGCTCCTCCAGTCCCATCCCACCTCTGAACCTCCCTCGCCCACGGTGTGACACCCTTACCTGCCGTACTGCTCCACCAGCACCCCCACCAGCAGGGAGCCCAGCAGCCCGCCCAGGGCGAAGATGGAGACAGTCAGGGCGTAGAGGAGGGTCAGGGGGGCAGGGCCCAGCCCGTGTCCGAAACGCTGGGACCACGTGGCATTGTAGAAAGCCTTTATGTGCTGCAGGGCAGAGACACACACAGACACCAGATGTGTGGGCAGAAAGGGGAAGACAGGGGAAGACAGGATCTATAGGGACAATATCATGGATTTAACAGCATCAAAGGAGATGCAGGGCAGGACGTGTTTGGGGATGACTGGGATGTGCTGGTCTGGTTGCTCAGCAAGTCTCAGCACTTGAGAGGCCTAAGGATGACTTAGAGATACCAAAGAGGCACTTAAGCTGGGAGGTTGTGGCCAACTTTCCAGGCCCTGCTTTCCCAGGGGGACCAGTTTGGTGTACACGAACATGGATTCTGATGTCCTTCCCATGTCATTCCTCCCTGGATGACAGCTCAAGGAAAATGCCAGTGTTTTGATGTGGGGCTGCTGGACAGCTGTCCCTCCACCCTCCAAGGGATGCAGAGCCATTTTCCCTGCTCCCAGAAAGGCTGCCCATCCCTTACCTCTGCTGGCGAGTTCACCACAGCAAGGTTGTAGCCATAGAGCATAGAGGAGCCAAAGGATACCAGAAGGGTGACAGACAGCAGGGGGAAGGTGAGACGCTGGGAAAAAGGAGGAAGGATCAGCACAGCCCTGGCCAGCAGAGCCAGGAGCCAAGGTGTCATGAACTGCCCCTTTTCCAGTATGGATAACCCTGGCCCAGAGCAAAGACCCCAGTGCAATGGAATCCTGTGTTGAGCACTCCTTCATGCCAGTGCCCAGCACCCAGCCCAGCTGATCCAGCTTCCTCGTGGCTGCTCTTGTAGCTGTGGTGTGAGGTTTTTTACCATGGTGGTGACCCAGGGTAACCTGGGCACCCCTGCCCCCAGCTGGGAGGGACAGCAGATGGAAAGGGGCAGGTGGAAAAAGGAGGGACCCCCATCCCCCAACCTCAGCGGAGCAGCTGAGTGGTGCTGCTGTGAGTGGCCCAACACCATGGAAAGGTTCCCGTGGAAGGTCCCAGCACACCCCAAAACACCACATGGACCCACCTCCTAAACCCTCGCCCCTCCAACACCTTTGTCTCCCGCTCCTGTTGGGGATCCTCACTGCGGGGAGCGGCCGCCCTGTAGCTCTGACCAGCCCACCCCAGGATCGGGGCGCTCAGGAGCATTCAGGGCACAGCGGCAGGGACAGCTCTGGGTGCTGCACAGCACGTCCGGAGCGGTGAATGCACCCGGGGCCGGCAGGGTGCGGACACGGGATGAGGCCGCGTCCCCCGGGAGCAGCCCCGCTCCCCAGCACCGCAGCCCGGCCCTCCCCGCAACAGCCCCGCACGGTAGCCGGATTCGCAGCACCCAGCAGCTCCCGGCTCACGCACAGCAAATCCCCCCTAATCCCATCAGGAATCCCAAGCCGGGAAAAAAGGGAGGGGGATGTCAGGCCGAGGGGTGTCAGGCCAGGGGCTAGAGGGGGACAGGGACACCGCAGGGCAGACGGGAAGCAGGGATGGGGCAGCCCTCCCGGCCCGCAGGGAGCTCACCCCAGTGATGTCCCCGCCGGGCCGTGGGGTCCCGTTCCCGAGGCTGCGGGCGGAGCGCGGGGAGGGAGGAGGAGGAGAGAGGGAGGAAGGCAGCCCCGCTCCGGCGGCCCGGCTGGTCTCTCCCATTTTTAGATAGAAAAAGGAGGAGGTGAGAGAAGGGAAAGGAAAGGAAGGCAGGGCAGGGCAGCCCGGGCGCCCCCGGGGCTCATTGGAGGCGCCAGAGCGGCCGGAGGAGGAGTCCGGGAGCCTCTCCCCTCGCCGGGGCAGGGGCAGCACCTCCGGACTGCTCAGCCCGGAGGGGTCACGGCCCAGCCCCGGGGCAGCGGAACAACTGAGGTGATGCTCTGTCTCCTCTGAGAGCTCTCGCATGTCCCCTCAAAACGGGGGTGACCCCGGGAACCGTAAGTGGGGCAACACCGCTGCACCATCCCCGAGGCTGGCGGCGAGGGGCGGCCCCACATCACCCCACACCCCGATCCCCTCCGGCCCTGTCCCGCCGTGGGGCGGATGTGCCCCATCCCCTGCGCTCGGGAAGGGGCTGGTAGCCCACGGCGATGGCTCGAGGCCTTCCCCGGACACGGTGGGACACAGCCCCCAGCCCCAGAGAGGAGACAATCGGCTCATGGCAGCTCAGAGGAATCCAATTTTGCTGCGGCCAGGAGCTGCCTCCCCTGCTGCTAATGAAGTGCCTTTAATTAGCAGCCTAATAGCAAGCTCTTAATTTGCCGAACAGCCAGTTGGAAGGATGGGGACCCCACTAAGCCACGGCTGGCAACAGCTCCAAGGCCTTAAAAGGGACAGGTCCCGACAGGCTGGCCCCACTCAGGATGGTCCCGCGGGGCCAGGAGAGCAGAGCAGAGCTGGCAGAGCCCCTTGGGCACCCCCAGGCTGCCGTGCCAGCCCCAGCCGGGCTGCCTGGGCTGTGGGAGAGTCCAGGCACCACATTCTCCCAGGGAGGATGTTCCAGCTCTGGTCTCCCCCTTGCACATGAGCCTCCAGCTCTTCCTGAAAGCATCGGGCCCTCTCCCCCAGCCACCAGTGTTCAGCTTTCCCAGGGCTGGCTCAGGAGCTCCTGTGTCTTGCCCAGACTCAGTTTCTTCACATCTGGGTCAGGGCATCACCTTTACCTTTGTGCAGGTGTTGCTGGGTGGCTGCAGAGACCTTGGTGACAGGGCCACAGTGGGGGAGACCTGCAGGAGTCACAGTCCTTCTGGGGATGGCCCCAGTTCATTCCCAGAGCAGCAGGAAGATCCAGTTTATTTGACCTAAGCATGGGTGAGATGACCCAGCAAGAGAACACGCAGCCTGTGGGTCCCATCCATGCCCAAAGCAGCTGCAGTGCTGCAGGGCAGCCCTAAATGTGTCCAGGACTCACCCCAAAGCAAAGCAGCAAACCTGGGACAGGATGATGAGCTGTGTCCTGCAGCCATGCTCCAGCTCTGGTCATTCAGGTACATGGCTCAACTCTGGGAGCAGCACGTGGAGGGTTAAATGTGTCCAGTGGTCTCTGGAAAGAGCACTGGAAAGAGGAAACAGCAGCAGCCATTTCTCTCCCACCCTGGTTTTCTCCCAGCAAGTACCTACCAAAAAACCCTCCTGGAACTTCCCAGCTCCTCTGCGCTGAAGCCCATACATCCCCAAGCCCCGTGCTCATCCCTGCAGCCACAGCCCCTCCTCCTGCCACACAGCCTGATGCTGGGGACAAGCAGGGACACCCTCAGGACACAGCTCCAAGCCACGGGATGGCTGCTGCCTTGATTTGGGGAGTGAATATGGGTTATGGTCACTGGCTCCCAGCAGTGGCTGGGATGCTGGGAGCAAAGGCTTAGCAGCAGATGTAGAGCTGAGAAACTCGTGGTGGGGCGAGAAGGGGGAGGAGGAGAGCCTGGAGTGCCAATTAAGGACCACCAGGGGGCTGGGTTAATTGGAGACACTCCTGTGGCCTGACCTGGTGATAGTGGCACAGGATAGACAAGGGCTGGTGAGAAACAGCCACTGCTCTGAGCTGCAAGGGAGCTCGTCTCCACAATTTACAGGCATTCCTCCCCTGCTTCCATGCAAGGTATCCCTGGCTAAAATATTCCCCGTGGCTGGGAAAGTGGCTGTGAGCCCATAAACCACCCTGATCCCCACCCATCCTTCACTCCCAGAGCTCCTGTCCCACTCTTGCCTCGGTGCTGCCCCAGACTCCAGACACAGCACTGGGGCTGTTCCTGTCCCAGCACTCCATGTCATGGGATGCTCACACATCTCCTTTCCTCAAGGCATCTGACAGTGCCTGAGGCACACAAAGAAACCCATGAGAACTGGGAGAGGCAGAGCAGCAGGTATAGCTGGTCCCAGCACACACCCTGCACAGAGTGATGGCATTTGCTGAGGCCAGGAGGATGGAGAAGCACTTGGGACACCTGAGGGCTTCCCTTGAGCTGACAGCTCCCCACTGGGAGGTCTGTCCCCTTTTTCAAGATGAGATAGAAATCCCTTGGAAAGGATGTGGTTCCAGTGCTGGTTCTCAGGGTTTGCCCAGCACCATCTAGTCCAAACTGGATAAATTCCACAAGGAAGCAGTAAGCAGCTCATGCAAAGGCAAAAAGATGCATTGCTTAGCAGCCACTGACCCCTTTCCCTGTGCTGGAGGAGAGGGAACTCGGCAGCATGGGCCAGGTAGGCAGAGCTGCTCACAGACATCAGTGCAGCTCTGAAGGTCAGAGCAGTTTGCCAGGGCTGCCCTTTGGGAGGTGATGCTGCAGAAACAGAGATGGTCTGGCAGCCTCCCCACCTTACTGCCCCTTGGAGGAGAAGCCTGCCTTGATCCGCCCTGGAAAATGCCAGCAGGGTGCTTGGGGCATGGCACAGGGAGCTCTGGATACATCAGCTGTGTGATGTTAACCAGGGGCTTGAGTTTCTTCAAACCACAGTGGCCTCCATTAGGAAGTCAGTGCTGTCCCCAGTGAAAGCACTGCTCAGGCTGCTGTCTCTGCCTTGCTGCACTGGGAAGCCCATCTGACTGTTCTCCATCTGCAGGCAGGCTATTTACCTGGACAGGTGAGACCTTTCCAGCCCAGGTTTCCCTGATCATATTCCTCATCCAACTTCAGTGGTCAGCAATCAGCCTCACAGCTCAGCAATCTCTCTCTTGGTTTGGAGATTTCTAGCTGCTCCTACCAGCCAGGTGCATGTCAGCAAATAATTCTGGAGAAAGCTCAGGATGGGAAGGTGACATGGATGTGAAACAAAGAGTATCTCTCTTGGGGATATAATGAATGTGTCTGAGCTCTTTTAGGGTAAAGCAAAGTGGCTGGTGCTCACAGACATGCACTGCTGGGCATGGATCAGCTGGCAAAGAGGTCAGGCTGAGATCTCTAATGGCTGCAGCCCACTGCATGGGACAGTGCACACAGCAGCTTAGTTTTCCTCTCATCTTCTCCTCCAGCAGCTCTTTCTGGAAGAGGGTCATGGGCAGTGTGTATGTGCTGGCTGTGGAGCAGCTCAAGCACTTGGAAAAGCAGAGCTATCCAGAGCTCTCAAGACCAGGAGTGGCATCTTATTCCCACAAACACTGAATCATTTCTACATCCTGGGCACTGATGTGTGCCATTGCACAGGAAGCTGTGCCACACACACTGCCCTGGAACAAAAGGGGCCAGGACACTGCTGGAGCCAGGCACAGCCCTTACTCCCAGGACAGACAGACAGCTCACCCACAGAAATCCACAGCAGCACTACAGCATGTCTGTCTGCTCAGGGCCTTTTGTTTCCTTGGCCATGCTGCCTCCTCTCCTGAGAGCTCATCATCCTCTTCAAATCACCAACTGCTAAACTCATCCTAAACAGTTATTGTAAGAATTACATTCTTTCTAGCCTAGCTAATCTAAACTGGCCAATTCCCCCTTTCCAAAAAGTACCTTACTATACTCTTGAAAGCATGTATATAAGACAACAATAAAAAAACACCAAACAAGAGAAGATTTCATTTTGAAGCTGTAGGTTGATCAAATGCTGTTAATTTGAAGCTATGGCAAACATTACTTTCCTCCTTCATTTGAAGTAGAAATAAGGCACACATTTTTAAACAGAAAGGGTAATTAACCACTGAATCTATTTAAGATAAGCTGTTCATTCTTTTCCAGTGGAAATTTACAATTGAGATTGCTTTCCTTTGTCAAAGACTCTCTTTAGTACTTGAGTTTTTGGATTCCAGTCCAGATTTCCTGGGAGAAGTTTTCCAGCTCATGCCCTGCAGGACAGCACTGTCCTAGTCCTAGAAATCTGCAATAAAGACCCTGATTCTCATCTTTAAACATCAAGGAGAAGAAGGGGAAGGACTATCTAAGGAACACCTAGAAATAACCCACAAGGAGAACCTGTTTCTCATGGGAGTGGGCAGTATGTGTGTTGTGGG
The DNA here is from genome assembly GCA_013400575.1 of Peucedramus taeniatus. Lineage (NCBI taxonomy): Eukaryota > Metazoa > Chordata > Aves > Passeriformes > Fringillidae > Peucedramus > Peucedramus taeniatus. Next base: position 105,495 of record WBNO01003440.1, on the reverse strand, counting down.
GGTACACACAGACAACTCGGACTGTGGGTATGGAAGGGGTCTCATTTGTGTGTGCCGGCACTCACAGGTTGTTAAAACCAAGCTGCATTCTGTGTTACAGACCAATCCAAAACAATGGATGAAGCCTGTCACTGCAAGTCCTCTTCCAAATCTATTATTGGATGGGAGGAAATAGCAGAGAGGGAACAGAAAAGGTTAAAGCAGTGTAAATATATACATAATATAAAAATATGTATATAAAATATTTATTATATATGTGTGCACACACCCACCCATATGACCACCAAAGCCTCGCCAAATAAAGCACAGGGTTGCTGGGAACCCTGTCACAAGGAGAGATGGAGATTGGAAGTGACAAGAATCCTGCTCCCAGCACTTCAGGAAAGCAGGAGCCTTCACAATCTCCAGTCACCCGCTGGCTCCCAAGAATGGAGCCAGCAGGGAGAGGAGATGTCGGGAGTGCAGGCGTTTGTTTGTTTTCTGACCACCCCTGGAGTCAGGATCTTAAAACTGCGGTGGCCTTTGTTTTAAAAGGGGCTGTTAAGTAAAATGGGAAGATCCAAGGCTGCTATGCAAGGAGCACTTTTAAGAGGAAGGTATTCTGAGGGCGAGGGTGCTCGTGTTCTGATTTGGGCGAGAGGTAGGCGTGGAAGCATCCCCAGCCATGGAACTGCATGGTGGTGCTGTGATATGTCAATTACTCACTCATTATTGAACAGCAGGATTCTGATTAGCTTATAAAACAAATTTGTGCTTCTCCTACCAGGATCTTGCAACAGTACCCAGAAAAACACAAAATCTTTATAGGTTTCCCCCCACACTTTTTTAATGGGCAGGATGGCTCCAACTCTTCTCTATCATTCACATCCACTCTCTGGCTCACAGGGCAGACTCATCTGCCCCAGCCAGAGGCCATTAACTATGAATGGAGAGAGTGTTAATTAAAAAGTATGCTGTGGTTTTAGGAATAAGTGGGTTTTTTTCTGACTGCCAGGGCAGTCTTTTATGCTGCATTTGTCCATGAGCAGCAGCTCTGAGGTGGGACTGGCTACTGCAGACTCTGTGTGTCCTGTGAAGCTGCATCTACCTCAGGCTCAGGGCAAAGCTGTCCACCTTTCATCCCCAGCACTGCCAGGTGTTCACACTGCAGATGTTCTGTACAGTACATGTGCAGCAGAAGTGTGACTCACACACATGGAGCTCGAGGAAGATACAGGAGTGGTATTTTGGCAGTGTCTTTCCCCCCAAAAGGAAAACAGGAGAGATTCACAGCTTAATCTTTGTATTTAATTTATCTTCTGAACAGTTAAAAAAAAACAAACCAAAAAAAACAAACCACACTGTTACCATGATCCTAGCTCAAGTGAACATTAGTACATTAACTACACATCACCGTAACATAATCACAAAATTCAAAGCACTCATTACTTAAGAATCCAGATAACAAATATAGCAGAGTAACAAACAGAAAACTCTGGAGAAACCATGTTCTTTCTCACCTCTCCCACTTCCACAGCCCCCCCAGCCTGTGCAGGCTGGAGTGATGCAGCACAGGCTGGCCTGGCAGGCAGGCAGCTCTCCTAAACGCAGTGATGGAAAATGATGGGAAGAAACAGGACAATACACTTTGCTGAGGTCCACACTGTTGTTCTGCCATGCTAAAACTGGGGCTAGGCTAAGCCCTGCAGTGCCTCGCATGATACACAGTAGCCAAAGCAAAGTTTTACACTCAAAAGCAGCTCCAGATTTTCACATTGAATTGCCCAAAAATTTTCATAGGTAGCTCCTTGTAAAAGCCACTGCAAACAGCCCACTGACCTGCCTCCTGTACGTGGAGATTTGCTCAGATGTAAACCAGTGCTCCAGTGCCAGGAGGTTAAAACATTTTGCGTGTGAAGGCAAAAAACTGTTCATTGTGCAGGTACGAGCACAGCTGCTCTGTGATGAAGATTTGTATTTCATGCTGATTTTCTGCCCCCAGCTGCACTTGGCTCCTGCTTGAGCAGAAATCAAGGTATCTCTTAGGGTGACAGGCTATTAAAAAAAGGGGCTTATTTAGGAGCTGTCAATAGTATCTAAAGGGCTTGCTGCACATCCATGTACATCAGAATCCCTCTGATTTTGAGAGTATCATCTTAACATCCCTAAGGATCAACCAGTGTTGTCAACTCCCCTGGGTTATCTGCTGGACAAGATATGTGGAAGCCCAGCCATCTTTGGGAACAAGCACAAAGTCATGGGAAGAGTTTTCTGACCAGTCAGAGAATGATCTATTCTGGCAGTGTGCCAAGGCTCCCCCTGGGGTTTTGCTTTGAGGATTTTGCCTAGTAGTTTGGCTATACCTCATCTTGAAAAAAATGGGCAAGGGTGGAATGGAGGGGCAGCCAAATGCTCAGTCTCAGCAGGTAGCCATTCCTCTCAAACCACTACTGGGATTTTGGAGAAGGAACACACCTAAGGGACCTGCTGCTCCCATCTCTGAATTAAAAGTGGGGGCAGAAAGACTGTAATCCCCCCATGCTAATCAATCCAGTAGGCATTTTCCAGCAGGACAGAGGAATTTCATATGGAGACCTCCTCTGACAGCTGGGTCACTTGCTGTTTCCCCCCTCCTTCTGGGAGGCTGCTGCTTATCATTTTGGGGGGAACAGTAGGGCAAAGCTCAGCATGTTAAATGCATCATGCATGCCACTTAAGAGACCCTAGAAAAGCTCATTCTTCTCTTTGCAATCTTAGTTTAGACCAACCCTTTCTCTTATGTTTCCACTGCATCCTAAAAGGGGCATCAGCTGACAAGTTCAACAGTTGGAGGCCTTACTTGATCACCTCCTGATGACTTCTGATCATGGAAAACCTCAATTTTTCCCAGCCAACTACACAAGCAAAAGGATCTAGTTTCAGCACTGTCCCCACTTCTGCAGAGATCCATCTCCATCCCCAAATATGCCTAGTTTTCAACTACTTGGGTCATCTCCTCCTTTTCCTCCCACAGTTAAGGGCAAGCCTGCAGTAGGAAGGCTGGACATTCCTTCTTGTTCCCTTCTCTAGCAAAGGAGAGCTGCTAGTATCTGTGACTTATTAAATGCAAATATTGTCCTTTCCTAGTGAATTAAGGAATAATAAGCCACAAGAGGCAGATATAAAATCATGTTAAAGGAAGCTAACAGAGTTAGGCAAAAGCCCAACCTAGAGAGGTGCTTCCCATTAGAGGTGGGATGCCAAAAAACTCAGAACCAAGCCTGGAGCTCTGCTCAGACTGAGGAAGGGACATGTGGAAGGGGCAGATACACATACCTGGGAGTGGAGAAATGTGCATGATACTCTCCAGCTTTTTCAGTGTTCAAAAAAAAATTTAAGAAAAAGAAAAAAGGATCCTTTGGAGCAGGAGGTGGGTAGGTAGAGAGCATGGTGGTCCAAGTCAGCTTCCAGTTTAGAAACAAGTGTAAAGCATTTTAATGTTTCTGATGATCACAGACTTCTCAACTTGTCACCCAAAGCCTTCTGTTCCAACAGTGGATGTGTCTGTCCTTGAATGTTGACAGGGAGCAGAGGGAGCTGCTCCAGAGGAGACATCTGTAGAAGTTATCTCACTGCAATCTCCTTCATGCCATTTTCTATTTGCATATTTGAAAGCAAGCTGTGTTCCTCTGAGGACGAGAAATATTTGCAGCAAAACTGTGCCCTATTGCAAAGGAGTCACACGCCGGAGATGGTGTGGCCACAACAGATTGTCCCACACCTCCAATACTTTCCATCCCATAATCCAAGGTGGAAGGCTAGCATGAGCTTCCTACTTGTGGGAGAAGTGACCATCTCTAAGCAGCAGAGGTATTTCATTTCAAAGCAATGTGCAACACTTAAAGCCCACAGACACTTCCAACCCTTTTTTATCTCCTTTCAGCAAGCATGTTCTAGTTCTTTTCATTATAAACTCTGCAATTACTCCAATCTGGTTGAGGGATTATCCATCCTGTTCATGCTGAAACCTCTTTCTCACATGCACTCTTGAACACTCACACACACATGCACACATATCCTAAGGGAAGGGAAGGGAGTTTGAAAAAGCCACTTTCTTCTGACATTGGGAGATCTACTTACCAGATTGCTCCTCCCTGGGTGCACAATAAACACCACCAAATGCCAGGCTGTGGCAGTTTCAAGTTCAAGTTAGATCAGTTAACTTCAGTTTCCTTCTTAGCTATCAGAAAATTTGTACAACTCGGGGAGTGGGGTAGGAATCCTCACCCTTCTGCAGTCCTGTTTGAAGTACCTACACACATTCCCTTCCTGAGGGTGACACACTTTTCTTACCACATGCCAAAAATGGATTCCAGCAGTTGCTTGCTAAATGTACCTTAAAGAGCTCTATACAGCAGAGTACAAAGTATGGTACCACTTGAAGACCCAACAGAGTAGCAGCAGAGAGCAGCAGGGCTATGACAACCAAGGACAATTTGCAGTGGTGGTGTCTCTTGTGTTTGGCCAGCCAGTCTGCCAGTTCTCCCAAATTCTCTAAACCAGCAAAAATACCACACATCCTTGAAGGCGTTGGCCACAAAGATGTAATTAAAATATTAGGAAGTTCTGCAGCCTTCAGTAGCTGGAGTAACAGATCATTGTTTTCTACAGTAACAGAAACGGAAAAGACAGAGTATGACCAAACTGAGGAAAATAATTATTAAATCTTCACCCAAGGTCCTACAGACCCCTGCTGATATGTTGCAATGCTGCAGACCTTGTAATACCTGAACTTAGAGGGACAGTGTTAAAATAGTATTAAGACTCAGAACTTGAATTCAACAAAGTTTGGGATGTGAACTTTTCTCTCTGCACCCTTGCCACTTTGGCTTTGGGACTGCAGTACTCATGATATGTAGAGCTGCCTGAAAGCCAAAACAGCCTCCTTGGACTTAAAATTAGTTGTGGATAAACATTGTGATTCAGAACTTATTTATGACTCTGCAGAGGTAAGTCACTCTGTCACTATTACCTGAACAGAGTTGTTAACCTGTTTGACTCTTTTACAGTAATAGTTCAAACAGAAAAGAGGAGTGTCATCACATGCTCTGAGATGCTTGACACTGCCTGCCCATATGCTTCAGGAAATGCACTAGGTACTACCCAAGAACCAGCTTTGCCCTCCTCCCTAACTCCATTGCCTTCTTGTCTGTCCTAGCTGTCACCTAAATTATTCAAGCCCTCTGGACTGCTCTCTGGGGACTCCTGGACCAGGTCCCTGTAGATTTTGCTGATGGAAAAAGCGCATCCCAAGCAATTAGAAACAATGCAAGAGCTTCTCCAGCAAAGTGAAGTTGATGAGAAAAGCTTATAAAAAATCCCATCTGCCAAGTTCAGAGGGTGTTAACAAAGCCAGTTAACAGGCAGCCCTCCAGCCCAGAGACAAAGGACCTTGATTTCCTACTGCAGGATTGGACCAAATCCCCATTAAAGTGGTGGAGATTTTTCCAGACCTACAGCAGAAGATCTGGGCCTAAACCTGGAATGGCCAGGGACTGATTTACAGAGTCATTTCTAATCTAAATGCAGGCCAGCTGCAATTCATTCTAGCTCTGTGAAGAGAGCTGTTTACCCCCCAGACCTCTGTCTAGTTCAGAGACATGCAGAATTGTTTCTCATGTACCTACTCTTCAGGGCTATTTTTGTCTTCTAAACAATGACAATTTGCAGAAGTCTCAGCCAGAAAGCAAAGACCCATCTCAGCTATCAGCAGAAGGACTAATCAGCCTGTGTCCCTAAACTGCAACACAGTACATAGGTTACAGAAGCAGACCAAAAACTCCTCAATCCCTTCTAGAAAAGCCAGTCCCAGAAATGCTGCAGAACTGGCCTGGAGCCATTGCTAAATGCAATGATTGTCCTCACGGCCAACTCATTTTACTCAACCACCATCTCCAGGGTGTGCATTTGCTCACTCAAGTGAGGCAAAGTCTTATAGTTATGGCCAGAATGTTTGTGTAGTGTGTCCACTCTAGGGTGGCTCTTGAGAGTTCCATGAAATTTTTAACAGCTCCCTCTTCGGTACCCATCTACAGCCTCTCTGAGGGAGAAGGAATGGAAAGATAGGAGCAATGTCCAGCTTTTCTTCTCAGCCCAGCCTCAAACTTTCTCCAATTTACAGAATGATTAATAAGCCATCAGCAACATACCGTCTTCAGGGAGAACAGCAGTAGGAAGATGGTACAGACAATCCCTTTGCTAGTGAAATACTGTCCTGGGCCAACAGTTCACCTGGGGTGGGGGTGGACAAGATCTCAGCCCCAGTCCATCATGCTTGGGACTTTGGCAGGAGAGAGTTTAATTTTTCATTGACTAGCATTCCCCAGCCAAGCTGATGTTAAGGAGAGACTACAATACACATTCAGCTTCCAAAGGGTTAGCATAGCAGGCAGGAGAGGAAAGAGATGGATTTGGCTCATAATAGTCAAATTTCAAGGGTCCTCTCTCCACAAAAAATAAGTCTGCAGTCAGAACAGCCAAAAGCCGCAGGGAAGCTGGGGTTGGGGGGATGATGGTCTGGCTGTTATAAGTGTTTCTGCTGCTCTTCAGAGCTGAATGCTTTTTCAAAGGCCTAGCAATGGATATTGATTTCAGCCTGAGAGCAGCAGCCTCCTCCCCACCCACCCTCCCACCCACCCTGAAGTGACTCTCAGCAGGATGCACTGTGGCTGTAAGTCTTCTGCTCAACAGCAAAGCAACACATTCTGGCGACATTTTAAATATATTCATAGGACATTGGTGACTGGGCTTGGAGGGGAATCAAATGGGGTAAAGGGAAGAGTGAACATGAAGAGGGGAATGAGGGAAGAAAGGGATGGGAAGGTTTAAAAATGTTAACTGTTCATGAAAGATAAAAGTCATCTTCTGATATAGCAGCACTTTAGCAGTCAGCCGCGCTGAGTAGACCCTGTCTGAGATCAACCGCATGCCAACTTTGTTCCAGAAACAAGTCTGAGAGCCTCTTTCTTCAGCAAGTATTGGTTACGTGGATAGTTCTTTTGTCCTGGCATTTAAATACTGCAGCTTAAATGAGTCCTGGGAACAAAAAACAGAACAAACCAAACAAACCCCATTCATACTAAGCCTTTTAATGATTTCAAATAACATCTGATTGACCAGAGTGTTTGAGAAAATCAAGATCTGACAGGTCCAGAGCATCACTGTACAGTTACCAAACAGGATACAAGATGTGCCCCATGACAGAGCACTTTCATGGGAAAATGTCACTGTGGACACCCCTTTGCAGAAGCCTGTCAGCTCTTCTGCCATTCTTCTCTCTTATGTTTACTGCTAATAACAGTAATTGTGCATGTACCCACCCACACAGGCAATCATGCTATCCCACTTCACCCATATGCATCAAATCCCCTCTACAGCTGACCCAAACACATGAAACATTTTGTACTCCCCACATTGTGCTGGCCAAGACAAAAGGTAATGAGCAAACCAGCCAGGCTCTGATATGAATAATTTAACATCCATGCTATGTGAGAGAACAAGGGCTAGGCCCTATCAGTAAATTATTTTGCACATTGATGCATCTCTATTTAATTTGCCTGGGCTTGTGCTTGTGCCTCAGTGTCTCCTCCCCTTGCCAAACTGTAATCTTGAATCAGCTTGCTGCAGAGTGAAGAGAATGGTCATCACTTCAGAGGGAGGTTCTTGGCAAAACCTTCCTGCCTGGTGACAACTGCCCAGGGTCAGGCCATCTGCATCCTCTTGTTAGGCAGCAGCTGCTCTACTCGCTCTGCAGAAACCCTTCTTCCTTCTGGACAGCAGTATAACTGATTTAATTATTGATGATGATGGACAGAGGAGGAGGAGTTCTTCAGGGGGAGTCACAGGCACCACATGTCACGAATCCTAAAATAAAGTCCCTATTCTAAGGTACCAGAACCATTCCTGTCCTTTTACAGGACACTGTAATTACTGTATAACCAAGATGACAAACACCGACATACCTAGCCAGTTATTCAAACAGGAGGCTCACACTACATCCAGTGTCACCTTTGAGCCTCACCTTATTTTTAAAGGTTTGGTTTTGTTTTTTTTTACCTGTGCGAGTGTGAGGTACAGTGTAGTGTTATTTATCTGGAGATGTAGGTGTATGTTCTGGACGGGGAACGAGTGGATTCTGCCTGGGCAGCTGGGTCATTCAGAAAATCCCAGATGAGGATGGTGTCATCATGTGAGCTGCTGACAATCTGGAACTCATCAAACTGAAGTCGAAAGACTCTTCCAGAATGCTCCTGAAATGCCAGTGGGAGACAGAGCATGTTACTTTGCAAACTAGCTGGCACCTGGGATGGAGTGGGGAAGATGAACTTGGGCTTGATTTTAGTGTTACATTAATTTGTCAATAAACCCCACGTGACACACTGTGCATCACCATCACAGAGCATAAATTAAACCCCTTCTCAAGGAAAAGTCTGAGTACAAGGAAAATATCTGAGTACTTGACTTGCAGGAAGTTTACATTACAGCTGTCCCACTACTCCTTAAATCCCAATATTAGACACACACTGTGCAGAAGAAACCAAACTCCCTCCCCACATAATTCCATCTAGTGAGGCTGACAGGTGCACTGTCTTCCTTATTCCATGGCAAAACTCCTTCCTGAAATGACAGCATTCCCAGGTACAATAGGTTACAGGGTAAGAGATGAGAACTTTGCATTCAAGACTTGGCATCATTGCCACTGCTGAAGAGGGAACAGCTTAACACTGGAGGACACTAAGGAGCCTGATGTAACGTCCAGTGACACAGCAGTAATTCCTCCTAAGCAGTTCTAAAAATATGATCTAGAAAGGGTATTCTTTATAGGCAGTTTGCATTCTGCTCCGAGGCTGAGTGGAAATGGCATGACGATTTGGCAAGAATTCAGACCATAATTAACAGGAGGCAATGGCAAGATCCTGGATATCACAGAGCAAATTCACTCTGCATTCACTTGTGTGTTGCCTATTTTCTCTTGGTGGTCACGACACTCCAAGAGCAGCGGCCTCCTCCTTGGTCACCAGGGAACAGAAACTGTGCAGCGATGGTGAGCCCTATCTCTTCCATGAACACACATTTCTCTTTAGTGCTCACACATTCTAAGGGGCTTCTGAGGGTCAGGAAAAAAACGTGTCTTAAAATACTTTAATACTGAAAATCTTGAACATTTAGGCAAAAGAGAATTGCTAGTTACTAAAGGGGAAGTCTTTGTCTTATAATACAAGACTACAAAAATACAGCTCAGTTTACAAAGAACAACAGATGCTTTTAAGTGAATTTCTGAATCCTTAAATCCAAATTATCTAAAAAGAAATGCCAGATTCTAAGATAAATTTTTTAGAATTTCTAATCAATGGAACCTTTTTGATCTTCTAACTGTAACTTGAGTTTGTCTTATAAACACCTTATGAGTTTCTGTCTTCCTACCTATTCTTAAGGGAAGTGTCTTCTCAGATTTTGCATTATAGCAGTAAAGAAGTTCTTCCAAAAAGTATCATTACAACAGTCAGATCCACTAATGGATTATTCACAGGGATGGAGGGGGAGAGAGAGAGAGAGGCACTTTCAAAAGTTCTTCTCAAAACTCTCTTTTTGATCCCAGTCACTGTGGGCTAAGTAAGGCTGCCCTACCTGGACTGTTTATGTCATAAGGAAAGCTGAACCTTGAGCTTATTCTGTTCATGGAAAGCTTCTGTCAGATTCATGTGGCCACTGTTCCAGCTAACGGAAGACAAAACTGGAAGGGACCTGGCATGCAGCGAACATTTGTTATCTGTGCACTTTCCTCCTACTGTTTGAAAATTGAACACAAGCAGCAGGAGACTCATGATGTTCATTGTACAGCCAGGTTTAATTTTGGAGGACGAGGGAAGATGAAAAAAACACCAAAGCATGGGTAAGCTGGTATAAGGACACCCTGTTGTCATAAAAGTCCTAAAAGCACCGCTACGGCTTCCTCTGCTCCCCACCCTGCTTTTGGCCCCCTCCATTGCTATCAAACAGGGATTTATGAGTATCCATGTGTTGAGATTCCTACAGTGTTTCCATCCCACCGCTTCTGATTTATAGTATAATTAGCTGGGGCACTTTGGCTGTCCACTGCTGGAAAATGCAGAGGAAATCACACCAGTAAAATTAAGTCTACAGGTTACTAGGCACACATTTGTCTCAGGCTGGAGCAGAAACACTGCTAATACCAAGTCTTAAGTCTTAGACTCTCAGGATATGAGCTCATGGGCACAGAGTTGTTCCATAGCTTGGAACTGGGTGACCAATGACAAAGGGTTTTTCTGGATTTCAGCCATGAAACTATTTGCACTTCTGTTTGGCTAACAAGAAGACTTTTCAACATAGCACCTGCGGGCATCCAAAGCTCTCATGGACTCTGATCCTGCAGCTGATGGTCCAAATATATGATTGGAAAAGGGTAGCATGGCTTAATGACCTTACTACCTGTCAGCTGAGTCCCAGTAACCTCACAGCCTGCACCAAATGTGATGTAAAGTAATTCAGTGAAATCTACAACAGGAGCAATTCAGGTGGTTGATGAGTGTGCAGAAGGTCAGCCAGCACAGCTCAGCTGGTGAGAAGTAACCACACTTTTAGAGAATCAGACAGCCTTGGTACGATCCTGTTTTAGAGCACAGTCTAGAGCCATGAGCCACAGCAGGAAAAGTTCTAACATATATCTATTGAAACACTGCCCAAACACTTTCAACCTAAGAAATAAAAACATATAGTACTTATTTTTCAATGAGATTTTGGTACTGGTTGAAATCTTGTTTATCCCCAGCAACGGTGCTGTTTTTTTGGGTTGAATATGGTGGAGGAACACTCATAGAACCACCCCAAGGCCTTGGCTGTCCTGGCATTTTTCTCACAGCTTTACCCCATTATTCTAAGACCAAGCAGAGCCATTTTTAAATATGACTGTGAATGCTGTTAACACTCACACAATGACACTTTAACCACACCATCATTGACCTGCACTAGGAACCAGTGGACAGCAAGAAAAGAGTAGCTGCTGTTTAAGCATAAGGCGATTTCACTGTCTGTTTCTGTCCTGCTTTTTCTTAAGCACCTGAAAGGCAGATAAAATCAATCTCAAGTGTGTTTTTGTTCCTGTTCCTCAAATTTGAAATGTACTATTTTTAAGAAATTTCATGCCAACAGTTCAGAGAACTACATCATCAGGTACACATAGACCCACTAGCATATGGATTCCAAGGATGAGTTAAAAAATGGATTCAGTTATTAGCTTCAAATCACAGAATAAAACTGTTGAATAGTCCAGAGTGGAGTGAAAAGGCCAGAGATTCTAACTTTTAATGCTTGCAATTAATAGCTTGCAAAATTAGAAGTCGGACACCCAAAAAAGCCAGACCCCTAGAAATTATTTCAAGATCCTGCAGACTGGGGCTAAACTGACTTGAGTTTTCACAGCTCAAGGCAGCTCTGAACAAGCACACTTCCTTCAACACCTCCATCTAAAGCTCTTACCACAAGGGTTCGCAAGCAGAGGGTCCCTGCTGGAGCACGGGGATCCAAAGCAGCCACAAGATCCCATACTTTAATTTTCCTAGTGGTGAAAAAAAAAAAAAAACAAACACCATGGCTCTGTTAAAGAGAAAAGAGCAAGTACTCACAGAAAAAAAACAACTGTTAGTACAACTTAGCTAATACACCAGTTAAAGGAAAATTACAGCAATCCTGCTATTGAGACCTGCTTCTTGCATTTCCCCTTTGTAAAACTTATAGAACGTAATGGGAGGTAAAAATATGCTGTCAATAAAATAAAACACATAAAAAGCAGGTGATAATAACTAACAGAAACACATGGGATTGCAGACAACTAGTCTGTAATGGCAAATGGTCCTGCAATCAACCACAGATGGGAAAGATTGTTCTTAAAAGTGGTTGAGCTGGAAGAAGTTTCAGGTTGAGTCAGTCAGATATTTTTACCAAGCACAAGACCTGGACCACACACATCAAATCACATGGACTTATTTCAAAAGAAGAATGAAAGCTATGCTCTGTAGCACGGTCCTCATTGACCAGCCATGAAAATCAGATCCTCTTAGTATGACAGACAGAGAGTCTGATATTTATATGGAAGATGCACAAAGTGGGATGGGAGACACTGAGACAGACAGGAAGATGCAAAGCATTGACTGCTTTGCATGACCTCACCCATCATATGCCCCACTGACTATCCTCTTGTTATCAAAGCGTATGCATCTCACCAACTCTTCATGGCCTTCCAGTACTCGTAAACATGCCCCACACTCGATATCCCACAGCCTGGAAGAGAGTACAAAGAAGCATTAAGAATTTTTTAATACCTTAGCATTGCAGTGAAACATTTGGTCTTTGCTTGTAGTTAATGGAAACTTGGAAATAAAGATTATGATGGAACAACAAAGAAGAAACAAACTACACTCATCACTCCTTTTCCCACAGTTAAAGGGATACTTGATTTTCCACATGACCCTACGATGTTACAGTAACACAGGGGAGATGAGTCACAAACCAGTTGTGTCTAGTATCTACAGCTCTAGTAACACAGGATATCTCCCAGTTATCTTCACAGTGTGCCTCACTTTATTTTACTGAGGTTCATTGTTCGTAAAAGTGCTGTGCCTTGGTTTTAAGATATTAAGAGAGGGAGACTTATCCTCTTGGCAGCTTGTTTCAATTGATATGGTCACCTTCATGGGGCATGTGCCCCTTTCTGTTCCCCTACATGCTCATTTCTGATTTGGAGACTACCATCAGACAAATTAAGTTATCAGTATAGTATTGAGAGGTACAAGCATTAACAAGACCTCTTTCTTTGTCATTTCTCCCCCTGAAGGTAAATTTAATCTGTAATCCAGACACCTTATGCATAAACTAAAATGGATGCCCTGTTTTTATTATTCTGAAATGCATTTTTTTTCTTGCTCTCAATTAACTCCTGCGGCTCTATGCGAACTGTTTCTGATAATACAGTATTCTTAAAGAGTTCTGGCACTCAAACTAATATACAGTAAAAGGCCCAGCAACACATTATTCTCTCAACTGTAACTATCCCAGAGTTTCAGCTTTTGTGACAATTTTCAGCATGCAGAATAAATTAAAATACATAATTTTTACACTTAAACACTACCTTGAAAACTAGCTAAACGCTTCAAACAGTTATGAAGTAAATCTATTTGTTTTCCATACTTTTGACAGCTCTTTGACATGACTCCCAATTACCATGGATAAAGTAAGATTATTTGCCTACAAGAACTGAAATTCTTTGACATGTATTGTCTAGAGGTGTTCCATCTCTGGCTGAGACATGCTCTGCTCATACAGGAGTCTTGTAATAGCAGTATCTGCTCTGACTCCCTCTCACATGCTCAGTCAGTAAGCACTCTGACTGGCATGAACTTCACAGTAGTGACAGATTATGGGGGTTTGTGGAATTTCTCTGGGTGACACATCTTGAAGCAGTACAGCTGCTGAGAGGTCAGGCCACTTTTGCTTGAGAGACAAAGAAAAAAAGAGATAAACCATCTCCATGTATTTTATTCCTGAGGTTCCCCAGGGAATAATCCAGATCCAGTTGATGTGTGGTGGATCCAAGGCTGGTGGATAATGACTGCAGCTGTCTTGCCACAAGTTGCTCTCACTTTGGACAACAGAGGAGCGAACAGAACACTTTTGTCACTGCAGAACTGAGAATATGTCTATGCAGATGTTTGAAGCCAACAAGGAGCTCAAAGTGGTTCTTCAGTCTGTGAAGTTGATCCTTCAGGAATCTGTGAAGGGCCCAACAGTTTTCACTTGAGTACAGCACACCAGTCAAGGTCAGAGCAAGCAACTCCATGACAAAGGTCAGCCAAAGGCACTCTGGCTGGTAGAGAGCATTATGTCTCTCAAGGACTGTAAACAGGATGGACAATGCCAAACATTAACTGGTGCAGAAAGGTTTGAAGAGCAATCTTGTGCCAGGAACTTTTGTGCCATGTGTTTTCATTCCTTGCCATTGATCCTGAAATAGCCAGCAGCTCTGGGAGGCTGCATCACACTAACTCAGGCCTGTGTTTTCAGCTACCAGTCTGAGGTTTTACCTGAATCTGAATGGGATTACAAGAGGTGATCATGTCCCTTGTCACATGGCAAATGGGCTTTCATGTACAAAGGGTATAACTGCTATTAAGAGCAGGGACTCTTAGCAGAGTTGGTGCCAAGGGTCCTTCTCAGATTTGGTAAGTTAGAGAACTTCTACTTCTTTATATATTCAAAGGAACAAACAGTAAAGGAACAGACAGTAAAAGAACTAAACTTAAGGCTTGAGAACTAACTAAAAAAATCACTACAATTGTGTATGCAGTCAAAAACACCACCACTGTTCTTTCCTCTAACTTTGGGAGAACTTCTGGAAATAGAGGGAGGTCTGCAATTATCTCAGCCTTTAATTCACTTGAAAGAAGAGTGGGGAGATGTACAGAAGGCAGGTGAGTCTGAATCCCCACCTCTTAGAAAGAATACTGTTGTCTAAACAGATTGGTATCAGATCCTTATGTGTGCACACCCTAGAAATAGACACATGAAGACCAACCACTCGTTAAAAACTTAACCCAAGATGATATTGTCTAATTTTACTTTCTTGCCCTAAATTCCCTGGTTCCTTTTATTTTTCTACATCTTTTTTTTCTTTTTTTTTTTGTCTGTAGCAATTAGGAACTTTGGTCCTAGAAGCTAAGATACTGAAGTGATTGGATTAAACTTGATGGACCAGTTTCTCCTAGATGGAAATTAGCACAATGATAGTGATGTCTGTGTAGCTGTGTCCTCTTACATAGGTGCAATTTCCAGCCTAAATCAAAAACCTAAATAATTTTTCTATGTCTCAGGTACTTCACATGTCCTTAATGTTTGCAGTTGCAGAACTAGAAATCACAAATTCATTGTCTGGGAAAAACTTTCCCTGCAACTGAGGAATAATGGGCTTTTAAGTTCTGTATCAGCCTGTACTGAAGTCCAGCACACAATATCTGAGAGTGGATTAGAATCAAACCTACAAAGCATCAAGCCATCCACAAAGATGACTTAGGAACCTTTTTCTTAATCATCCTTCCACTGACTTGTTCCCACTGCTAATGGCTGGGAGAAAACTGTCTTTTAGCATTGGGTCTTTTGCCTTGCTCACACTGCTGCTAAACTTGACTTGCATTAAGATTCACTGTTGACATTCCTGAAATTCTAACACAATTTATCTATTAAGTAGGGATTTTGTCCAATGCAAGCATAAAAGTAACTGTACTCCTGTTTAGCATTATCACTATCTCGACATTTGTTTTTATTAGCATTGCATATTTTAGATCCTTCCCTAATTGCTGTAGTATTTAACTATTTCTTGCTCTACTTCTGTGGCCAAGTTTCATAGTACAACTGCAGAGGCTTATTTTTTCTATTTGAAGTGCAGTTCTCACCAGTGGTGCTGTTCTTACACAATGCCTGTAATAACTCTTTCCCTTGATTAAGACATGGAAGTTTTAGCCCTCCTGGTCATGCTCTCAAGACAGCACTGTACTAAAATCTGGAACAGTGACCTGGTGATGTCCACCAAAGGACCACTGTTTTTCTACAGAATGTAGAGAGAGGATGCAGAGAGAATGCAGAGCAGGGAGAGGCAGCATGTTGCAAACCAAGTCCACAGGCAAACAATAGCACAGATCATTCTCACTGAGGAAAAATTATTTCTGACATGTGAGGTGAAGGGTTCCTGCTTACACTGTCCAGCTTTCAAGTTTCAACAGAAGGCAGACAATTACTTAAAAAAATGACAAAGGGAAAGGGAGGTTGCTGTTACACCCATTTCCATGTCAGAGCCATTTTTCTGTATCACGTAAACTAATATACAAGCTTGTTCCATGCATCCTGAAATTAGTGGGACATCCCTCTGCCAGCAGCTGCAGGATATAGGGAGAAATTCTGGCTTGTGATACCACAAAGAGTTAAATCTCAGACAGCAACCAGGGCAGCTGGAGAAGTGCAAAAGGCAGCAAACTGAACTTCATGCTCTAAACCAGCTGTTCCAAACTTAACCAGGTGCCAAGTACCACAAGAAGAGTTTGGCGAGAGCCCAGGAGGATTTCTGCAGAGGATTAAATGCCTCTTACTGCAAATCTGACCCCTTTAACTAGACACATAGTCCAATTAAAATATCACAAGAGGACATCGTAGAAAGTGGTACTTGCCAGCTCTTTCATACACCAGAACTGTCAGAGCAAACACAACTTGTTGATTAGTATGGGACTCTTGAGATGTAGAGGATGAAAGACAACACAGTAAAACAGGCTTCTAATATCTCTTTCCAGTAGTTCCCAATGTTCTATACCAAAGAAAGCATATTTCAAAGTTGACAAGGGTACAGAGCACTTCAGTTGCCTGACCTCAGCATGTCCCAGGGCACCAGAGACAGCGTGCTTGCACAGAACCCTGCGATGGGGAGTTTGTCTCTCACCTGATGGTATTATCTGAAGAGCCGCTCACTACTAGCCTGTCTCTGTACTGCAGACATGCAATGCCTCGTTTGTGGCCATTTAAGGTGCGCACAAATTCGCAGGTACTAGTGTTCCATACCTGTGACAGGAAGGGGGGAGGGAACCACACAGAGACATTATTATTATCAAGAGACTAACAAAAGATGGTGTCTGTATGATAAATAGATGCATCCAGAATGCTCTTAATGAAGATGCTACCATTAAGACTGGGAAAATCACCCCTCTGATGACCTGTGATTATAGTCTGCAACCGATAGCAGGCTGGGTCACTGTAACAGAAGATTTTTGCCACACAGTATCAAATTAGCTTCCACGTTTAGCATTCTTGGGCTATGATTTTGTTTACACACTATATAGATTCTCCTGAGGTTTAATGCTGCAGACTGGGATCACAGCAGTAACAGTTAAGTTAAATGCCTCCTATCCACTCACCTTCACTTTTGTCCCCATGCTGCCCTCTAACAACTGTTTAAATGACTGAACAGGTTATGGAAACGGTCAAGTTGAAAAAGAACACAGAAAAAAATGTTCTTTTTTAACTGCATCTGTACCTGGAACAGATTTGCCAAAGGTTCTGTAAATGAGTTGTGCCAGCTCAACTGAGGAGGGACAAGTGCAAATGAGCAGGAGGAAGAACACTGCTTCTAAAGGAAGATCCTACCAGGGACCATCTTCCCTCTGGTCACTGTTCTTTGTTAATAAATACCCCACTGCTGCAAATAAAAAGCCTCTGAAACACCTCACCTTTATAGTTCTGTCACCTGATGCTGACACAATGTACTTGTCATCAAAGTCCACTACGTTGACGGCAGCCCGGTGCCCCACGAGCACCCTCCGCAGGGTGATGTCTGTTGGGGAGGCCATGTCCCACACGGCGATGGAGCGGTCCTTGGAGCACGTCACCATCATGCCGTTGTTGAAGCGGAGGTGCAGCACGGCCTCGCAGTGGTGGATCAGCGTATTCAGCATCTCGCCTGCATTCACGTCCCACACTCTGCAGGTTCAGATTTCAAACCAGAGAGAAGAGAGTTAAAAACCTGCATTGTGAATTTTCTGCAGAGCGAGAGAGGGACAGGGAGAGGTAATTGAGTCTCTAGCGATATTAGAGAAGCAAACACCACAAGTTATATCTACATCCATTAAATAGTTCATTAAAAAATGTATTAGATAAACCTGTTGATTATGTGTACATTGAGACAGTCCAGCAGCCAAAAACCCTGCAATGCAGTTAACACCATAAAAAAAATGCACCTAGGAAAAAAGCATTCTTTAATTAAGGGAATTCAATGCTGAGGAAAGGTAGAAGACTGATGGCCTTAAAGACTGGTGTTTCCTGGTTGTGTAAGTGAATTATACATTTCATTTCCAGCCAATGTGGAGAAGCAAGTTCCCTGACAGGCTTCATTTTTGACCTCTCTCACAGGACTATCAGCTCAAGTGGTAATTTATACAGAAGCAGAAGACAAGACAATTCTTTTCAAACAAAAACAAGTAATTGCCACAAGTTGCACCATGATTTGCATTTACCCTGCGGTGCATCTGGTGCACAGCTACATTCCAGGAATGCGCTGAATACCCAAATTAAGACATAGCAGTTATGTCAATTTAATGTTATTGGAACCAACTGTTTCAACTGAAAGATAATTTAAGATGCAAGTTAGACAAAAGCTTCATACAGAACTTCTAGTACTTGAAATGAAAATTTTAAGCCTTAAAAATATTTATTTTGGGCTAGTCTGTTGGTAAACTTCTTTTGCCCTCCATGAAGAGATTTCTTTTGGCACTATCACACGTGTATCCCAGATACATTATATGAAAGCAGAAAATGGCTGTATCATCAAGCACATCAGACCTTGCAGAAGTTAAAACTTCCTGCTGCCAATAAGGCAGGCAGTAAGAAAAGGCAAGATGTGAGAAAGACTTCTAATGTCTTATTTTCTAACTTATGGAAACTAAAGTGCATCAACTTATAAACTCTAAATGAGAAAGAAAACCACATTCCAATTAGAAAATGCAAAGCAGAAAAAACTAAAGACCTGAGCCATTAACATACGAACAGTTTGCAGACAGGGTTGCCAAACTGAACAGGAGCTGGAGACCCACTGACTTCTTTGGACAAGTGCATCCCTGAGATCTCAGAAGCATTAAGAGCCCATCTGTACTGTCTATTGGATGAAGCCTCTCTTCCTGAGGAGACCCAAGGATAAAAGTGATGCATCCTATGTGCCTCTGGGGTCTGCACAAACATTTATAGATACAGTGGGAGACAAAGTATTCCTGGGCAAGTAGCCAGTCTGCAATTTGGCCTGCCTGGCCTGATATGTAAAATGACAGGGCTTGTTACAGAAATCAGCCTCTCCTTTTGTGATCTGTTTAGCCCAGTGCAGTTCCCACATCACCTCCAGGAAGGCAGTGTTGCTTAAATTCTGGATTCCTATAAATGACAGGACCCCAAAACCTAGCAGAACTGCCAGACTGCATGCATCACATGTCAGGAATTCAATTTAATTAGCTTAACAATACTACTATAAGCTTAACAACAAGTTTACACAAGCACAGAGGAGCTTGCAGCCATAGGAATGCATGCTAATAGCTCCAGAAAAGGCCACCAAAGCAGCTTTTTGCTGTCTAACTTCACTGCATGAGCATTGCTTGTACTCTCACAGGGAGGGAGTATATAACAATATGGAGAAGTCAGACCTGCCCCTTCACATCCAAGTTCATATTGCAATTCATTAACTAATATATGCTTCTATTTACACTACAGGTCTTACAGGCTCTGGTATCCTCCAATATGACTAGTGGATTTCACAAATGCACAACATGCACCACAAGTGCTACCTTGAGGTGTCCAGCCTTTTACTGGAGACTTGAAGGAAAGCAAGGTTAGAAAGACTGAATGAAAAGAAACATCATGCTGAAATTTAATTTAAAGTCATAGGGTATCTAGTCATACGTATTTTGCTAAAATTAAATGACAATGGATGACTAAACCTTCAAACTTGCTTTGAAAACCTCAACTCTTAAAAAGTTATTCTCAAAGAGAATTTATAACATTCTCAGGGAGTGTCAAAACATGCAAAACCTTGGTGAAATGCCAGATGGCCTTCCTAAGTCATCTTGACCTTGACTGGCCTTGGCTTAGATTCTCATTTCTCCCTGAGAGCGATTTGCATGGACATCTGATAAGGACAGCACAATGATGAACAAATATGCTGAACTACTTCATGGAATTGTTTGAACAGCACACATTTAAGAAGAGATCATTTCAGCAGCTTGCAAAGCTAAAATCTTAAGAGGCAAACAGAAAGGTCCAAATCACGAGCACACACCTGACTGTTGAGTCTGAAGATCCAGTAATGATCACCCGTTCATCATACTGGAGGCACAGGACAGAACCCGTGTGTCCGGTGAGAATTCTCTTGCATTCCAATGTATTCTTATCCCAGATCTGGGCAAACATTCAAAACAGGACAGTTCAGTAAGGTTTTTCATCTTTCAGCACTTACTGATTTGACTAGACTGTTTTTTACTACAGCACATCTTCCAAAGTGCACTTAGAACACCTTTAGTGGCATCTGCAGAGTCTTCTACAGGCTCTTTCGTGCAATACATTGACATCTTTGATATTACTGGCTTTACTACGAATATTGGTTTTACCCTGCTCACTAGGATACAGGGCCCAGTAATTACGTAGCCTGTAATTACTGCTGGACAGAAAGTCTGCTGGTGAAGCCTGTCTGTCTGAAAAGAGGGTCTCTCTAGCCAGATAAAAGAGTAGCTGCTGTGCAGGTGGGAGATGGGGGAAGGGGAAGGAGAAGGCTAGGTTACTAACAAGAGACTGGGTAGGTGTCACTGAAATTAGGACACTATTATTTATGGCATAGGCACTCCAAGCCATTAGTATGCCATGATGGAGCATTCTCACCTTAATAGTATTGTCTCGTAGGCCGCTTACTATCTTCTGATCATCATACTGTAAACAATAAACCCCTTTGCTTGTCTCACTTCGGCAGTGGATCCTCTGTAAACTGTGCCTTCCACACCGCCAGTTCGACTCTATTGTCTTGAGGAGAAACAGGAGACAAATGAGATGTAGGGGAAAAAAAAAGTACAGAAAAATCTCCTTTTTGTTTGGTTGAGAAGGCAGCAGACACTTTTTTTTTATGCTTTTTCCTGCAATTAGGCCCATACAATGACACAACTGCTTTCTAGAATATATGTAATAAAACCAATTAAACAAATGCTTGGAAAACATATCGTGGCTAAACTGTGTTGTTGGGAATGGTGAGGAAGAAGTAACCTAAAAGCCTTTTTCTATGTTCAGCCTTTAGCCCCTTGTGACTCAACAGCTAAATAACTGAAGAGAAAGTCTCAGTAGAGCTCTAAATGCTCTTACAGACTTGTCACAACAGTGCCAGAGCACTGCTTCTTGCTGTTAGGAAACAACCAGAACATGCCATTTTGCTCACACTAAATGCAAGGCAAACATCCCAGCTGCTTCCTGTTTCCCTGAGTCTTAGGATTACAGACTTTAGAAATGCACTTTCTCCCTGCCTCAGTTCTTGATATTTTCCTGTAACAGCCTATTAGGTCTCATTGCACCAGGAGGAGCAAAGTACTGCAGAACAGAGAAAACCAAGATGTTACAGTGCTGCTGTGATGTCCGATGTGCAAAGTGTGGAGACTCCACCTGCAAACAGCTCACTGAACAATCCAACTCATCCTCTGTCTAAAGGAGCAGCAAGATCTTTTATAACTATCCCAGATCTACAAACTCCCGACAAACACAGACGTGTCAGATTTAATGAAATGTTACACTGCAACGGAATATCCCCAGAAGTTCAGCATCATGTATAAATCAGAAACATTTGAAAAAAACAAAACTAAAAAACCAATAGTGAAACACCACCACATCTGGCAGCTGTTTCTTACCTCTATGTCCTGTATAATTTTGGGGTAAAGTGCTCTGTAGAAGGAGTTGGGTGGTGCAGCTCCATCAGGAGGTTTATTTTTAAATAGATATTGCCCCCTGGAAGACAAAGAACATTTCCATTGAACACAAATCATCTTTCAGCATTTTGCAGAAAGGTCCTCCTGGCATTCTACAAATGGATAACCACTGCTGACAGATTCATAGCCAAACTTAATTTACTAAGATGGGATGGTTCCTTGTTTGTTTGCCCTGCAACATGTCAGTGTTGCATTTTAACACTGAAATACCCAAGAAAAATCTGTGTCTAGTAACTCGGGGAAGGGAAATAAATTCTCTATTATGGACGTGGGCCCATTCAGCTCAGTAAGGGTTGACAATGGTTCATGCTTGCAATACTCACACACATTATCAGAGGTCACCTTCAAAATAAAGCATGCAAAGCAAATGAAAGAAGCCAGGAACCCTCAAATTCACTATGCATTCAAGGCTAGCTTTTATCTGCATTAGCAGGAACAGTATCAATTTGGGTACATGGACATTTTACTGCTACTACTCTGTGTTGGTAAGCAACACCTCATCTGTGGCGCCTCCCTCATCTCAACACTGATTTGGAATACTCATGTCCCAAGCTAGAGTTTTGTTACCAAAAAAATCTGTAAACGGCAATCACTGCCTGCTGTGTAAAAAACTTTAATTCCTCATCCTGAAGTTAAGAAGCCACCAAACACGGTGTGGAAGCTAGTAAACCCCACCATGGGCGTACTAACTGCTGCTCTGCCTGGCAACATGCCTCACAAAACGGAGAGAGGCACAAATGCCTCCGAGTGTAATCCTGGCATCAGAGGCACAGAGTTTACACTGGGCCAGCTCTCCACTTCTCCCTCCCTTGCTCCATTACAGTATAATTAATTTTTCAATACTTTCTTGTGCATTTCCTTCCTGTCCTTTCCATACAGTACACCTCAAAACTAATTTCAGAGACTGTACATTAGCTGCCCTGATACACTTGAATGAGAGAGATCACAACAATGAACCAAAATCTTTGGTTTGTAAGGCAATACCAAACTACAGGACTTGACAAGCAAAATGACAAATGCTCAGGAAAAGAACTTTTGATACTTCTTTAAATCAAGAATTTTAAGTACAACTGGAGAGAAAGGTCCTTTCATGTTTGGACAGAGGAATTACCTGTTTCTTCAAATATAATGACCTGCAGACATTAATATGGAAACAACACATGAAAATGGCACACATGGATGCAAAAAAGCCACTAACTAGACAGATGCCTATCTGTCTAGATTTGTCTAGTAAATCTGACCAGATTTACTGTCATCCAGCCTGGAAGTTCATCCATGAAAATTAATATTATTGGCCAAGGATCACGAAAGCCTCTTTTGAGATGCACAGAATACCTCGGAGACATCCTGGAAGACTTGGGGCAGGTCTAGAAAAATCTATGTACAAGCCCACGTGCCTAAAAAACGTTTTATTCTTTCTAACTTTATTAGCTAATGTAACACAAAGTCTGGCTGCTACCTGTAAGTCATGCCCTGCTGCATGTATAGTCAGTTGTTTACTGTTCAGCTGAAGGATTGCTTGGAATTTCCACGGCATCCCAGTAGTTGTTGTGCTGTGGCTCTGGGATAAAAGGAACTACTGTTTGCAGGTTTTGATGACCAGCCAATTCAATCAGATGGACACAAGCATGCCCAGATTTTGGGCTTCTGTTTTATATTTCTCGAAATCTGTGTAACCCTTACTGCTCCCTGACAATCTGCCAGTGAAGGCTGCCANGGGGGGGGGGGGGTTTCTGTTATAAAGCACGAGTTGCAAATGCTGAAATCAGGCAGCCCATGTGCAAATTGAGGAGTTGTAACCAAATAACACTATCATCCATCATTCTGAACTGTCCAGTCAGTAATCTCCTTGTGCCATGCACAGAGCTAGCAGTGATTACAAGCTATAAAGTTCTGTATGGCAGAGATGCAGTTGCACTGGGTATTTCCTGTCTGCATCTCCTAACCACACAGTTCTATCTGTTCATCACAGAGATAACCAGAGGGCAATCTGAAAGACTTGGGCACAACTTGCTCTTGTGTCAAAGTAACCTCCAGCACATAGCACAAACCTGAAGAAGAGGTGCAGTAACAGGGTAACTGTCCTTGAGATGACAAGCAAAATTTTGCACCACTCTTTTACAAATATCATGTGTCTGTATGACCAGTGTTTGGTGCTAATGTTATTTCTAAAGTGTGGAGGGAGCAAACCCCAGTGATGCCTTGACAGAAGACACTCAGCTGATTATACCATACTCCAAGAATGGAGTACAGTAATTGGGAAGGGTCTAAACAGAGAAAACTGAAAATAGTAAGAGGACAAGACAACACATGATTATGGTTGGCTAGTGCAGCCAAAACATAGGAAACATGGTCATCTTCCAACATGGAAAAGATTACTGCAAAAAGGAGAATGAGAAGCTGTCCTGTTTATCTTTGCAGGTTAAATGTAACAAGTCAAACTCTAGCTAGGAAGACAGCCTAGGTATTAGTAAAACCTCTCAAACACTGAAGTTAGAAAGAGTAAAAAAGTGAAACTATCTAATTCCTTTTCCAGGCATTGACTGGGGAATCTCCATCAGTAGAGGATTTTAAGAATGAGTTAAGACAAAGATTTGGGATGACTTAAGAAAAACCAGTCTCTTCCTGTGGGAAACAAAAAGGACTAAATGACCTCTCAAGCTCCTCTTAGGACTTATTGTGACCTCAACAGTAGGGAGAAAAAATGGAAGTCCTGGAGAGAATAAGGCACTAAAAGAAATGCAAAAGTTACCACTGCCATGCTTGTGTTTGTTTTACACTCTTTAGAAACACTGCACTATTGGAAGCAGATCAAAGTAGTATTTATTTTTAAAGAATGTCTCATAATCCTGATTTACTTGCCTTTACTTCCTGAGACAAACAGTATAACAAAATTAACCATAAACCAGGAGTCTTTGTTTGCAACTCTGTATCTTTTTCTTTTTAATAGCAACCAAAATGCCTGAGCTGTCACTTTTATCTTGTTTATGAAATATTCATACCCAGTTTCCCTTCTGCCAACATCCTAGGGACACCCTTGGAAAAGAAAATTATGTATTAAAGGGTGTACCCCTGAGAGAGAAAGTTCTAATGAAATGTTAGCAGAGCAGCTTCAAACTTGAGTGAGACCTACATTGTAGTAAGGCTATTCCAGATGATTATTAACTAATCTATCTGCATTTCTAAAGTCCCCTATTCTCCATGGTACCTACCCTCAGCTTCCAGTTTGAAAATTAAACAGATATCTAATAGTGAAAATCTGCTGAGGAAAACAAACAGACCTATCAGGAAAGAACTAATTCATAGCACATGCTCCCCCACTGCCACTCCTGAAAAAGCTCTTCTGCTCTGAACTGCTGACCGGTTTAGGGTTCCCCCGAGGCACACACAGCTTCTTAATTTGAACTGAAAGACAGCTGGGTGTAAAAATCTCAGTCTGTATATCTTACTTGTCACAGTGGGCTAAGAGCATGATCAGAAGAGGAAGTTTAAGAAAAAATCCCCCATGTTGCCACATAGCCAAATGTGGCAACTAACACCCCAACTGCTGATTTTTGGGGTAAGCAACTGTCAGGTTTGGAACCAACATGATGTTTCAGTGCTGGATAACCCTCTTCAAACATGGTTTGAAACACACAACCCCTACTGTCCTGAATGGAGGCAAAAGAGGTGAAGATTGTTTCCTTACCATCCTCTCCTCTCTGACAAACCCCTCCACAGGGAGTCTGTCCTGACCATTCTCTCAATGAGCTTCTTCCACAGCATCCCATCCGACGTCACCCGGTACCACTCCTTGCACACCAGCTCAGCAGCACACAAAGATTTGGCATCCAGGTATGACAGAATGTTCTCAGCAATGTGATCCAATCCCCGAGCTGGGGGAGAACAACAACAGAAAAACATTATTTGCTGGACAGACAACTCCCCCCTGCTAGTACAAAGATATGCTCTCCTTCCATCTCCTCTTCTGCATGCGGAGCTGGACAAAATGCACAGAAGAGCATTTGAGGCTAAGTTCAGGAGTGAGCAGTGTTATCCAACTTCCTTTGGATATAGCACAACAAGTCATTAAAAATAATAAAGAATCCAAGAAGTCATTCCAATCTACTTCGATGGGTTTTAGCACTAGGGGGATATTCTATGGATGGCATTTCCAACTCAGCAACGCAGCCCCCAAAATCTCTCTATATTAGGACCATTTCTCATCTCACTGCTACAGCTGTTCTCATGTTGCAATGGCTCAAAAGCTGTTTTTGCTAAAGCAGTAGCTTTTAAATGTAATGAAGAAAAAAATATATATTCCCAATGTGTGCCCTGAAGGGTAGTGGTACCTTTAGACAGGGGGGAGGGAAGGATATGCAGATGCACAGGGACGTCAAAGAGGGAAGGAGAGACTGTGTAAGGAGAAAGTGAAGCAGGTTTGCTAGTTTCATTTATTTTAGTGGGTGAAGGAAAAATATGCACCAAAATAATATCATTTGCAAATATTTCCAAGTGTGAATACCAGGACTGCCTTTACTTCAACATGACTGGAATGAAATGTAATCCAATTGCCTGGTTAGCACCAAGCAGCTCAATGTAATGTCTACGAAGGGAAGGTTATGCTATGTTTCTTAACTGGATGGATGTAGTCAGTAAAAATGTGCCCTTACCAACTCAAATTTAATCACAATCAAGACTTCAGGAAAACAAGATGCCTTTTAAATGAGAAGTTGTGCAAATACAGTTTCTCTTGAAGACTGTTTTATTTACAAGTGAAACACACCACCAAGAGATTATCTCACTTCACAGGTTAAATTTCATAAGCTTTGTGAAAGTTTAGACCACATCATCCCTCAGGCATAATGTTCAGTCCAACCAAAAATGAAGCATGGCAGATTGGTATTACATGCATCTTCCCTCTGGTTCACATTTGGGACAAAGTTAACTACATGTTTTCTTGCTTTTAAAACAACAGCCTCAAAGACCAGAGCCTGCTTGTGAGAGGGAAAGAAAAGGCAGTAAGTACATTTTTACAGTCACATGTCTGGACTTCTGCAAACCCAAACTGGGTGCAACCAGCTGACTTTGATTAGAGTTCATGACACAAAAATGGCCCAACCTTTTTGTCCTTAACGAAAAGATCTCAAAAGTATCTCCCACTGCATGAAAATGAGACAATTTAGCATGCCTCCTCCTGCTGCTTTCAAATATACTAAACTTAGAATACACTTTGGGTCAGACATTCTGCTCAGCATTTCATACTTCAATCTTTATGTAGAAAAAGCATGTGAATGATACCAGGCACAATAAGAGAGCTGAGAAAGAGGTCTGACATTTCTTATCTTTAGAGACGCAAAATTAGATGTCAACCTGCAAAATAAAAGCATCATCATCCTTTATTATGTATTTAATCTGAAAAGACATGTACAACCACTATTAAAAAAAAAGTGTTTGTAAATTTAGATTGACTCCGCAGCAAATTGTGGAAAGAGGGAGACAACGATTTAGTGAATGTGAACAGAAATTTGTAGGAATTCCACAACTGGCAGGGTAGACATGGACATCCTGTCGCCCTGTTCCTGAAGCTTTGTGTGGAAATGGCAGATTTCCCAGTCTGTGCTGCTTCCAGTGGGCTCACAGACATTTACAGACCCACCAGGACACTTACAAATGCCTGCCTCCAGAGAATCCTTACAGGTGGCTCTAAGCAGCGTCCCCAGATGAATAATTTTATATATGGGGAACAACTGGTGGTTTTAGAAAGCAGAGCTACACTGCAACACCTGGGCACAGTAATCTTCATCCATGTGTCCTTTCTTATTTCATCAGGAGTTGCACTTTAGATCTTGGCTGCACTAAGGTGCTGTAACTACTGCTATGTCCTTAAGTCATCCTTTGCCATCGATACTTGACCCTTTGCAGCAAAAGAATACTAATATTATGGCCTCTCCTGCTCACATTTATGATAAGTGGATGGGCAGAGCTATTCTGACCTGGTTGCAAACTCAATTTTATTGTTTTGTTTCTTAGGAAAAGCACAACTCACTGAGGCATGTATCTAACAAAGCACTGGTTCCTTAAAAAGGGAAAACTCTGCTCACAGAAGATTTTGCTAAATGGATGTGAAACACGATTAGCCCTTCAACTCTCTGAACCAACAAGAATGTTTCAATTATTTCACACATGAAATCCTTGTCAAAATGACTTTCCTCATAAAAAATGTTAAACAGCTTGAAAATGCTAAGCAGAAGCCTTATTTTTTCAGAAACTGAACAAACTTTGTTAAGTACACAGTTAAGCTGTATTTTTCAAACAACCTTAATTCTGTTCAGAGCACTGGGAAAATAATCTGAGGCAACTTTACTGTATATTAGTAACATGCCCATGATCTAAAATTACCTTTAATTCTGGTCATTCTTTGGGACTGTGCTAGGAGGACAGAGATAAGATGCCTCATGATTTTGAAGTAGCTTTATTGTTTTATTCACTCAAGGGGAGAGCAGGAGAGAGAATGAAGTAGTAAAA
This sequence comes from Peucedramus taeniatus, assembly GCA_013400575.1. Classification (NCBI taxonomy): domain Eukaryota; kingdom Metazoa; phylum Chordata; class Aves; order Passeriformes; family Fringillidae; genus Peucedramus; species Peucedramus taeniatus. The sequence continues at coordinate 77,422 of WBNO01003440.1, read as the reverse complement.
ATGAAACCAGAGTACTGAACACTTGAGAATTTCAGAAAGCTAAAAAATACTTACAGAGTTTAGGGATTTTTTTTTTCATTATATGACTTAATTTAGAATTTTGGGTTCATCACTTTTTCCTAGACAGTTTCTTACCTTCCTCCCTTCCCATTTCATTCATTAGAACCTGTTTATACTCAGGACATCCTGCACAGACTGCAGAGTCTGCACCAGTGTAATTCCTTGCCATTAATTTTCTCCCTCAGAGCTATATTCACTAGGACATTTGCACTTTGTAAATATGCAAATTGATGCACATACATTATTTATGCAAACGTTTCCCCCAACTATTAAAGTACTCACATATTAGCTGCTTGATTCCTATTTATTCTGCATTCTGATAGACTAAAATTAGCTGCTTCTTGGGCAACTGTGAATAGACCAGTAACAAATATGGTGTGGCTAGGAAATATGGAATGTCTTTACAAGTATTCATGGCACCTGCCCAAAATTCTCAGAAAAAGCCTTGTAGGAAGAAATTAACCAAGTGCAGTGAGATGTGTTGATTTCATGAGATGCTTTCATGTGGTTCTGTGGAGAAAGACCTGGAAAAACTGTATGCAACTACATGTATATTTCCACTTTAAAAGTGGGGAAACCAATGCAGTTTCCAAACACTTCCTATTTTTCTGAAACAGAGCAGCTCCACAAGTTATAATGCTGCTCTAAGTACAAGAAGATTATTGCCATTGGACTACTAAAAACTAACATAAAGCAGGTACTTAGCATAACTAAGATTTTTTTTTAATGCTACAACTGCCATTTGATTACTGGGCACAATGAGCTTAAAATCCAATGAGTCTACCTATTTAACTTCCTATCAAAACTCCTGCAGTGCCTTTATGCTTTATACAATTCACAGTTAAACATATCTTTTTTCCATCTTTTAAGGCTAGAATTTATATTTCATGTTGAGAACTCCCTTTTGAAGAATGATCAAATGACTGGACTGATCAAATTGCCAAAAGTTCAGCACTTCTCCAAAGGTATCCACAGAATAAGCTTTTGGCAAGAAACACCTCTCTTCAACTGGCTGTTTAGAGACAACACCTGTGTCACTTCTTGCTCAGGTCCCTCTCAAACTAAGGACCTATGGCATGGGAATGCTAATCTATTAAGTATCTATCTATTTATCTATCTACAGAGGTATGATCTAATGGTCTGAAAAATTTGAGCAAAAGAGCCAGGAATTTCTGTTTGGTTCTGAAACTATTGCTGTATATATCTGATCTCTCACCACCTTAGTTTTCCCATCTATAAGACAAGGCCTGTATAAAACTGCATGTACACTACTTTATGTGTGCATTCTGTGAGATCTGCCCAATGCCACATCTTAGAATAGCTGGGATAATATTTTCAATGGAAAGCACTACAAAGGTGTAAAAACCAGAACACTTCCATCTTTTGCTCTTATGCCCTCCATTTTCTATTAGCAATAAACACACAATCAAAGCAATGGCTTCAGGAAGTTATTTCAGGAGGAAAGAGAGACAAATATCTAAATAAGAAAAGGGAAAAACCTCAGCTGAGCAACCAGAAAGAGTAGTAGTTTTAATTTTAAAAATTTTCGTTACTCATGCATCGTTGTGGGCATTAATAGCACAACTACCTGCCCTGTGGTCTGGGATAACTACCTGTACAATACATACATTAGCTACCATTTACTCCTAGACAAACCATGATGCTGTTAGATCATGCCTTGACATACAGCAGGAACACAAATGAAAATGTTATGACATTTCATACTGGTATAGAGCTTTTCATTCAAAAGCTATTATCTGTTTTGCAAACTGACCCTACAAGAGACCTCTCCAGCAGGGTAGGGTGGAACAGATTAGTTTTTTGAAAGACAGGGAGCAAGCTCCCTCTGCCTGCAGAAATACCTGGCAGTGCAGTGATGAAGTCCCGCTGTAACATGGGTTTGAGGTATGAGTTGATGTGTCCGTGCTGGTAGTGACACATCTGGGAGATGAGGTGCTCCACAAACTCCACCTGGTCAGACTCAGACCATTGTTCAAAGTACTTGACGCAGAGCTCCTTCTCCTTCTCATAGCTTGCAGACAGTTTCCTTTGCTTGGGCACAATCATACTGGAAGTACCATTGGCAAGTTTCGTCTGTAAACAGGAGGGAGAGGAACAACCCAAATAACACATCTGAGAAGAAACATAAGCAGTTGTACAATTTCTTTTAGGGGGCAAACAACAGAAGGCAAAAAGCACTCTGACACACGAAAGCTGTCTGAGACCACATATCCCGGCTGGTGCGGTCAGCCCGAGCGCAGCCTGCGGGACAACGCATGGGCTCCTGCCAGGGCTGCACACAAAGGACTCTGGTCAGATGGGAAACCTTCAGCAGCAGTTTAACATAAACACAACTTTATTTAACGTGTAGACAGTAAAATGCATTTGGATTTCTAACGTACATATACCAGTTACTTCAATGCACCTACAGCAAACTGCACTTGCGCTCTGGTTTGTTTTTTCTTCTGAAGAATAGATTGCTGCTAAAATTCATAGGGAATGCATGAAATGGATGAAAAAAATTGAATTATGCCTTGAGAGCAAAGCCAGCTAAAATACACCCTGGCGTTTGGTAAATACTTCTTTCACAGAATAAAATATTTTCAACTTTCTGAGCGCTGTTAATATCTTGTCAGAAGGAGTCAGCTCAAAGAAGAGTTTCAGGGACAAAACAAAATACTGACATTTCAATTTACTACTTGATAGTAAGATATAAATTCTGCTTTTTAAATGATTTAACTGGAAGAAAAGTGTGCATTTTGCATTGCAAGGGTATCCTTTGTCAAAATAAGATTAACCATTTGCTGGGAAATTATTTTTTCTTATGCTGATCAAATAGTTTCTATTTCCTGCTGAAAACATGTGATTTTATCTCTTTCACTGCAACAGTCTAACACCAGACAGCATTATAATAACAGTCAATATTATTACATAATTTTTATTGTCAAAATATATGCAGAGGTTCTTCATTAATTATCAAATAATTAGAAGTAATTTACAGATATAAGAACACATAAAACACTGAGGTAGGGATGCCATATTTTTGTTCTATGATGATAACTCCAAGCATCAACCATGCCTGGGGCCCTTATTAAATTTAAGGGGAAAAAATGAATCCCTAAATCTCTCTGCAAAGATATCTAATGAACTAAAAGAAATGCAACAATTAACCGATTTATAGGAAAAGGAAAAACAACAAAAAAGCCTCTTTTCAGCAAGTGCCAAAACAGCAGGCTATTTAGAGACCACAAAATTTAGTTACCAGCAGTAGATTTGGAATGCACAAGTTTCTAATCTCTTGGGAATAAATAACTCCTTCAATACCTCCCAATCCCAACAGGAATCCTGACTTTGGAACAACAAAATTTAATAATCTGAAAATCTACTTAACTGATCACCATATACATATGATTTTCTTAGAGATAATGCACCTAAATACTCTTTTCAACATTTCTAGAGAGCTGGACCTTCCTTTGGTAGAAAAAGACAGAAAAGAGCTGTGGTTTTTAGCACGCAGCTTTTTTCTATTTCTGGATTATAGTTTGACTTAAGTTTCTTTGAGAACACAGAACATGGTGATCACACCATCAGTGCTCCATTCTGCAGCTCAATGTTTTCAGGTGTGCCCCTGCTCCTCCCTGCAAATGTGTGGCTGTGGCTGTGTGTGGCTGTGTCCAGCAAGTTATGATTTCATTCAATCCTCACATGGACAGCACTGACTGCAAACAAGTTATAGAGCCAGTACTGGGCAGCAGGAAAGAAAAACTCTCTCTTGGACCAAGAGAAATTATGAAAGAGACTGTGGGCATCAAGTCCTGTGTGTGAAACACTGGACTTTTTCTAGCAAAGTCCACAGTAGTTAAGGGCCTGGCAAAAGATGATTACCAGTGGAGTGGACTGAACACCTCTGTTAAGGAATTCTGGTAATTTTTGCTGCAGTTAAACTGCCTGCAATACAGGCATCCCAGTAAAAATGCTGGATTAAGACAGTGGGGAGATGTTGTAACCTACAAGCTTGATCTCATTTAATTTCTCATTTTGTTTGCTGTGCATCTCACAAAAACAGATTGTCTCTACAAAGCATTTTTTAAAAACCTACCCAAGTGTCTTCTAATTTGAGAGACTCTGAAGTCAGCCTGACATGCTGAGCCTGAGTGGAGTGTACAGCTGATGTGCAAAGCTGATAAAGTGCAGCTCCTTTCATAGGGTGGCACCACATTCTGGCCTTTCCTTGCCTTCTGAACACCCTTCTCCCAGCAGCCTTCAATTGCCCAATTACTTCTAAAACATTGGTTTGTGGTATCAAACAGAAGTTGCAACATCTGCAAATACAAGTCATGGCTTATGTGTGTACAAATAGATGGGTTAGATGGGACAAAATGATTCTTTTCCCTCAACACAGGCTTCTTCTTAGATAGAATTAATGAGTAAATTAAGGAATCCATTGACCAGCACCTTTAACAGCTCTGGAAGTGAAACTCCAGACTTATAACGTGGTTCTGCTAAGAAAAGCATGCTAGAGTGTTTATGTCCAAGTTAGTGGACATGAGAACAGCATATTTTTTTGGTTCATACTTTAGCTGCATTCTTATAATGCTGGCTTGAGACTTGGTTTGCACCCTTGCCTGCTCTGGTTTCCCACCAAGAGGAGTGAGCACAAGCCCAGAAGTGTGCCCAGGTCCTATGGTTTGAGCCAGCAGGGGACCAAGAGGACAGCACATGCCACGAACACACCAGTTCTGCAGAGTAGAGACAGGTAAACTGACAGGGGCTCTCAAATCACTCAAACTACAGTTTAGAACAAAAGTTCCAGAATTTTAATTTAAAGATTCCTGAAAATCCACTGGCAGTTCAGTGAAAAAGGCCTATTACCAAAAAAAAGCATCAACAAAACAACATCATCAAGCATCTGTATTATTGAATCATCTACAGCCTTTTCCCTCTCTTGATACAATAATCAGGCCTCACCTGAATAAGAAAAACCTGTTCCACTTGCCATCCACACTGCTAGAGTAAATATCCATCCAAATTCACTGTATACAATCACACTTTTTATAAGCTTCACTTTCAAAAATGGCAAAGAAGAATAAACACTGGTAGTTCATCATCTGGGAGGAAATTTGGGTATAACAGAGCAAACTACTAAGTTGGAACAGATGAAGCTTTACCAACTCCCTTTTCAGAAAGGCCTGTATGTGAGGGCTGAGAGGTGCCCCAGCTGGCTCTGGGCACCATGACTCATCTGCAGGAATGGTAGAGGTGTCCTCTGACAATGCTGAGCTGAGCTCATAAGCTGTGCCAGGAAACCCAGGGGATTGAGAGCCTCAGGTTGGTACTAGCTCAGGGATCTACGTACCATGCTCCAGTGCAGCCCGTAATTACAAGACCATTTCTCCAAATGGCTACATTTAACACAAAGCACATTTGTATGCCCAGTGAAGTAGAAGAGGACTAATATATGAAAGGACTTTAATCTAAATAATGGCTTGCAACTGTAGGAAGGTGCAATATTTCAACACAGATAAATAAAGACTGGATAAATCTACTGCTTTGCATACAAAACAAACCAGCTATGGTAAATCACAGCTGTAACCCATATATGATAACCAAGGTTACTTTTGTTTTTGTTCGGTACAGGGGACCAAGGAGCCTCCTGAAGCACAGAAAAAAAACAAAATCAAGCAACTTCCCTGACTGTAGTACAGCAATAGTGTTTACCCACCAATACAAGTGGTCACAACTTTTATACACTTTAAAAAAAAATTACATCCTCTAGTCACTGCAGAGGACTTTGCTCAGGCATCTTCCACAGGGTAAATGAATTCAGGTTTTGTGTTTCTCAGTGCAAGAAGACATCTCTGCAAGTCAAGGAGAAACTGTCTCCTAGAATATTAAGAATGGCTTAAATGATCCCAGCAAGGTTGGGGACTTTCTGAACCTTCAAGACATCTTCATGCTGAAGCTCTGAAAATCCCGAGAGCTTAGATGACCACTGCAAATTTCAGTTTCTCCCTAGATAAAAGGAAAGGTCTTCTCTTCCACATTCCAGTACCAACAGGTCATACTGGGCTTCTTCCCTCCTTCCTGGACTCACTGGGACTACAGGCTCTGACACAGACAAATGTCCTTTACTGCTTCTCTGCAACTGCAGCATTTCACCTCCAACTGCTTGCACCGCCTGTTGTGGTTAAATCACTGATCTAGACAGAGCCACCTTAACAGGAATTTCGGATGGGTCTTAGTGAAAGGGAGGAAAAAAGAGGACATAATGTTTAATTATAAGAAATGATTGAAATAGGCACAGACATACCCCGGGTGCCTCTGCACTGCAGCAAGCTCTAAACTTGTTATCGTTAATGGTTTAAATTTCACTGTGCTAATCATTTCAGGACACAAGCCTTTCTTGATAATCTAATGAATTATTCCAACATCCTTCAGCAAAAAAAATCCTCCATGACAGCACTAATTACAAGACGTTTTCCCAGTGCTTATGTAAAATATGACAGAGCAGCAGCTTAGGGAATTGCAGAAAACTGCTTCTAATTTCCACTGAGAAACTGACAAACACCTCTCTTTCATCTCTCCCAGCTCTCAAGTAAGATTTAACTTTCTCATTTAGTTAATTACCGAGTGAGGATCATCATTTTCCCGGATCGGAGCGGCACAGAGCCTTTATCGTGTTAACTTGTGAACTTGATCGATGGCTGCTGCTAAAACTTAATAACTTCACCCCCTGGCAAATTGTAAGATAAATATAATAGGAGAAACTCTGACAGTAAAAACCTGCCAGAAATGAGCGCTGTGTTTATGTTTCTTTGCAGGCAGCAAAAAAACAACCGACAGCTTATTACTGGGTGCGTGTTACTTATATTTAAAAGACTCCAGGCAGTTAACTTTCTGCGTACTGTTCAAACTTTACTACAAGATAAAAGACACTGGGGGAAAAAACCCAAGCAATGGAATGACAAAGAAAGGAACCACGGAGGTGCATGTCCAGGGGCCAAGGAAGGTGGGGAAAGACAGAAACTTCACAATGGAAGCAAAGCCATGCTTGCCTTTATATCCTGAATATTCTTCAAGATTGACCACATTAAAAATGCCCACAACTGTGAATCCAAACATGAAACTATTTTCACCAGCAGCAAAAGCTCAGGAATTCTGGATCAAGTTAGAAGCATGTGGGAAAAGCAGAGGGATTAAAAAGTACCAGCATGGCCATGGGATGATTTGGTTTGACGCCTGAAAAAGTCCTCTTAGCCAGAGAACCTCAGCCAAGCTGACTTTCCCCACGTTACTTGTGTGGCCATGGAATTGCTTGCTACTGCTCATGATGAAGCAGCACTCGGTGCCACAACAATGTAACCACAGCAAGGTAACAAAAGCGGTGAAATGGAGCTGAGGTATGCCAGCCCTCCAAGCTGAAGGCAGAGACAATTAGAGAATCCAGTTCAAAGGGTGTTCTTCACACGGCCTTAAGGCAGTAACACCATAATTAAGAGGATACAGGTTCAGTTTCTATGGCTGGCTTCTTCTTTTTTAGGCTTGCAATTACCAAATGCTGCAGAACTGCTTCCCAGACTGCCAAGGCGAAGCAAAGAGGAAAGAAGTTCCTTTGCAGCTCCTCACTGGAAGCTCCCTATAAAAGAACTCCTTTGCTTTGAAAATCGGGGGGTGGTGAGGGGGTTGTCTCACCATAAAAAACATCATCTCATGAGCCATAGCACCTGAGAGACATGAGTAGGGCAGCCAGCTCCTCATTTTTCTCCTTTGCAGGATGAACCTGCTTTTCCAGTGTTTGAGTTGACAGCAAGGCTACAATGCTAGGTCATTAAACAACTCACTCCATTTACTTTTATTTTAAAAGCTCAGTTTAGAATCTACCCATTTCTGCCTGCCTCCATCTCACATAACAGCCTCTGTGAGGTTAACCATGGGTTTAGCTCATATATGGACTTACTCGCTCAGTACTGAATTACTTTCCACGCTGCAAAGCTCACTGAAACATTCTGAAAAACGAACATAACCCAGAAGTAGATGATCATCAATCACATCTGAGAGTCAAAAAGAAAGCACCATGAAAGAAACCACAGCATCTCTACTGTTTATTTTCAAGAGAAAATTCAAAACACACATACTGAAATTAACAGCACCCTAGGAACTAGCAATTTTGCTTCTCTGGAGCTTTAGGCTGCTTGTCCACATCTGGTTTCTAATCACACTGCAGAAAAGCTTTGTAAGAAAGGATACATCTAGATGAAAGATCACTGGAATTACGCTGGACACAGCAGCCCAACCTGCTGCACTTTCTGAAGTCCTAGGAGGGCAATAGTTTTCAGAGGTACCATCTAAGTACCTATGATATGGTGTTAGCCTGGAGGGCACCTGGCTAAGGATATTACCTCAGCTACAGAAGAAAGGGAAAAGGCTGATTTTGTTCAAGGCCAGGAAAAGCTGCAGGCACCAGAGAAGTAACGTGAGGAGTCTCTCTTGGGGCTGGGGAGACAGGACTGAGCCATGGGCACTTGCACACAGGCTATACAAAGAGCAGCAATAATACCTTGCTGGACAAGATGCTCCCCTCCCACACTGCTACACAGTAAACAGCAACAGGGAGGAGATTAAAAAACTATTCTTTTAAGCTAATACTTAATGTTTCAGACAGGCTAATAAAGTTTAATTGTCTGGAATCTCATAGCTCTTACTGTAAACTTTCCTTCGATATAGGTCTCCCACCTAGATTTTAAGTGTTGACAAAAACCTCCAAAATAAAATTTCTCTGATGCCAGCAATGGATGTGAATTGGGAGTCCCTCTCCTCCTCCTCATCTCCAAGTTGTCTTTGCAAATAACAAGCACTGATGAGAAATCTGCTTGCATCAGCACAGCACTGGCATATGTTACTTTCCCAAACTATGATCCCTGACCAAATGCCTATCTAGACATATGGGGGGGAGGGCAGGCACCATCACTCTTAAAGGGGTAGATTTCAGAGCACACCTTTTACTAGCTGTAAAGTCATCATACACACTAACTTCAAAGCAGACATTCCAGTAACAACAAATCTCTTCCAGTGGAAACCACCAAAGGAAATGCTTTCTTCCTTGGCATGGCTACCAGAACCACAGTTGAATTGCTGGGACCATTACATGTTATTACTGTTAATGGAGGGAAGGAATATTCACATTATGACTTGGAGAACCAGTCTACTAAAGTCATCAGGTAATGGCCAGCAGCAGCAAAGCACTCATTTGTGTCAGGGAGAGGCATAAGTAAACAATGCTCTAAGCAGCAGTTTCACAGTTTTCTGGAACAGTTGCTTCTGTTTTTAAAACATTCAAGCATGATCTACTGCCTGAATGAAGTCACTCTTTATGGATGTTACTGTTGATTTCCCTCTTGCTTCACGTGCTCCCTTAACTGAGAAAGAAAGGCAGCCAGGAACAGGTAGAGGGACTCAAGTAATTCAAAACATGGCTGAAGTAACAGTGAAGACTGATACCACTATGAACAACACAGAGAGAGAATAGTCATAAAAACCTGTTATCTGCTCTCAATAACACTACTGAGATTTTCAAACCACTTGGTTCTGCCTATGTAAAGCTTTTAGCACCATGGAACACGAGCCCTCCAAGATGGTTTATTCCGTAGTATTTTCCATGAGTATTTCCTTTGAGATGCATTTTGTTACCAACAACAAAGAGGGCATACAGGCACCAAACTACTTGGCCAAGGCAATGTGAGAGATTCAGAACTGGAAGTCAGGAATATACATGCTGGGTATCACCTAATATTTCCCAGCTACAGGAGTATATATATTTCCAGGCATATTAGAGAGATGTAACAAACAAAAACCCACCAGCATTCTGAAGAAGCACAAGATTCATGTATGTGCTCTGCTCCCATTGCAAATGTACTCCTTGGATCTGTTGGAGGAGTTGGCTACATGAGCACTCCCTAACCTATTTCAGTCAAAATAAGCTTGTTAGCAGAGACCTGCTATTTCAACTGTCTACGCTAAAACACCTCATCTTAACTGAGAGCAGGTTTGCAGTTTTGCTGACAGATCCTGGAGGGCAGCAACTTGCAACAGCCAGGCAAAGGCTGTATGGTATTCTTTTCCACCAGTACAGCCAGATCCAGGACAGGACATCTCAGCAACTCACACTGGCTGATACCAACACTACTGCTGTTAGCAGCTACCACAGAGGCAGCTGTAAGAGGACAAATCCATTAAATATTCTTGTACAGTGCTAAGTTAAAGCTGGTCAGTGGTCTGCAGACAAAATCTTGAGATTTTGCCTTGTAGCCTCCTATAACCTCGACAAGGTCATCCAATAACCCTCTCTCACTAATGGGCATTGTCTTCTCAAGATGAGCTGTTCTGCTAAACTTTCAGTCAAATGTTACCTTCCTGGCAAACCGGGGGATTCCCATGGAGGACCCCTAGGATTGCTAAGGAAGATGGATGTGTTTCAGCCAGAGAAGACAGGGGGTTATCCACCAGCCTTCCACTACCCAAAGGGAGGTTCAGAGGACAGAGAGAAGGAATCTTTTCTGAAGTGTGTAAATGACAGGAAGAGGGGCAACAGCAACAGGCAAGCAAAGCTCTGGACATCAAAAGGAGGACATTCAAAATATGAGGAGACAAAATTCCAAGCAAAATGGACTGGTTGTGAAGTAATCCTCCTCTGAACAGGCAGCTGGACCTCCAGAGGTCCATCCTACCTTGGAGTTTTCTTTGACTTTATATCTTAAGATTGTGTTGGTCCATTCTTTCATTGGTACCTGGCAAAAGATTAATGACCTGAGGAACAGACTCCAAAAATCCATGCTAAGGACAATGAATTCTGTATCTTGAGAAATTGCATTAAGTTGGGTTAGGCCAATTGCTGCTGAGATGTGAAAGCATGTGACAGAAGAAAGGCAGAAACCAGTACCCTCTGCTACAGCAAGTGACCAGGTCAAACCATAACAGCACTTCAGAAAGGCATATGCAGCTCCACAGCTGAGCAGAGTTTATACCTGTCAGCTGACACTCAAATTGCATAACTCAGAAGCCCAAGTCACAAACTGTTCCACTAGGGATCCCTCCTTGGCTCAGTGTTTAGCTGCCAATAATCTTTCAGAAAAATATCTCAAACTAAAGGAGGGAGGGAGTTTTCCATTACTCTTCTCCCTATAGTAGACTCAATCAAAGTGGACGTGTTTGAATGTAGCATATAAACAATATCAACCCTCCAGTAAATTGTGGAAAACCAGAACTGCTAGCCTCACTTGGTCCTTCAACATACTGTATTTTCCACATAATGTTCCTCCACTCAAAGGCGTGATTCTGCTATTCCTTTCAGTGAGTTTGTTAATAAACAATGAAAATAGCATCAATTTACCTATATTTTCCTTTCTACAAATAAAAACCAAGTCTTCTCTTCTTTTTTTATTCCATTCTGAGAGTTACTTTCCTGTCATATCAAGAATGTTACCAGTGTGGAGTATAGGATGTAAGAAATCTCTCCCATCCTCATGCACTGATGCATCCCATTTCTAAATTTATCTAACAACCACCACCATTTTCTATAACTTCTACTATAATAATTGGCTAAACATCTAAGAACCTATTACATGCTGAGTAAAGTAGCTTCTACTTCCAACAGTTTAAAATGTATTCTCTTTTAAATACCATTAGGTCCTCTATGGTGAGAATTTTTCTCCTTTGTGAAAGGAAAAGACTATTAGACTTTAGCACTCACTATATGCTAAACATCTCAGTGATACCTCTCATTTGATTCCTGTATTTTCAGGTAGCTCACAATAGCTGTATTAAATCTAACAACAGTACACTCACAAATATACTATTTGCATCTTCTCATCTAGGAAGAGCAATTTGGGCTCATGACTGGAAAAACCATATGCAACTTCCTGCTACAAAATAAAAATAAAACGTCAAAAAAAGTCAACGTTTCCTACCACAGCCCAAACTCAGAGATGCACCACTGACAGCCTGTTCCTCGATCGAGGGCTTAGAGCTCCCTCTAGCACTCTCCAAACAGAAGAGCCATAGATGCTAAGCTGTGACTATCTGATCTCACTCAAAGCAGTCTTGAGTAGTGTTGTTTGTTATTCTTGATTTACTTCTTTTTGTCACATGCATAATTAAGAATACATCCCCTAGTTTATCTGAAATTCAAGAGAAACAAGTGTCATTAGAAATTCCCTCTATAACTGATTAAAAATACTCAGATTGCTGTAATTAACTGATCTCTATTTTAAAATGCAATTTAGGACAAGCTGAAGGATTATCATGTCAGCTGTGTGTACAATGTGAAATGTAGCAAGAAACTAAATGAAAAAGTTGTTGAAAATTTTCAATTTTCATGGCATAAAAGACTCCTGCTACCTCACCCCCCTCTTGGCTGCCGAACATCCCAACGCAGCTGACTGCAGTTGCGAATTACACATTTCTATTTTGCATTAAATATTGAGTAATGCCACTTAAGTAAAACTAAAAAGGTGCAACAATTCTGAGCTCTGCACAATGCTGAAGACAGAGAAACATCTAACAACAGAAAGAGTGTCAGGCCTTTTCAATCATAGGTTATTACTTATTAATTCTTGATAAACTGAAAGCTGGCAGTACAAATGTAAAAATGAGAAAGGGAAATGGAAGCCAAGTCTTTTGAGTTTTATTCCTAACTCTCCCACTCCCTTCCTGTGCTGCCATAGGCAAGTCACTCCATTTCACAAGTCTGTCAGTTAAATAGATGTGTCCCAACACACTTCACACAAAGACAAAGCACTGCTTAATGTTGGGAATGAAGCCTCAGCACCAAAGGTGCTTGTTGAGGGCAAAGTCACAAAGTGACACCACACCATACAAGTGTAAACTTCCTCTCAAGTGTCAGCAAACAAGTCTGTCACCTAAAAACTAAACAGACTCATTAGTAAAGGCATGGTCTCACTTCAGCAGTTAGAAAAAATGCAGCAGTACTAATTGTTTCCACAGCCTCCCAAGGCAGAACCAAAAAGCGAGGGTGTTATGAAAAAGATTCACGTTGAGTTCTCTCAAACTGAAACACCCAGACACCACTCCAAAATCAATACAGACATGGCAACAACTCACATCCCAAAGGTAAGTGCCCTAGGGAGGATATGCTTTAGGGAAGTTTCTTTAGTCATCACAGCAATTCTGACGTGTAACCACCGGGGGACTTCAGAACAACGCCTGGGTTTAGAAGTTTGTGATTTTAATATTTGTATGTGACAGAGTGAGGAAATACATAGGATGTGCTAGGCTATCCACAGCTACGTTTTTATGTCTCTGACAAGTCCAATAAGAAAGACTAGAAGTAACTAGACCCGAGTAGATGACAGAAGCACCTGACCAAAACTTCCCAACATCGCCTGCTGATGTCCCTCAGTCCCATCTGACAGCTGTCCTTGCCATCTTGAGCCGAACTCTGTACACAGTCCTGCTGCTGCACCCAAATCCTGACACACAGACCTTCCTTCTGCAGTACAGATGGCATCCAAGGCCGTTCCTTTTATTCCCTTATGAGGACTTGGAGAAAAGCACTGGCAACAACTTCTCTCTACCCACACCTCTTGCATGTGGTAGGAAAGGATTAAAGTGTGACATCTGACCTGTCCAGCAGCAGTGAAAGGACATCTCAAGTGAAAGTAAGATCTCTGCAATTGCAGATCTCTTGGTTGGGCTGGTAACCTCCAGCTGGGTGTCTCTTGGGCTGACACCCCAATCCATCTGTTTTCCCCCCACCTCCACAGAGCTGTGGCTTAGGTCTGAATTAGGTAACAGGTGGTGCTGACCACACGGGAGGAAGACAGCAGCAGCAGTTCCCCCCAGATACAAAACCAAGTACTGAAACTTTTGAGAACTGTGATCACTTCTGTATACCAGCAGCAATGTATCTCCCTTCCTTTTAGGAAAAGAGCTTGCAGCTGTTTTTGTGTCTTTGTTGCTTCAAAACTACATAACTTGATGTGGTCCTTGGTGCTATCTTAGGAGATATGGGCAGGCAACAGCCAGGACAAAATGCAGCCCTTCTTAGGCAAAGCACGTGCTGGCTTCATTTCTCAGCACAGTCTGAGACCTCAGATTGTAGCAGATGTGAGGTAGATGCAAAACCCAGGAGAATCAGGTACCTGGCAGTGGAGCTTACTTGGGAGTAGTGAATTCAATATTGACTATTCTGCTGTGAGCAGAAGACTGGACCTCCTGAGGTCCTTTCCAACCTAGGTGACTCTGTATATCTAACCTCAGTATCAAAGCTCATATACACTTAACAGGCTTTTGGATAGTTACAACTGCCTGATGTTGATGTATTTAAATTATCATAAGCAAAATCTGGAACTCTTTTTAAAAGATGATGTACAGAGAATTATTTCTTAGTAAGACTTTCCTACTCTAGGGCTCACAAGCCTTTGCTGTTCATTTTTTGCAGCCACTAAAGACCAGGTTCTTCAAGAGTACTGCAGATACACCTGCCCTCTGGCTTTACAAGTTGAGACCAAGCAGTATTCATCTATTCGGACATCCAATACTGACTCTCAATTACATCCATCCAACTATTTATAAATTTTCAAAAACTATAGATTTTTTTATGACGCTGGTGTTCTCTAGGAACTTCAGCTGATACTCTCCACAAATTATTAAATTCCAAACATATCTTCACTTATGACCTGAACGAGTTTCAAAACTCAGGTTTTACAATTCATTAACTGCCTGTGAAGTCTAATCATCTGCAGTCTTCTAAATCGAACCCTGAAATATTCCCATTACAACCCACCTCAGAACTATTTGGGATAACAAATTATGATCCAGAATTGGGCTGACAGATCTAAATCAACATGGCAGGAAAACAACCTGATTCAGATCTGTAGCTCACATAATTTTGTAAAATACAGTGACTTGAAAGAAAACAACAAATGCACATAATTGGCATTAATTAAGAACATTTTTATTACCTACAATCAAAGACCTATAAGGAAGGTTTACTTGTCAGAGAGGGAGCTTTCTTTGCTGAGAAATTACAAGTCTTAGTTAATTAACCATCTAATTTTTTGTAGTATAGTTGTTAAGTGGTTTTCACTTTTATTTTCTTCTAAATGAATGTTAGTCTAAAGAAAAAAACAGTTGTTTAAAGTGAGAGAAGTGAGGTTGAAAAAACAGTGCTGAAATATTTTAGTCTTGTTTTAACTGAATTTTCAGTTTGTCACTGTTACAAAGGTTTCATTGTGTGTTGAGAAGCAACAGGAGTTTTTCAGAGTTTAATGTTATGAGAAGACAGTTGAATCTAAACCTGGGCACACACATTTAGGACAGACCTATTGTATTTCACAAATTCAGGGCATCATGAAGGCAAGTTTGCCTGTTGGGCACAGGCAAACAGCCTAATTACATGAGTTGAGCAGGTAAGGAGTACTTGCCTGTCAAAATTCATTATTATGGTAAAACAAGTAATTGCAGCTACTTAGAATACTATTTTCAGGACTGTGAGCACAACTATTTTGATGCTCATTTTTAATTTTCCTCAGCAGTAAGGTTCAGCAATGTATACAGTGACTACTGCTGTCTCCCTCCAAGCTGCAGCCTCAACTAAGGCACTGGTTACAAGCAACACGGGACTGCCTGCCTTGCTGAAGTTATCTTAGGTATGAGCTTCCACAGGCAGACTAATTCAAATCTATTTTTGTAAATTACAGATTGTGTTAAATATACATGAAGGAAAATATGGAACAGTTGCTTTTACTGCGCAACATGAGTTATTTCCCATTACAAGTTCCCTCCAAGAAAACTATAAATTTTAAAATCTGCCAATTAGTGACAGTGACTACTGATGTTTCTGTATTCCAGTCAAGCAGTAGTATTTGCTGAGTACTGCACAGGGCAGAACAATATTCCAGGAAAATCAAGGGACCATGATACCTGATAATGACAAGTTGGAGGATGCAGTGATTAGTCCAAGCTCTCTCTTCCTTTTAGAAGGATGCAGGCTGTGTCACTGCATCAGCCAGAAGGATTAAATCTTTACATGTATGTAAGACTGTCAATACCTGAAGTAAAGCTCAGGGCAATAATTTGACAACTTTTGCCTAAGAGAGAGTAAAGTAAAAGTAAACATAAATAAATTCTTCCTAGAAAACAAAGTCCTCAACCACAAATGCTCAAATATCTTTTCCATTTCTTAAATGATACAACTCCCTAAGGACCATTCAATTTGTCCTAATAAAACAAAGCGGGTATGACAGCTCTCTAAAACTATATGTGGATAAACATCAAAAATGGAACAAGAACTATTAAAACAAAAGGAAGAAAAAAAGAACCAGTGGTACAATCTCTCCATGAATAAACTAGCTTGGAAACTCTAGCCGGGGATTTCCAGTCATTAGAACAACTGGGTTCAGGAAAAATCTGATGGAAACAGTGGAAAAAAAGACTGCAGACCAGACCCTAACTGACTGTAAGATGAGACTCTGTAAGTTCACTAAAGGGATAAAGTAGCATCTACAAGACAAGAGGCTGGAACCAGTGACCTGCAAGGTCCCAGAAGGTGGAATCATAGAGTCATGGAGGTTGGAAAATACCTCCAAGATCATCAAGTCTATCTGTTAACATTGCCAAGTCCACCACTAAACTAAATGCCACATATACAAACCTTTTGAATACCTCCAGGTCTGTGACTCAGCTTCCTTGAGCAGTTTGTTACAATGCTCCGCAAAACTTTCAGTGAAACACATTTTCATAATAGCCAATCTAAACCTTCCCTGCACAACTTGAGGCCATTTCCTCCTGTCCTGTTGCTTGTTACCTGGGAGAAGAGGCTGATTCTCACTTTTTTACACCCTCTTCTCAGGCAGCTGTAGAGACCAATAAGGTTCTGCCGAGACTCCTTTTCTCCAGGCTTAACACCCCCAGCTCCCTCAGCCACTCCTCACAGGACCTGTGCCCCAGACCCTTCACCAGCTCTGTTGTCCTTCTCTGGACTCGCCCCAGCATCTCAATATTTTTCTTGTAGTAAGGGGTCCAAAACTGAACATGGGATTTGAGGCGCAGCCTCACCAGTTCTGAGTACAGGGGGATAATTAGTGTCCTGGCCCTGCTGGCCACACTGCTTCTGATACAAACCAGCATACCACTGGCCTTCTTGGCCACCTGGGCAACTTCTGGCTTGTGATCAGCTGCTGTTGGCCAGTACCCACAGGTCCTTTTCTGCTGGGCAGTTTTCAGGCGTGCTGCCCCAGCCTGCAGCACTGTGTGGGGTTGTTGTGATCCAAGTGCAGGACCTGGCACTACACTTCCCTGAATCTCAGAGCTGGCCTTGGTACATTGATCCAGCCTGTCGAGATCCCTCTACAGAGCCTTCGTACCTTCAAGCAGACCAACACTCCACCCAATTAAGTGTTGTCTGTCAGTTTACTGAGGGTACACTTGATCCCCTTGTCCATATTGTTAATAAAGATACTACACAGAACTGGCCCAAATACTGAGCCCTGGGGAGCACTACTGGTAAATGGTGACCAGCTGCATTTGACTCCATTCACCATCACTCTTTGGGCTGAGCCAGTTTCTCCAGGAGAATGCTGCAGAACAAGACATTAAAGGCTTTACTGAAGTCTAGGTAGACACATTCACAGCCTTTCCCTTACCACAGATCAGGCTGGACAAGCAGGACTTGCCCCTCATAAGCCCATGCTGACTGGGCCTGATCACCTGTTTGTCCCATATGTGCCCCATGATGGTACTGAAGATGATCTGTTCCATGACCTTCCCCAGCACTGAGGTCAGACTGATGTGTCTGTAGTTCCCTGGATCCTCCTTCCAGCCCTTCTGGTGTAACAAGGGTTGTTACAATGTCTTGTTCTGCAAGAGACATTCATCACTTCATAGCTCAGAGCATACCTGAAGAGGCACAGATGTAAACTTGCTGACTGGCAGCTAAGCAAACTGACTTTGAATGAGTAGAGAACAGTGATGGGACTGTGGACTCCACTTTGTTAGTACACAAAGATGGGGCTTCATTCCTCTCTCATGAATGACTGGAAGAGCTGTCAATTTTCAGTCTGGCATGTGCCCAGTGAGCTTGAGCCTATCTGAGATTTATGAAATGTACAACCTACACCTTTCCATCATGTGCTGAACTGCTGAGTTGCACATGACACCCAGGAACAGTACTTATTCTGGTGAGGTTTTTATCCATTGATCTTGCCTCCAGGAAACTCCCAGGTAACTTCAGATTGTCCTGAGGCAATATTCACTGTGCTTGTCACTGGTTTTACAGGATATCTCCCATGGCATCTGATACATTTATAATAAATGTATTACATGGGAACAGAGAATATCTCTTTCCATACCTTCACTGCCTCCAGGTAAACTCACAGGATCTGGGACAAACCTTTAAGTTCTTCATTCATGTAATGTCTGGATGTCAGATGAAGATCCAGATGTGAGTAATGCAAGTGACCTCAGAG
This sequence comes from Peucedramus taeniatus, assembly GCA_013400575.1. Lineage (NCBI taxonomy): Eukaryota > Metazoa > Chordata > Aves > Passeriformes > Fringillidae > Peucedramus > Peucedramus taeniatus. Next base: position 58,880 of record WBNO01003440.1, on the reverse strand, counting down.
TCCCTGATATGTAGACACTTCTGCTGAAGGACACTGAAAGACACTTCTGCCTTCAAGTCACTTACTGGGAAGATCAGGCTGAAATCTGCCGGGCAGCAAGAGGTTGCAACTATGAACTCCATTTTCTCCAGGGCCAATTGTCTATTGTTTACACAATGAGAAGGAAAGTTACATGGTTTATTTCAATACTGTTGCTGTCTTGTGCCTTTAACTGATCAGTTACGTGGGTATAGACCGCAGTGGCTATCTGAAAACTCCTGGGATTGCAAAGAGCAAAAACTCAGACAGGTGCCAGCTGGATCCCAGTATGACTCCAAATCAACTCTTATGAACATCAGGATCAAAACCTGTCCTGACAGCTGATAGTGATTTACTTTGAGAGAAAGGAGATGGAGGCAAGTGTCTGACCTCCACACAAACTATTTCTGTTGAGTCACTTGAGGTCCCACATAAGAAGAAAAGTTCTTTAGTGCAGTATCAGAAAACACTGAAAGAAAATGTGTCTCCACCTGAGGAGAGGATTTGAAGCGTGTTGATCTGATTTTTCGTATTAGAAGGGAGTCCATGTGTCAGTACTTCATCTAAAGAAGCTACTATGGTAATAAGTGCCCAGAAAGAAATGTAAATACATATTTGGAAGTAAACTGAGGGCAAGACATCAGCTTGTCCTATGAGAACTGCTTTACTCTATTAAGCATTACTGTAGGATACGAGTCTGCAGACTCAACAGTGCTGCTCCCATTTCCCAACTGATAACTTATCTATGCAATGTATAAATTCACACTTCTCTGACCCCACCTTCATGGGAACTACAAGATATATTTCAGGAACTAGTACTTTAAAATATGCATTAATTTCATTAGTACAGCTAAGGTTTTATAATCTCTTTAAAAACAAATTACATTCTGGAACAGTTTATAAATAACTGTTTAGCTAACAAAAAAAAACGTAATAAGTAAACTTATAAAATTATTTATCTTAAAATAAATGTTATCCTTGTGTTTTAAAGTTATGAATAAAATAAGTTTAACATACTTACACTTTATAGAACAAATACTATGTTTCATTACCCAAGAAACAAAATTACTATGTACATATGTTGACTCATACTGTTTAAATGAGAAGGGACAGTTAAAATCTAGTGAAAATTTGGAATCTCAAATTTTAAAATGTTTTATCTATAATAAATACTACTGCATTAAGAAGGATTTCTGTGGGAAAATATTACTATTTGTAAAACAGTATAAAGAAGAGTATTACTAATACAGCTACAAAAACCATACAAAACCTTTTGATATATGAAATCTGCTGTTACTTTTCAATATGCAAAAGTCAGGCTAAATTGAGTCTGAAAATTATAACTCTGTTTAACACAGTTTTTATAGAAAATTTAAAAAATACAGGAATTTTAAAAAATGTTGCTTATATTCTGTCAACAGCTAGTAGACAGTTTGCTAGCCCTCAGAGAGCAAAGAAAGAAATTATAATTAAATTAAGTAAAATATACACCTGACCAAGAAATTCAACACTGATAAAAACATTCACTTGCAAAACCCAGCCAAGAGCTAGAATGAATTATTTTATTACGTTAAAAAAGAATTAATATTTGCTCTATGTTCATTTTAACATATATATAAACATTAACAATCCCAAGGCTCCCTATTAGTTGACAAATGGCTTATTTACAGTATTTATGATATTATACCCCATGTTGGGACATCCCATTACAGAGTCACGGTGGTAAGCTCCATACTTAAGGTGGATTCTGCAACACATTGCATCTTTCCAGTTATTCTCCTGCAGTATGATTACTTTGGGGCAAGAATTTACCACTTGGTTTCTACCCAAAGGAGAATCTCTTTGACAAACTGATTTAAGCAGCTGTGGAATAATTTACTGGGTCTTGAGTTTTATTAAAGGAGAACAAAAGGTTTTGAGAGCTTTTGGTGTTTTATGCCACAAGAAGAAGAATGTTTGGCTTAGTAGCTGTCCACTTTCTCTTCGACTGTCCTCTTTCCTCCCACAAGGATCATATCTGATTGCCATTTGAATGCAACCACTGCTAAGTGCATCCTTCCCAAGATGCATGTCTAACACAGCCCTTTAAAAGTGTACATGGTCCTGGGGAGAGAGAAGATGCCACAACAACAGAGCCCAAATCAACATTAGGTGTATATAAACAAAAGTAGTGCTTAAATACAAAACATGCTTCAGCTGATACCATGTTTCTAGATTCCCAAAAGTCTAATGAGGAAATGTTAAGCAGCATTATCCTTCTACAGATGAAAGAACTGAGACAGAAAAGCAGAATATGGCAAAGACAAAAGATATCTCAAAATCTGGGGTCATAATTCTTAATGTAATATTCCTCCTGTGAGACATCATTTCTTACGACAAATAAACTATTTCCTTCTTAAATTTCAGTTGCTAAAATAACTTTTGAACTTCTCTGCAAAAAAGGGATGCTGTGAGTCCAACGCTCACCCCAAGAAACACTAGAAGGATTAATTAAGGTTTGTGAAGCACTGAAAGTGTAGGGGAAACCCCCAGGAGGCAGTCCCTATTTCCATATTCTGACCAGGACTTGAAAGGCATGCAATAAATACAGCCTGGGGCACAGAACAAGCAATACGAATAAAATAAAATATTGAACAGCTGTTTGTTAAGTGAATACAGTTCATCCCACACACCACATTTTATTTCTGCCTTAGGCTGCAGGAGTGGGAGGCTGAAATAAAATGTAACTTTGAAGGGTTAAATAGTGAAAAAGTTATTAAAAATTGGAACTGCTTCTTACAAACTAAAATATTAAGAAAACCTTTAGAAGCAGAACTGCAAGCCCCACTCATTATTATATTAGAAATACAACTGGTTAGATAGTACAAAAAGTCTATGTTTTACCAGATTAACTTCTGTGTGGAGATGCAGTCTCTTTCAGCTTATAAAAGCTATGTGGACACCACCAAACTCATACAAAGCTCTCATTTTATAAAGAGGGGTGAGAAGGAAAGAGATTACATCGCTCTTACAAAACTAGGAATGTTCCAGATACTACAGTAAGCAAAGATGGTGAGATCTGCCTGGAACTAAACCCCAAAGGAGCCAACCTCACCCACAGCAGCTTTCCTCCCCAGCTCCCTGCTGCCTACCCAAAGCAGGCAGCACGAAGCTGCCGGTGGGTGTGAGCTCACAACTCACACAAACAGCCTGTATGGCTTGCTGGGTGCTGACTTTTGCCTTCTCTTGCAAACTGACAAGAGTTTATTTGCTTTTCAGCATAGAAAGTGGAATACCTAAAAGTAAAGAGAGCCTGTGTTCTGACTGGAAAAACGAAAGGAAAGCAGCACAGCCGCTGTGCACAGTGTGATGGAGCCTCACTGTTCTACCACTACAACTACTTTGGGTATTACAGGGAAGGAGAAAAGAATTGCCTGAAAACAACAATACAGAGAGCAAGGAAGGAAGAACAGGAACTGTGGTAATCAGAAGTAGCTGCGTTCCCACTGCAAACATAAATATTATTTTCTAACATTTCTTATTTTCCTTCCCAGAAATTGCTCCGTAATATCACTTTTCCCCCCCCACATTATTTTTCTCCCTTTACAAAAATAAAGATTTTCCTAAGACTGGTATTCAGAACTGACAGCCATTAACTCCAGTGTCTGTTTTTAGAATGCACTTGAGAAAACTGTGATTTTTGCAAACCACCAGGAAAAAAGTCAAGTCAATTTTAGCAATTATAGCAGTCAAATATTTTTATTATAATTTCTTGTTGTTAAGTGAATAAACAAAAAATACCGGGGCAAAAAAAAACCACATTGGAAAAAATATAACAAAAAGGAACACTAGGAAATCACCCCAGTATTTGATGTGTCCTCTTTTTTTGCTGCTGAAAGCCACATGGCACACAGTATTTTTAACTGAGGAGTCTTGTTTCAAATATATGCTGAGGAATCTTATTTCAAACATATACTAAATAAGGAGAGGAGTATTAAAACAGGCAGTCCCTTACTCTAATTTTATCCATCTCCCTCCTCTTCTTTCCTTGATGCAGTGAAACTTTAACACCAAACCCTGTCTCTCTCTCTCCCTCTCTCTCTCTTTTTCGTAAACAGTGATCAACATTTTCCTAAATGACCCCTGAAACGACCTACTTTGAAACTACTCATTAGTAACAGCCACGTTTGCAATATTAACCTGGATGTGGCTGTTTATTAAGATCTTTTAAGGGGGTTAGAATGAAGACACACTGCTGGTGTACAGGGAGCACAGAAGGGGTAATTTAAAACCCATGTTTTTCCTCCCCCTCGCCGAAAACATGCCCAACATTGTGCAGCTGTGCTGCCAGCTTCATCACTCCCTCCATCTCCACTCTTGCTAATTAAAAGGTTGATCACAGAACAATGCTCTTCTCATTAATTTCAGCTTTCTGATTGGGCAGGATTCCCACTCGCTCCGCCTGATCTTTTCCACACTGCTGAAGTTAATGTGACAGGAGCCCGAAGATGGATTACCCGCTGCCATATTGCCCATCACCTCCAATCAGCAGCTATCGGGGTAAACTGATTGTTCTAATTTGCTCTCATTATTTTTACAATATCAGGAGAAAATAACGCACACAGCTCACTGTCAAAGCCGTGAAAATCAGCCATTAGTTAAACCCAGACACTGAGTGGCTTTATTAGAAGCACTGCAGTTTATTGATTCAGCTTCGGTAAACTAAGATAATGCCTGTCCTCTTTAAATGCACTTTTTAAGGTGTACTTATGTAGCACGAAAATATTTATTAGGATACTTTTGGAAATGTTTGCTGTCTCAGCCTATTATTTTGATACGCTGGCAGACAACAAAGATTAAGAACAATGGAAGCTTGACTTCCACATAAAGAAGGGCAAAATATGCAGCATTATCCGCACGGCAGCCTGCGTGCACGTCTCAGCTACTCTTCTACAGTTTAAATAAAAATCATCTCAGGACTAGTATGGCAGGTGAATATGCAAATACACCCCATAATCACACAAAATACAGTACTACCATAAAGGCAGACATGGTACAGGCATGATTGTATGAGCTGTATGTACAAGGTCAGCAATTTAGTATTGGGTTTCATTTTCTATTGGGTTTTTTTTGGCTAAGCAAAAGAACCTGCATCAAAACACAGGGTCTGAGAGCAGAAGGTCCAAATAAGAGAAACTTTTCTGTATGGCTGGGAACTATTTTTGACCCTACGCAAAGACATTATGCTGCCACAACTTGGGAACACATTCAGAAATGTCACTCCACACTAAAGCCTCACAGGATCCTAGAGCTAAGAAATGAATAAAGTATTGTCAGCAGTACGAAGTCAGGAATTTTTACACCACAGCAGTGTTCAGAAAACGCTGAAAATTCTGGACCTCTGACCGTCTCTATGTTGTATATAAAGGGTCCTACATTATTCTGCCTGCTGCCTATCTGTATCTTAGCGAAGGGAAATGCTAAATAATGGGATTAACAGAAATATGATATCTTAAATCTTGCTAAACATAAACCCTTAACTGGTGTCTACGACGCTCTAACTGGCAATGTACTCCAAGAGTGACAGGCAGAGCACAGCAGACTGATTTTACTTTTAAATAATATCTAAATTAGATTAGTTCTTTGTGTAGATCTGCATGAACCAGAGGGGACATTCATCATTGTGCCAAAAAAGTTAAATTCACTGGGGTACGCTCAAAGTGAATGGTTCTAGACCTACGTTTTATCTCTCAGATGCATCATCAAGATGCTGTGCCAATATGCATGAAGCCAGCTAGGAGCTGCAAGGAAGACAACGGGAGAGTAACTGGATAGTAGAAAAGGTTTATTTTTTTCCTTTGTAGATTATTAATTGCTTGGGACAGGATCTGTGGTTTCTCTGTCTTGTAAGCACAGAGCATCCCTTTCAAGAACTGAGCTTCTTTTTTAATATTTAAATGGCTTAAATATAAAGAAGGGTATTCTCCTTCCCCTCCCTCCAAACCAGATGTAATTCCAGTTCCCCCTCCTCCCCCTGATGTAATCTAAAATGCTACAGTTTTCATTACTGCTTTTTAATATTTTTAAATCCTCATCACCTAGAGCCTTGCGTTTGGGTTTGATTTTTCCTCCCTCCTAGAAAAGCCACCTCTTAGCTTTGTTTGGTATCTCTTTTGACCCTTGCTAATGGTGTTCTCTTAGAGGGGCGTGCCATGCTTTTCCTCTTAAAATTCCTGCACTGAAAGACTGCACCACACCACACTCCACAAAACGTGCTGATGGCACAAATTACAAGCCCCCAGCCGAACACTCCAGCCCCCACCATTCGGGCAGATTTATGTGGGCTCTTGCCGACGTTATTACAAGTCAGAGTTTATTGGGAAATTGTTACATTATGCGGAGTGTCTAACAAATTGCTTATGCTGCTATAATTGGATTACAACAGCCGCTTGCTCCCACCGGTAAGATTAGGCAAGTAGGACTCCTGCCGATCTCTGAGCGTTAGCAGTAATTTTATTTGCCTTGCCTCTCTCTTTCCTAACAACATGCCTCTTTCCCTGCCAGCTGTCTGCTGAAAAGGCACAGGCTTGTTCCTTGGCCCTAACAATGCAATTACAGCCCTGCAGATCGCACTGTTTGTGCATTAAGTACAGAGCCAAAACGAGGCGAATTGATCGTTTGACTTTTGGAGGAGCCATGTGATCTCTGCGTGCGGGTGATCCGGCATGCACCGCTGGGCAGTGCTGCAGTGCGCGCCTCACGATGAACCCGCTCCTCGCTACCGCCCCTGCCCTGCCCGCTCCCAACAGCAAAGATGTTGGGGCCCACCCCATGGTAATCCCCATCAGGCTACAAAAACAGCCTCATTTTTGGGTGCTCTATTGCTAGGCTGAACTCAGAACTCACTCTGCCTTCTGAAATGTGATACTTGGCCACATCAGTGGCTTCCCTGCAGTGGGCTACACTAGGAAACTGTTATTACAGCATTTCACACCAGAAGTTTTAGCACAAGAACTGGACATATTTTCAAATGACTTTTTTAATTCTTGCGTTTGAAAAATACTAAAAATACATCAAATATCATGTATTCTGTACCATCTGAGGGTGCTGTCACTGCAGGTGACTACTTGAAAAGCAATGCTTCCCCTCATGTCTGCCACCACTTATCACCAAAGCCACCGATGGATTCCAAACTGTTTCACATTTCCAGCATGAAGGATCCTAAAGTACTTTGTAAACGCAAGTCCAGTTTGGTTGTAACACTTATCCTGGTAAACACTTCTTACAAGCTTGATGTGATGGATCTGGAATGAAGACCTCAAGGCTGTAATTCTTTATGCAGAGTACCCATCACCAAACCAGCAAACACACAGCAAGGAACTACAGCACGTGATACTACAAATAATACAGTCGCAGAGGAACTTTGACTAAGGATGCCAGGTCAAGTTTTACATTTTAAAAGACTTCTATTACATCTTCACTGTCACATACACTGAGAGGATTCCAAGATTGTTTAATTTAGAAGAGAATCCTGGAGTTCTCCAGCTCAGCCTCCTGCTCAAAGCAGGGTGCTTTATGAGGTCAGATCAGGTAGCTCACAGCTTCATTTAGCCTGGTCTTGTAAACCTCCAAGGATGGAGGCTGCAGAGCCTCCACAAGTAACCTGCTCCAGCTTGACTGTCATCACCACAAGAAAACTCTTCCTTGAAACCACTCAAACATGAGATAGACTTTCTAACATCTCTGAGGGGATCTTCCAGTATTTACTGAACTCAATCTGAAATGTAAAGCAATTTACTTTATGAAGATTCCAAACCATGGGGTCCAAAAAGTAGAAACATCTCCATTGACCAAACTTTGAAAATGATTCTTCATATCAAGATTTTGCCTATCCCCTGCCTGACCATCCTTACTGCAGAGCATGGAGAACTGATCTCCATAATATACTTAAGAGACCCTCAGCTACAAAGCAATGTATGAGTTAGCTTTTATATTACTATTTCTTCAAAGTCTCTATTGCATTTAAAAAAAACCCCAAGTGTAATTCTTTTTTAATTTGTGGTTTCATTGACATGAGAAGTCATTTTGGGTGGTAAGAGAAGCAGAAATGACAACCACTCCGCAATGTTTGCGTAACTGAAGACTAAAGAAGCCTGTTTACACATAGTTTAACACTCAAAAGAAACTCTGAACAGCTGAAATGCCTTATAAATAGCTCAGACCCAGAGGAAGTGCAAACGTCTGCATTGTGAATTGTAGATCTTAATTACAGACAATGGCTGGTACAGCAAGTAGCACAGAAAAAAAAAAGTGAAACAGTTGCACTGTTCATGGTTGGCAATAATTCTTCAGGAAAATATTTACTATCAATCAGTTATGAGAAAAGGGACTCTGCGCTCATAAAACAGCACGTTGCTTCTCATACCAGGACCATTTTGCTTCAGCATAATCTGAATTTAAACAGCTTGTTTCCTGCGGATATAATTTTGGAAATAAATAAAACAAGTCTATCAAAATCCGGAGAATGTGTATGGTGGGGCGGAGTGGGGGGAGCAGGAATATCACATTTCTTTCGCCATCATTTGCAAAGAGGTTATTAGACCAAGATGAAGCTAAAGCATAAAGATTGTCTTGACCTAAAAAAAGATATATGAACTAGCAAGGAAGATAGAAGTAGTCATATTTGTGACAGGAAGATCATCATTAGGGCAAAGCTTTTAGATAAAACTCCGATGCCATTTTCTACTTGTGCTGTCTGAGAATTCCCTTTCAAAGCACCTTTTGCATGTTAAGTACTCCCAGCAATGTCCCCACAATGCCTGCCATTCACACAATTCTCATTAGAGAGAGAATATCTCCAACAGAAGGGTAAAATGACATGCTTACATCTCTATCAGCCAATGGCTGAGGTAGTGATTATTCAGTTTGGAGAAACCCAAACTGCTGTCCCTCCCAGAGAAAGGTATATCCAAGACACAGCAGAGGATACTTTATTGAGGGATTTGGGGCTGGAAGCATGTCCAATGACAGTCCCTCTGCATCATTACACAGAAGCTAACATACTTTCTAATTAAAACAGCAGAACAAATATTTGGAAACTGTATATTGCTAGTCAAATAATATTTTTTTTCATTATTAAATTGCTCTAATTTCAATCTCAGGGACTGGAAAGGCTTCGAAAGCACTAGAAAACTATGCATTATTTGAAGATGTACTGACTCAGTGGTATATCACAGCAGAACTCTGAGCTGGTAGTGCTATTCATGCAAAGTAAATGCAGACACACACTCTGGAAAAAAGAGCCATCAATCTGTGACATAAAGGGACTTGAGAGTACAAGAGGGACATCTTCAGATCAATTTGTCCTACTGCCAACTGGAACATCCAGCCTGGAACCCTAAATGCTTCTTTATTAAAGAGTGCTTGTGGCTGCTCCTTCAAATTCATATAAAAATTCCAGACAATGTTATTATTGTGCAGACTATGTTAGTTCTAAAAATTCAAAAGTAGCGATGCAGAAAGAACTGACAAAGGAAAGAAGATTTCAATTACCAGCTACTTCCACCACTCTTTGCTTTAGCTGAATCACCCTTGAGTGTAAAATGTGTGGCTATAGCTAAATAATAAGATGCATCTTTGAAAGGAAATTTCACATAGCATGCTGGAAGCGCCAAGGCCTGTTCTGTGTTTCCAAAATTGAGCACAACAGAGCTCTGTCCCACCTTTAGAAGTATGATGAACAGCAAAGATTCCCTAAAAGACAAAAAATGCTTAAAATACCCTGAGAAGTCCCTTAGTTTGCCAGGACCTTAAAAGCAAGACCAGTTATCTGTGCGTAGCAAGCAGTGGTCTGAAACAGAAGTCTGATTTTTCAAGGGTGGTGTGTGTGACTAAATTTTTCTTCTGCCATCAGAGATCAAGGCAGATCAAGGTAGAGGCAGAGAATGTCACCCAACTGCTGCTGCTGAATCCAGAACTAAGTAGAAACCTGGGGATGCTGCATGCCATTTTGAAGGTGTCTCATCGGTGCTGTCTCTTGCAGGGATGCCATAGGGTGTCTTTCTCTGGCACAAGTAGGAGAGAATTCAATGTGCAAAATGAAACTGAGAATGCTCTTTTGTACAGGAGATACAGATGAACTGGAACCAATTGCAGGAGTTAACAAACAGTAAGACCTAGCTAATGAATGGAGGAAATGGATATTGACTGCAGAACTCTGGGATCAGCTATACACAAATCTCTTGTTGGGAAAGGAAAGAGCACTTGGAATCAAAAGGGTATTTCTAGAATCCAGGGTAATGCAAAATCTAACAAACTCGAAGCAAACAGCAAAACTCAGACCTAACACACCACATAAAGGTGTGAAAAGGCAAGACCTCTGTTTGAAAAGAGGACTGTAAACAACCCATCCAAGCAAATACTCAGCCAAGGAGACTGGAGACACACCAGAGCATCCCTCACCACACATCAAACAGAAAGTGTGAAGGTCACACAGAAAGATTTCCTGGGTACAGAACAGAACAGAAACTTGTTTGCACACCCAGAAGCATCAAAAGAATCCTAGTGACATACCAGATGCCAGGGGACTTTTAACTATGTCCCTCTCTAATTGAGGATGAAGCACACACCAACACCATTATCTGCCTGAAGATACTGGCTTACAAAATATGGAACAAACAATAGGAACAGATGCTCATTTGGCCAGATTTCAATAAGCCTCATTAAAATCAAACACCCTGTCCTTGGAGCCCAGGTTCATGCTACATTTCTACCTTATTTAAGCACCTAGCACCTGAGGAAGTTGTCCACTTGTGGTTGCACACCAGTAGTATCATTAAAAGAAACCCTCTTGCAGAGATTTTTTGGTATCTAAAGAAACAAAAAGAAGGAGTTTTTATATATATGCCTGTGTGTGTACACACACATGTAAAAACACAGAGATTGCATTTCCTTTTACAAGATGTTAGCTTGAATATACATCAGATTTGTTGATCACTCAAAGGCAATGGGCAAAAAGATGCTAAAAAATAACAGAAAAACTCTGGCATATGCAAGAGAAAAGATGTTACAGATCACCCATGTGAAATCTGTGCATCACACTGTATATTTTTAATTTAAGATCCCAGCTATTCAGTCAAAATATGCACACACTTGAAACATTTCTAGTGCTCCTTGTTTGCTTTTACCCAAACATGTCCAAGTCCTATCAATGGAGTTTCAGAGGACAAATACCAGAAAACAAGGGCTAAGAAGAAGACACAAAGATTCATCAGAATATTATATTCTAGCTTTATTTTAAAATGACTGAATAAAACCAGTTAATTCATAGGTTTGCAAAAGGCACTGAGCACCTGGCTGCAGAGTCAGCATGACACTGTACACAAAACCAGACAGACAAGGTTTCCTAACAAACACAGACTTCCTTGAGTGATCAAAATACTGTGGCCCTATGCTGCTTTCCACACCTGAATATGTGTATCTGTTTTTTCCCCCTTCTATTTTAGGAAGAATGCCAGTTGATAGGTTTGTAGTTTACACTGCATGTGCAGTACAGAAGTTCTCATTCACAAGAGAGTTTAACAGATGGGCAGTGCTCCAGTCTTAGAGAAGATACCTCAATATTGGTATGTGTGGCCTCAAGAGTAACTGCATGTCATTCTTTGAACCAACTTTTAGAAATGTCAAGGACACAATCAGTAAATGCCATTAATACAGTTTTAATAGAGCACAATTATCTTTTCTGCAAGTAGGTACAGAATCAGAAATTTAGTTTTCAGAAAAACCATTCTCTTGCAGACTGACTGACACATCTGACAAGCAGCTGATAATAAGGATGGTGGATCCCAGTCAGGGCTGATACTGCACTGCAGAATCAGAAAAAAATAATAATGATTTCCAAAGTAACCCTTTCTGTGTTTCACTGCAAGTTAAAAAAAAAAAAAAAGGAACCCCCTACAATAAACTTGGAAAAGTGCTGCAGATAATGAAAACTGCATCACCTTCCTGACAAAACATTTTAAAGTCCAAGGCTATAAAATACATCAATCATGAAGGATAAAACTCACTGTGTGCATGTGGCAGCAGAAGGCCTCTGGACTCCCTAAATCCCACTTAAGCCCTTCACCCAGGGAACTTTTAACAGTTGTGCCATTTGCCTATGCCATCACTGAACCATCTGCATTTAGATAGCTGGATTTATAATGCTTCAAAACTTCTGGAATTGGGAAGACAAGCTTTCTTAGAACTGACTTCATTTGGTTTGTAGATAGGAAGGCAAAGAAAAGGAGTACAACAGCCAGGCAAGCTAGTACTAGGGGAATTATACCTTCAGAAAAGTCCTTATTTTTTTAGAGAAAGACATATATATACACACATACATGTATGAGGGTATATATATATGTATACACATACACATATAAACATACATATATATATATATATGTATGTTTTTATATGGTTTTCTATACATATATGATGGCAGACTGTCCAAGAATATATATCCACATATATTGCCCTACAGCATATAGAGACATGATACTTCAAAAGCATATGCTTTTTTTATCTCCAGGATGATGTCTCAAATTCATCCTCAAGAGCATGAAACAAGTCTTGCTATTCCTGCCTTGAGCCCTACCCACACCTCTCATCACAAACCTGCTGAAAACGTAACTTTTGGTAAGCTTATTAGTTAAAACATGAAGTTGTTAAAGTATGTGATTTTATTTAAAAGAGGCACCACTTAAATTAGCTGTACTTCTAGCACAAACTTGCTCCTTAGTGAGGCAATCAGGTCAAACAGGATACTGTAGAGCAGATAGGGTTAAATGGGTTTACTCCCTGAGCTTGCTGTGAGCTGCTTTATGGCACTGGAACAATGCTCTATGATGAGACAACTCAGCTAGAGCTGCTCTGCTTGAAGAGTTTCACCTAGTCTGTATCATAAAGCACCTTAGGAAGCAGTGTGAAGACCAGTCATGTTAAGAATGGAAGTGCTGGTATCAAACTTTGTAAAAGGACTGGTAGCTTCTCTCAGAAGTGCTTCTCCAGTGGAAGGTAACTGGCATGTCAAGCACAGTTTATGAGTGCTAAGCCACCTACAAGCACCATTACAAACTTCTATGGTAACCAATTCCCTGACAAGAGTCAAAAGTAATGGGACATCCAAATTTCACCAGCAAAACCCCAGCAAAGATTTAGCTGGGAAATTATCTTAAAGGTCAGTACAAAAGTGGCCCCTGAAGGGACAAGGCACCTTTAACAACCAATCAAAGTATGAAAGAAATGGACTTCAAGAAGATCAAGGAATAATAACTGAAAGAGAAAACAGGCTTTTGAGTGGTCAGGTTTGTGGTGACAGAGGAGCAACAAAATGCCAGCTGGTTTCAGTAACAGATGGCTGCACGCACTGATCTGTCCTGCATGCCCATTCTAAACTTCCTTTCAGTGGAAATACAAAGCTAACACGCAGCCTTTCCACACATCACCATGGTTCAAATGTCCTCCACTCACAAACAGACCAAGCTGTACATTGTTTTAGTCTAGTTATGCTGAATTCTAAGAAAAGAGAGTGGCTAATGGCACCTCATCTTTTCCAATCACATCTACCTCAATTGTCAAGAAATTACTTACTGGTGACAAGCTAATAAATTAATAAATTAATTTTCTTACCATTCTGACTGTGATATCTCCCTTGTCCCTTTCCTTTAAGTACAGTGTTCACTGTATTTTAATTGAAAAGTCTTTTTGCACCTCCCTTCTGGTAGCTAAGAAAGGGAACCATGATGCACAGAGCTCTCATGCAGTATTTCTAATATGTATCTGAACATTTGTCATTTGAAGTTGCCACAGCTAATTACATGGCCAGCATAGGTCATCCCACTGGAAAAGCCTATTACTTGTATGGCAGAATGAACCCTTCAATCCTACATAGCTCAGGACTCAAGTAATCATTTCCAGCAGAGAAAAACAGCACAACAGGATCCTACACTGAAGGACAGAAAAACCTACCCAAAATACTTACTCTTTGTTTAAATATTTTTCCTAACTGTAATATTTAACAAGAACTTCTCACTGACTAACAATGAACAATTTGCTAAAAATCCCTAAAAACCAAAGCCGTTCTCTTACTTACTTTGGCCACACAATTTTCAGTCTTCATAGCAGTGCTTCCTAGACATACTGTTTCCTGGTTTAAGCACAGTCTGGCACAGCTGTTGTAGGTCTGCAGAAAGATTAAAATGGTTATGAATAGAAGAACACAATTTTCTTTCAGGCACCACATTTTTGGCACAGGAACCTACACTAACTCTACTACACTACTACATTTCCTTTTTCTAAGATGTAAATGTTTCAAACCAAAATAAACTAGTTTATAGCAAAAGCCTATAAAAACCCTAGTTCAGGGCATGCATGTCCTCTGAGAAGCCATGTACAATTTTGGAAAAATTGTATGTACTGTATAACAGTATGGAAATACAAAGACTTTTCTTCTCTGTTCCTTTGAAAATGGAAAAAAAAAAATCTCATCTCAGTTTTCATTCTTTCACAAAATGCTGCATAATGGAACAACTAAAGCAAGGTGATTTCTACACACTAGTTATCAGAGAGTATGTCAACTGTAAATAAACATCTGACTTCATCAGAATATAAAATGTAAAATACATGGGACACAAGGAAGGTTATAATCAGAAGGGAGCAAATGCAGATCACATTTCATTGTTGTATTTAATCTTCTCAGTTATGTAAAGCTTTTAATTTTTTTTAAAGTAGAATGTCTTTTTTCTTTAATGCTGTCCTGCCCAAGTGACCCCCAGTTGAGGCTGCAGACTTCAGAGTCATTGCAGAACACATCACTCGTAGCCTCTCTCCTTTTTGAGGGAAGTGTATGAACAATATTTACAAAGTGGGCTTAAAATTATAATTTGGTTGACTTGGCTGTTTAAACTAGTATGCCTGAAGAACTCAGGAGCTTCTAAGAGAGTCTCTCCTCCTCACCCCCAGCACCTTTGCATCTAAGAGCTTCAGTATGGGATTAATAGACCTGCCACCATTTACAGAAAAATGCTCCCATGCAAAAGTGTCAGCTCAAAAGCAAGCACCAACTTGATTTGTTTCAAGAGTAGAAAGCAGACCACAGAGATGATGTTGCCAGCTGAAAAAGTTTTGTGGGGAAACCTCAAGAAAGATGCTGAAAAAGAATGAAATTAAACTTGTTACAAAGACATTTTCAAGAGCACTAAGTAAAGCATACTAACATTCATGTTATTTTAAGATTGCCTTAATGGGAGGACACACAAAGACTTGTAGTGAGCTGCCTGTCAGTTATCTCCCTGTAATACTCACTGGCAATCTCTGGAGATGATTTTTTTTTAGGGCTTGCAACGATTTCCATTTGCTTGATTAGAAATAACTTCAACCCCAAATCTGCTATAAGTTACAAAACCTGTGGACAACACTGGCATGATAAGGGCTCCTAAACTTCTCCCTCTGCCCCAAAGCTCCATCACCAGAGCCAGATTCTCTCAATACCAAGAACCAAAAAACAATCTCCTTCTCTTGCCCCTCTGCCAGAGGCCTGACTCTGTGCAAAACGTTGTCAGCAGCAACACAAAAACTGGCAGAGGAGCACATGGCAAAGGATGTCAGAGGCAAGAATGCAAAGAGATTAAAAGGGGTTTGTCCTGAGCCATAGGAGACGTGTCCACAAAGCCAGAGTTCCCAACAGCCTCCAGCTCAGGTAAGCACCAACTGATGAGAACTGAGTGTTCACAATCAGTTTATAGCATTCACCTAAGTTCTTCTGATCCTCATGAAACATTCCTTACTGCACACCATGGGAAATCAGTATACTGGCTTAGGTGGATCTGTACTGGACAAGCACAGTACAAACATTCTTGGAGAAACTAAGGAAATCACAGTCCTTTCCACCTTACCTATCTACAGAGCCCCTTTAAAGTTCACCACATAACAGAAACAAAAGAGAGCACAGAAGCCCTATCTTCTCCATTGCTTTAGTGCTCATGTTTTATTTCTCAGCGAGCTCTCTAACCAGAAAACAACCAGTGACAGACAGGAATGCAGAATATTCTGGCTCCAGCAGTTCTCCTTGCATGTCACAACATTGAGATCTGCTTTGACTAGCAGCCAGCAAGCAATTTCTGTTTCTAGACCCAGAAGGAGAAACTGAAAAATTCAAACACACGAATTCTTTCAAGGTGCTGTGCAGATCAACAAAGTGCATCTTTCAGCAGGAGAGGCTCAGATTCAAACTGGATTAGGCCACAAGCAAATAGAAGTCTGCCTCTTGCCAATATTTGCCAACATCATAAAACCATCACCCTGGTATGCATAAAACTTTCTCCTCCGAAGAAAGATCAGAATGGTATAAACTACTATAAACTGGGGTTTAGATATAGCATCCCAACTGATAGACAAAAAGTTGATACCATCTGCTTTGCACTGACTTTGAGACAACACCATGCAAACGTCATTTTACAGGCATGGAATTAGTTAAATTCAACCAGATTGTGAAGGCGAAAAACCATGAGGAGTTGCTAAGATTCTTTGTTCAGTTTTCACATTTGTGTAATTTAAGCCATTTATTGTAAATCTGTGATTTTTTTCAGTTGCAATTTAATTCCTAGAATTCCATATGCAGTATTTCTGCACAACTTGTCTGCTACATACTGTAAGTTTTATGAGGAGCCCTGATTGAGGAAAGCTACTACTAACTCCACTTTGCAGATCAAAAGCTCAGCCACATAAACATTTACTGAAAGCAACAAGGAAGTCTGTGGCTCTGTGAACTGAACCATGAACTCAAATCTTGTCAGTCTTTTTCCTCCCAAGACAGGTATGCACAAACCTTGGTTGCATGCCAGCTTTTTAAAAGCTGGGCTTACAACAGGCTTTCTCCACATTTACAAATGGGAAAGAGTAGACAATCCAAACACAAAATGTGAAATACTAAATGCTAAAACTAGAGATGTCAGCATTTTCTGAGAATGAAAGAAGTTCATTATGCACTATCCAAAACTTACATGCATGTCAGAATGTAAATACAAATAATTATTCTAGTTAACTGCTTAATTTTGATTACTTTCACCCACACATTACATCTCAAGTGAGAACAGCACCAAGTGAACTTCCAGTGTAACTTGTTTATCAAATCCCACAATACAAGGACTACTGACATTTGACAGAACTGGTATAGCATAAATCTAAGGAAGATAAAATGAAACACTTCTTCACACAGTGGCAGTGAACTTCTGGTGCTTCCTGTCCCAGGACATTGTGCAGAGAAACATCATCAGAAGTGGAAAAAGGGACTAAACAAACTCATGGACAGCAGCTCCACAGATACTCAGCACAGGTATCTTCCAGACATCCCTAGTGCAACAGCAATAGATGCTGCAGGGACAGGAGGGCAATGGATAACCAAGAGAGGCCAGACTTCCTTGCTCCCATTCAAGAGCACTTTCCACTGACAGTGCTGGAGTTGGCAGTGGATGAGCTGACTCTGGGTCTGACTGACCTGGGCATTCTCACGCTATCAATAAACCTCTCTGCCCTTTGAAAACATGCCAAGGAACTCCTCCTTCCCAACCTTTTCAACCACAGAAGGAGAGAAGAACATGTTTTTACTGTAAGAGCCAACTTTCACATAGTAATTTTATTACATAAGGACTTATGTATGTGCCAAATTACCAGATGACCATTTAGTCCTTCAGCAGCTCTTTGTTTCTCAGTAGAAGGGAAAAAGAGAAAATTAAAAATTGTGGATTCAACACATCAGGATGCATACTTGAGAATAAAACATAAAGAAAGTACTCTTCAGTTTGACATACATTACTGTCTTGCAAAGTTACAAAGTTCTTCTTATTTTCAAATTCTCACAGAAGAATGCCTTAGTAGCCTTGTGGGATGAATAAAGAGGGCAAAGAAGATTCACATGCATGTTCTACAATATGTTTTGAAGGGTTGAAAGCAAAACACAGAAAACCTAGTTCTCCCTTAAAGTCCAGAGGAAAAAGAGGTAATGTACCTCTCCTTGATAGGTCTCAACAGAATTGCACTGCCAAAGTTACAAAGAAGCTGCACCTGGCTCATGAGGCCAGGTCATAAGAAGCTTGGAGAATATATTGCCATGGCAGTACTACATGGGAGTCTCCAAATGCTTTTCTGCAGGCAGCAGTCACTGGCTACTGAGAGACACAAAATGGCTGCTGGACAAGGAGATTTGGTTTCATCTGATATTGCTCGTACACTAATAGCTACTGTGAATAGGTCCAGGGAATAGACTAGTGAATTCTGAAAGCAGAATAAATGTCATATCATCAAGTAATAATGCAGAGCCCTTCATGTTAGGTGAAACATTTGATGGTGTCTAATGCTACATTGCAATGTAAGAGTACCTCCTTTCATTTATTCCAATGCCCATGGGAACACTGACTCACCTGGAAGAAAAGCAGGAAAATCAAAGCCAAAACTAAGCCTTAGAAAAGGATATTTCTTAAGTTTGCCTTTAAAGCTTGACCCTTTTACATTTCTCATCTAATCTGCACCAAAACTGCTCAAGTTTCTCCTCACCTTTCATCAAAATAAGAGGTTTCTTCATCAAGGAAAAGTATTCTGAACTGGCAGCCTGGTTCAACGCTACAGGCAGAGAGCTTTGCGTTGGAGTGCTTTAATATGTTTTTATATTGCATATAAAGCATGCAAACATAAACCAGTTTGTTGAAAACTACCCTCTTTGTGGAAGCTGGCTGTAATTCTGAACAAGTTTTCAATTTTCACACTGCTGCTAGGGTAAAACATTTTAAAGAGTTTAATTTTTACAGTGGCTTCAATGACACAAGATTATCTAACAAAGTAATGGTTAATCAATAGAGGGTTTAGTTGTCAGGTGAAACATATAACACACTAAAAGGGATTGATTGCAAGACTCCTCCTTATTTACTAGAAGGTATATATTTAAAATGACACAAACTTGTTACCAAGCTGCATTCCTTTAACCTTGCAAAAGCCGTTTGAGAAGAGTGTTAAGCAGCCCTATAGCCAAACAAGCTCTAATGAAAGAAAAAAAGAAACCTACAAATATATGGGAGCACCAAATCATGTCAGAAGCAGGGGAACCACAAAGCTGTATTCACTCTCAGCCAAAGGCTTAAAATGCCACAGAGGCACTAGACTATGGTTCACTAAAGATAGAGCTGTATCTGATCTCATTCCGTAAGTGTCTTTGGTTACATTTTTCTTTTTAAAGAAAGTATGATCCTGCTCTTTGACACAAACACATAAACATTTCTACTCTTGTCTGTGCAGCTCTGGATGAACACTGAGCACCAGCCTGAAGCCTCGAACCCCAGGAAGAACTCCATGTATGTGCAGCTTTTCTACCAACTGAAATCCATTTCTTTGGCCAATCATTCCAAGAATCCCCAGTCCCTGAACAAAGCTCCACTTTTTAATAGAAGCTGCAACCCAGGAGTTCAATAAGATTTCCCCCCCAATAGTTAGTAATTACATGATTTATCAGAGAAAGATAACACTAATAAAAACACAGCAAAAAGACAAAACCCATACCCTCCCTTCAAGTCATTTTCAGGGAAAAGATTATTAAACTGTTCTTTCTGAACAAGGGCTTTTGTAGCTAAGCACAAATTGCCAAACGGTTAGAAAAAAAGTTATTAGACTCCAAAGAATTCAGCAAAGTGGGAAGTTATATAAACAAATCACTCCAGCAGATTTGGAAAGATCGCTTTCATCTTATTTAGAGTCTTAGGAGATTTGCATTAATTACCTTTTAAAGGTCTTTCACATGGACTATTTAAAATAAATGCAATTTATTTATTTATTTCAAATGAGGTGCTTCTTCTGAAAGAATTAAGTAATCTTAACAAATTTAAAAACGTTTTTATAAACAGGTAATTAAAAAGAAGACTGGAATTAAGTCAAGCTGTAAGACATTACCCAGGATCCGCTTTGACTATTTTCTTACGATGAAATTTTTGTTATCTCTAGCCCAGCCTTGGGAAGGATAGTCTCCACAGAAAGTCATAAGACAAAATAAAGAGTAGCCAAACAAAAAACTAGATCATTTACAGGATTTTCCCTATAGCACAGTTTGTCATATTGCAATTATACCTTGCTGACTGTGAAAGCCAGAGTCCTTAATATTGCCACTAGAGGGAAGACGTGTCTTAACACACGGCAATGGCTGTTGGGGAGTGGGTTTTCTTGAGCAATTACCATAACAAAGCTCCCTTGGCTGTGTGTACCTTCTAATTACCCAGTACAATTAAAATGACTTACCTAAAACAAACATGGAAAAAAAAGGCCCCTAAAACAAAAAAACTCAAGACAATGCAAACAAAAAGCTTTAGTCCAATATGCTTGTTACCTGAAATTACATTAAAGCTGAAGATTTTTTTAACTCATCCATCAATGCATAAGGGGGAGAAACACAAAAAGGAGTATGTCACAATGCCCAACACCACGGGGTTGTTCAGTTACGTAAAAGCATTAAAACAAACAGAAACAAAGAACAAGGCAAACTAGATCTCTTGTTAAAGAAAAGAAGAGGGAAAAAAAAGAAAAAGAAAATGTGGTATTTAGCCATCTGGTAGCTGCTTGAAAACAAATTGTCCTCAGAAGAGCAGAAATACAGTATGTCTTCTTGCAGTTCACTGGCTTATGAATCAGACTACTTTTCCTACTTTCTTTTTTAATACAGGCATGGTAACGTTAGACTTCTGTGCTGCTCCTTTCACTTCCCTCTTGTCCCACTGTGCAGACATAACCATGGTCATCCCAATCAGACCTGGTTGTTCTAACTCAGTTGCATTATTCGCAGTCTTTCAGGATACATCTTATTGGGCCTATTGTTCAAAACCCCCAGGATTTTTTTTCCCTAACAGCTACTTGCTGATTTTTAAACCCTTAAATCTTTCATTTTATAAGGCATATCATTAAGGGAAGATGGCAGCCAAGTGATTTTTCTTTCCATTGACAATTTGTGACATTTTTCCAGCAGCGTGCAAGGTGTTGAAAACCTGGCAGCTGTTACCTCCTGGGATGAAGATCCTTTTTTATCCTCCCTTGACAGTTTAACTCAATGGGTCAGCACCTTTAAAGACTGCAAAGTACCACTGAAGTGGATGGAGGCTTGAATTACTGCTCCCTCCCTAATCAATGTAAACCCTCACTGCAGGTGAAACTCTTAATCTATAGAGGTGCATGGGGGAGGAAAATGTAATGCCCTGAGCCAGATGGTTTTCATCTTGTTTTTTAAAGAAGAAAGGAACAAGCTAACAAGGGGACAGCTACTTTTGTTAGCTTCTTGGCCTCTCTCATGGCTTCGGATCCCCAGGGTTCCAGCCACACAAGAGAAAGAATACAGAAAAACATAAACACTTAAAGAAATATAACTAGGGGGCTGGCAACATGCTGCTTTCAAAGAGCTGGGAGCCCTGTTCAGCGCTTTATTTATCACTGCCCACGTTCTTCGGATGGTAAGTGGACATGGACACAAAGGGCAGGGGGGAGCAGACAACACTTGCAATTTACTCAATTACCGAGGAATGCAGCAATGCGGCGGGGTGACAGATTCCTATTAGCACTAATGCTGAAAGAGCCCAGTGGCCTTTCCGCCACAAGGCAGCATTCCCATTGTAACTTAGACTCCAGCACATCCCGCTTTGGCTAGCTTTTTAACACGAACTAAGTGCCACAAAGGAATGGAAATTATTTTATTATTGTTGTTGTTTGAGAATAATGAGGAAAAAAAACTTAGAAAGAATAATTTTGCAGTAAGTAAGGCTAAGGGTGTACCTCTAGCAATTTCAGGGGGCTTTTCAATCAGCAACTCCTTATTACCAAGAGTTGTGTAAAAGATGAGGTAACCAGGATAATTTTATAGACTAGGACTGCCTGGTCTCAGTCAGCTCTCCAACACAAGGCAAATCTGAAGTGCAGCGTCTTCCCCAAAGAGACGGAGGAAGGACCCTCTCTTCCTCCACACCATGCAACTTTCCTCATCATTCAAAAAGAAGGCTTCAATCTTGCATGGCAGAAACACTTTTGCAGCGGAGAAATACACATGGAGAGGAGCCCTAAGCAGTGGGATGAGGCTGCCAACTGAAAGTAAACCACTAACAATTGCTACTTCTTGTTTTCCCTTTGCTCTACCTTCTTCAGCCACTTTCTGCTTCTCACGGTTTTCTTGAGTACTGGCTTTAAACTCTTAAGATCAGACTGTGCCTATTTTAACTTTGAAATAGTGCCCAGAGCATGTTTTAGGTGCTACATGTAATTTTAGAAAATTATCTCAAGTCTGTAAGAGTGAATTGAGGTAATATTCTGTGCCAAAACCATAAGAAGAAGAATTCTTGAAAATGCTAAGGGGCTTGTCTGAATGGGGTAACAGACAGGGATTTTTTTTCCCCCGGACTTCCATCTGGAAGCTTGCAGAAAGACAGCAGAGTCCAATGTGAGGTTTGCAGGAGGTACACTGTGGCAGCCTTGCTGCTGCCAGCTTTTCCCCACAAGGCACCTTCGCCCACAGATGAACCACAGCAGCAAAAGGCACTTCATTATTGCTGCAGTGAAGAGAAGGGAGGGAGGGTTTTAAACAACAGCATTGTGCCCGTCTTCTTTAAAAACCAGTAGGGTAATCAAGTTCAGGGCAGCCCCGGACAGCTGCCCTGTGACCTATTCATGTTGACCCCCACTATTCATCACTTTCCCTAAGACTATGAGGGCAAGCTCCCGGGGAGTGACCACCACAATAGACAGATACGAGCCAAGAATAATACGGTTCCTGCAAAAAAAACAGATGGCACTGCAATAAATTTACAAATCTGCATTCATGGCTCTGTTAAAAACACCCAGAAGCTAAAAGGCTGGAGGGGCCCCCAGAGAGTTTCCCCTTCCCAGTTTCTAAAGGCCAGCTCTCTCCCCAAGACTATTGAGCTCATGTTCTTCATAAATGAGGGATGGAGACATAGCCCTTAAAATAACAAATGGCTGACCTAATCAATCTAGTGTTTGGGTCTAACACTAAATGATAGGCACTGAAAACTAATTATGTTTTTTGGCAAGGAAGTTGAATTAAAATGGAAACACACAGGTTAAAAATGCACTGAAGCATTTGCGAGTCCCTTTGAAAGGGCAGCACACACACACGCTCACATGCAGGGCTTGAAACAGGAACCTGATTCAATAACTCATGCATTTATTTTTAAAATGAATCAGATTAGTCCCATGTGTGACCTGCCGGTCCATCTGTATGAGCTGGACTTAATGGGCACTCTTCTCACGCTTACTTCAGTTTGAAGTATGAGAGAGATAAATTTAGTTTAATTTTCAACAGATCAAGCTATCCATTTTCCAAATGGACCATCTGGATCAGCCTATTAAAATTAATTTATAACTTTGCAGTGTGAAAATTCGTTTGTTAGCTTAAATAAAGTTGCCAAAAACTTTTGCCACTTGTCATTGTTTTTTTCTGGTCTGTTTTCATACTATGATTTTCAGTTTATCCCTTCAAAATTTAATTTTGTCAGAACAAGCACTCAACGAAAACTGAACGTCTGCGTCCATATTCCGAAGTCTGTCATAGCTTAGATCTTTTCACTGTTCCAGCAGTGTCCAGTTCATTGCCTTTTTCTGTTTCCCAGTGCTAATCTCTGTGTCTCTTCTGCCTTGCTGCCCCCACATGCACCCAACAGTGGCTGTGCCTTCCACTTCCAGCAATTCAAGGACACAGCCCCACTTGTTGAGACTTCTGAAGACACCCTTCTTCATAAACCATTTTAATCAACAGCAAAATGATATTTCTCTTACTAGAAGTTCCACAGCACTGAGCAATAGGTGTCTTCACCCCTTGCACACAACTTCAGATGCATAAGTAAGCATTACACCTCCTTAACACCTCCACCTTCTGGTATGTCTGACCCACAAACCCACCTGAGAAAACATTATGGCTAAGGCTGCATAACAGCACTGCAAACAAGGCAAGAAAAGGAAATGCACCTTTACTTAAACTTGTTAGCAGCTGAACATGTCAAGACATAATACTTACCCTGAAGTGGTCTGATGCATCTCATTAATTTTCTAAGACTAATCAAAAAGTACTAAATATGAGGATACATTCACTGAAAGGACCATTTAAATAAACAGACTGCTCTTCTACCCCCATACACTCAATTTCTCTGTGCATGTAAGTCCATGTGCCCCAATAATGAAATATTAAGGGAGTCTTATGGGAGGAACAAAAAATACGAAACTGTTCACACAGTATTTACCAAGTTAGCATTTTTCCAGTAAAATGGAAGGCATTTTTTTATTATTGCTTTGACAGCATTTGCAGGTCACATTTTTTTGGTTCTACAAAGCATGAATAGATGTAAGACATAGCAGTCACTCTGCACACCTTCCTATAGGAGATCCAGATCTTTCCAGTAAGCATTACTCACTGATTGTGAGTATTTAGGCACATGGCTAAATGTGTCTGACTTCTGGAATGAGAACCCTAGAAAACTTCCCACTGCTCCTGTCCACTGCTAATGGAGAAGAGGAGCAATCTGAGCTTTCAAAATGCTCAGACAGCTTTATTTATGTCTATGCAAAGAACCAGAATTCCCTCCATAACAGGCAAAAAATCATGGACAACCACCTCCTGTGATCTAGACAAGAGGGCACTTGTTTTAAGACTAAGACTACATCTTGAATTTATTTACAAAGACTATTCTCAACACAAAGGCCCCAGATAGCAATAGAAAACCCAAGGATTTTGTCCTGCATCCTTCACTGTAAGGACTGGACACAAAGACGGAGACTGACACAACATCTCAACAATATTGTGCAACACAGCTAACCACCTTCAATGTAAACAATGTTCAACAATGAATTGTTGAATTCAACAATGAATTGTAAACAATTCTTTCCAATATGAAATCTTGGGACACTAAGTGGTTTTTTAGTTGTATTCCTGATATCTACTTGATTATGATGAATTGCGGGCCTGAGGGAAAAGACAGCTTTCCTGTGACACTAAAAGTACTTCTGCAGATTGAAATATAACAAAATGGAAACCCAATTCAAGAAACTGTACCTTCCTCATCTGTATAATACAGTTTGCAAATATCTGTTTCCTCAGTCAATAATTATGAGGACGGACTCAGTGTGATGAGAAGACACACAAAATAAGTAACTCATCATCCTTTTTAATTAACATCTCTTACTATGAATCTTATTTTGAAGAAGAATCATATACCTCTTCTTGCTGAACCTGATAGCTTGCCATGAATAATATAACTCCAAGATAAAACCTCCCTGATTTTCTGGCATGCTGGGGACCTTGTTTCCTATCCTGGGGATACACAGTAGGGACCTAGTAGGTTTGCCCTCTTCCTCCAGCTCTTGTTTGTTGTTGAATGCCAGAAATAGTTTAAATTTCATCGAATATATTTAATCAATTCTGCAAGGTAATCCTTCTCAGCTATAAATGGGACTTCAGCCATTATGCCAGCATATTGCCTCATGTCTAAAAGACTTATATGGACTACATCTCTTAGATGGACCTGTCTTAGTCACATGTATGTAGTCCTTCACATGACACCTCCTCCCACAAAATCAAACACTCCTATTAAAACACAAAAAAACCCTCAATCCAACCACACAAACCAAACAACTCTGAGCACAAGTGCACTATATCAAAAAGATACATCTTCCTTTACTATGGTTCCACAACTTCTCCTGGAAATAGCTGATGTGGGGCAGGATTGTGCCATCTTATTCCTCTGCCTGAGGCTGCTGCTCCTGTGGCTGAGATGCAGAAGGAAATGCAACAATTCCTCAGCTGTTGCAATGTATGGCCTGGGATATTCACTTAAGTCACATTCACCAGTGGTTTCACTCTGATACACCAGGCAGCAACCTCAGGCAGCTAAGGCAGGGACATAATTTTGCTTCTGTTGCCTGAAGGTTGCAGTGGGGAGAAAGACCAAAGTGAAAATGGATCAGAAATCACTAAACCCAACTTAAATTTCCCACAAAGCACACGCCAGCCTCCCTTTGTTGGCCATGGGGATTAAAAAAATGAATTATTTTGAATTGGCAAAGAATTTGCTTTACTATATATAAAGGACAAAGAAATATTGTTTTAGTAAACCATCCTTTTTCCTTTTTACCCATTAGTAATTTATATGAATGTAAAAGAAACAAGAACAGGTCATTTTTCAGGTTATTAACCTGGATATCATCTCCAAGAAGATTTACCTTCAAGGGCAATAAAAAGTTTAATTGTTGTACAACATTTTGAGAGTCTTGATCTGAGGAAAGGCAAAATATACTACAAACAAGACAGGAACAATTACAGAAGAAAAGGCTGAAAAGGTCTTGATGGACACCAACTGGAGAAAGGTAAAACTAAAGTCACAGCTGACTGAACTATACTGAAGTATATACATTTCTTCAGAGTCATCAAACTCCCCTGAAAGCTAGATGTGTCTCATTTTCCTGGGTACAATGTGACTTGCTCAGACTTCAAAGAAGAAAATAAAATATTTCCATGAGCACAAGCCAGACTTCAGCTTCCAGAAGCATTTAAGGATTCAAATAGCTAGAAAGTTTTATCACATTTTTAAAGAGACTGATCACATACCTGTCTAAGTGAATTCTTCTCAGGAATGATCTTCCTAGGGGGCTCATCATTATTACAGTCTTCTCTCTCAGAGGAATTCTGTGAAAGAAAGTAAGCTTTAATTCAGTTCTTATCCCTAATATTACTCTGCAAGAAGAAAAGAAACAGAATATTTTTCCTTTGCAGGCTGTAACATTTTACATATACACATACTGGAGGCTAACTTGTACTTTTATGCCAAACAGCTTGTTATGGCAGAGAAAGAATTTCTCCTCCTCAACACAACAATGCAATACTGTGCAGGTATCTAATAAAGAAGCCCATGCTCTAGGGATTTATTCTGAAACTACGAATAACAGCCACTTCCAGAAGCTGAAATGGTGGCTGAATCAGCATGGCAACACTGGTGCTCCTGAACACCCCAGAACAACCATTTAAAACAGTGGAACCTGTTGAAAACAAGAGGTTGTTAATGGGTGCAACTGTTGTTCTCTGTGCCCCTATGTTTTTAAGCTAACAATTACTAATTGCACTGAGTCTGCCTGGCTGCCTAAAATCATAGAGAAATTATGGTGGAGCTAAATTCTTGTAAAAGAGGTTGTCAGGAAATCCTTCCAAAAAAACCCCCAAATATTGTGTAGGTAGTATATGATAATACAGCTGTGTTTTTCTCTCCTGCTGCCTGACTCCACATACACGTACCATTTCTAGAAAGACTGATTCTCCAAAATGAAAGCTGCCACCTCCAAAAAAAAGATCAGTCAGACAAGAGGATGTAGACAAGAAATACAAGGGCTTTTCCAGCATGAGTAAAAAATACAACCAGGAAACTTCTGTCCTGCTAATGTCATGATTAAAAGCAAATATTGCTTGGCTTAAAGACAAACTATAGTTGTATCAGGACACGAATAGTCTCTTGCAAATGTTTGGTTAAAACCTGGTGGATAGAGTAGGGAGAATCCTGAACTCACTGCCAAAGTCAGCTACTCTGGAAAACAGCGATCCTTCGCACAGGTTCAGCTACTGCACTTGGGGAGAAATGACAGCCAGCTTTTGGGGAATCCCGCGCACACATCTAAAATAAGTTTGATCACCACAGTATTCGTAGCCTTAGGCCACATTCCCACACATTCAGTAGTGAGCAACTAAACAGGTTTTAAAGAGATACAGAAAAACTGCCTAGAGAAAGCTCTGCCAGGAAAAGGGTGGTTTTCCAGTTACTGGACTGCATCTATTATAGCGGAAGTTTGCATTCTATACCTGTCCCCCAAATAACCTGTCCTTCACTGAGCATGGCTCTGCCTGGCTTCTCACAGAGACAGCTTCCAGCCCCATACCTCAGGAGACACAAGTGGCATCTGTTGGCAGAGGAGGAGCGGGGCCCTGCGAGCAGTGGCAGCGCAGGGCCAGCAGCGGCACGGTGGCTGCAGGAAGCCATCGGCAGAGCGGAGCCACTGCCCACTGCAGTGCTGCTGCTCCCTGCTCTGGGCTCCGGGAGCAAAGGGACAGCCAGGACACAGGGCAGGGACAGAAGCTGCTGAGAAATGGCAGAGAAGCGGTGGAGGGAGAGGAACACAACAGTAAAACCCCACTTGGGATGTCATAAACTGGTCAGGAGTAAATCAAGGCTTGCAGACCAACTAGTAATTTTGAATTATTTTTTTTTAAATAAGATATAGAACCTATAAGGCACCATGACATTTGGAATGTTGTAACCAGGGTTTTATAATGGAAATCAATCCTAAACAGGCCTGATAAATCACTGTAAGAGGGCAGCTTTTAAAAGTTTTTGTATGAGGTCACAGTCAGGACCAAGTTATTACATTAAATCCTGCTTTGAAAGAACTGTGATCATAAAAACATACACGCTAGAATCGCATATGTACAAAAAGGAAGGTCATATATTAAAGCTGCTCTTTTCTGCTAATGAAATTTAGTTTAGTAAGTGATTCATTCAAGTTAGGATTTTAATTTTTGTGCTTTGGGAAAAAAAAAGGTCAAGAGTAAAAACTATAAGAACCTGAGGTGAGTTACTAAAGGAAATGCATTTTGTTGTGGCTGTCGGGTAAAGGGGTTGTTTAGTACTTCTGGATTCATTCTCAACACCCACCCCCTTTCCTACAGTAAGTATCAGAACAATTTCCCTTTCCAAATAATTTCTCTTTGACAGTGAAATCTTGCATTCTTCTCACCTTTCAAAGCCACTAAGGATACTCCCTCACACAAACATCAAAAAGCAGGAACTGCCGGTGAACTGTTAGCCCTTATTTTGAAATTTCTAGTCACTGCAAAGCACCAAGTTATCTACTTTTTCTTTAAGCTGAGCATCTAATTTTAAGAGCAAGCAGAGGACCATTTTGCATTCATTATCTTTATAGGTGGCAAGGCTAAGAGGTTGGCTGAACAAAGACCAGACAAAGACTGCCAAGTGCATATGGTGGTTCACAGCTTGGCGTCTCACCATTCTACAGCACCAACACAGCAGCTCCGATAGCAGACTATTAAAGAGGAGCGCTGCTCATGCACTTTTGTCGGCAAGTAAGTTACGCTTGGTGAAGACAGAATGACTGGAAAGCATTACACTTAAGAAAAAGCACAGATGTTTATAACTCCCGCTCATTTCTCAGGAAAAGGAAACCTATCAATCCAGGTGCAGGTACAGGACCCCGCATATTTCAGGACTAACTGTAGCTGCATGGAAGTGAATTTCACTTGACAGGGCAACACTTAGCCATGGCCAAGGGAAGAGCATAACGTAATCGACTGAAACGGTACATCTATATATTTCTCCTTGCTGAACAAGGTGGGAGGAGGGATAAACATGTGCGAGGTCAGAATAAGGTTTGTCTCAGCAGGACTCCAGCGATGCTCTCGGCCACAGGAGAGGCAGACAAAGGGAGGAACCGCTCTGAGCACCCTCTCGTGGTTACTGAAATGCACGTCCCGGGCACAGACCTGGAAAGAAGCATTTGGTATCCAGACGGTAAGATGGGTGTACTCACTGGGAATATTAAAGATCTGCAGCAACTGTACTTCATACATAGTAGGGGAACGATGGAATTTGTTAGGGAGAAAGAAACAAAAAAACTAGTGCACAAGGAAAGCTGAAAAGCCGTACAGACTCCCTTCCACCAGGGAAAAATTTTACTTCCCACAGGCAAGCCTTCTTGACTAAAGCTGGACTGGCTAAAAGCGTTTGTGCTTGCATGCAAGGGTCTCTTCTTTTGAACAAATACAGGCAAGATTAGATGCTGAAGTCTCCAAAGCACCCCTTCTTTCCATAGANTTTTTTTTTTTTTTTTTGCTCAAGGTCACACAATGACAGGGAAAGTACTGAGATGAGAAGTCAGAAAACCCAAGCCCATAGTTCTTGTAACCTTGAAAATTTGTCTCTAACAGAAGATTCCTGCAAAGGGGCTCTGCCTTCCATAGCTCATTTTTCCTAAAATGGCAAAATGGCTACTGCCTGTAATGAGATCCTTTTAAAACTGATTTGCATTTAAAACTTCAGCCTGTAATTAACAGAATATAACTCCATGGCAGGTTGTCTTAAAGACCACTACAAAATTATTACTATTTAACTCTCCCCATGAAGCCTCCTCCACCACTAAACACAACATGCTACAATGCATACGAAATCCCCAGACTGAGGCATTTGACAGGAGATGACATGCAGTATTTTGTGTACACAGCCCAGCAAAACACTGCTGGGAATGAGATATAATACATGGAGAAATGCACTCCCAGGGACTACCAATTGGGCAGAGCTACCTTTAGTACCGCCTCACTCGTGGTGGAAATCAAACCCCTGCCAACTGGGGGAGGCTTTCTTTGATGCTGTTCTGCCCTGCACTAATTATAAAAGAGTACAGACAGAGCCTTTTTTCCAAGTGTATGGAGGTGGGGGTGGGGGAGAAGCGTGTGTCTATGTGAAGAGCACAACTATTTTTTATGCTTTCAAATTCTTAATCCTGTTTGGA
Source organism: Peucedramus taeniatus (assembly GCA_013400575.1). Classification (NCBI taxonomy): domain Eukaryota; kingdom Metazoa; phylum Chordata; class Aves; order Passeriformes; family Fringillidae; genus Peucedramus; species Peucedramus taeniatus. The sequence goes on along the minus strand of WBNO01003440.1, from coordinate 28,259 downwards.
GCTGTCAGTGGGGGTTAATGGAAGCCTTGGATAGGAGAATTCCAATCTGGTTGGCAGATGGATAGGTTGGTTATAGCTGCATAACTATGTCTTGCCTGCAGGCACAATTCAGAACACTGTTAAAGCAATATAAAGTCTCTGTCAAGCTGAACCATTTGGATCAGTAGCAAGGAGAAATAATAATAAAAAAGGAGTTCATTTCTGGGCCTTGCGTGTTTATGCTAGTATGCAGAAACTGATTAATTGTCATCGTGTGCTGGTCTGCTATACCTCAGATTTCTACTTCTGGAGTAGATTTTGCATGCTAATATAATCATTCTCCCTCTTGAGACATTAGCAAATAATCAAATGAAAAACAGGATCATAATTTACTGAGATTCGGGCAATTCTCTATGCAAATTTGACTTGTTATTGCTGCTGCCTCGTTAATCTGAATGCCTTTGACAAACTCCTTTGATTTATGAACTCATGACAACTCCAATGTGTATATATTTTGCTAGATTGACATTATCATTAAGAGTGGGTGGACTGAGCTCACATGAATGGCTGATTTTATTCGCTGGTGTCTGCTGCTCAACAGCTGAGCATCTCCTTCTCACAAAGCCCCTGAGCGCCAGGCTCTTCCCATCTACCCATCCATTCATCATCTCGATGTTAATTGGCCCAGGCTTTAAGCAAATTTTCAACACGATTTAAAGGCACGATGACACTGATTACTGACCCTCTGCCATACGGTGCCTATTGATTAACCTGACAGAGATGATGAGCTTGAGGGAAACTAGGTGTGTGTGGACCTCGGGGAGGGGAAAAAAATAATATATTGTTTATGCAGGCAAAACACTTGTCTTTATCCCAAAGGCCAGAATTTGTGCTGCACTGGCCCTTAAAACACACTATTGCTTTAAACACCTGCAACCAATACAGAAAATGCTTGCTTGCTTGCTGTGGAAAAATGATTACAAATTTGATGTCATGTGCAGTCTGTATTTTAATCGAGTTCCCTGATAAATAGACCCCCTCAAGCCAATCAAGTCTCGCTCCAGCCATTGCGTGCGTATACATCAGTTCGAACAGAAGCCTGGGTGTGCAGACTGTGCTTTTAGTGGTATCAGCAGATCCAACTGCATGTAGGAAATCTACTTGGGTATTTTAGGTCTCTAAGCAAATAATACAGTGGGAACACAGTGTGCAAACAGTTAGAGTAGAGTAAATGTTCCAAGGGCAAACTGGATGCCAGACATAGCTGTCTCGGTATTTCTGCTGCCACATGAAAATAGATGCTTTAGCACACACCAGTGAAATAGTGCATTTTTCCTTTTCCAGTGCAAACTGTTGATATGACCTGACCCTCAAGCTCCTAAGTGCATTGAATGAACACAGCATTTTATCAGAAATTGAAAATAACTAACATCCTTTTTCATGTTCCTGGAAGTGTCCCTGTGCTGCACTTGGTCCTCCACAGCAAGGACAGAAGGGTACTCTCTCAGCCAAGAGGGAGCCACTGAATAAAGAGGTACATCAGCATTCTGTCTGCAGATTGGTGCTGTATGAAAGTAGAAGGAGGCAGAAGGCCTGTTTAACCCCTGCCCAGCCCCAGGTTAAGTCTGTCAATCAGGACACACTGTTCTTTTCTCCCAATTCAAGCCAGCAGCCTGCCAGAAGTCAGGATGTTCCTCTTGTTTAGGAGGGGGGGATTTGGGAGAATAAGGGTGTTGCTCCAAGATGTTGCAAAGTTAGTTGTCTTGCAGAAAACAGGACAAAGCATGATCAGGTAAAGATATGGAGAAATTAGCTGTAATTGCCTAATGCTGATGTCAGCCAGAGAGGACTGAAAAGAGAGAGAGATGTGTGGAAATAAGTGCCAGTCTAAGACCAGAGGCACATAGAAGCCTTATGTTCCCTTTCCAATAACCTCTGTAAGTGATAAATGAGTCCAAGTCCATTGTTATCGTTAAGGGACTGTCAGCATCCTCATTTTATAAATGCTGTCTGTCAGTTTATAAATATCTCAGCCATTTCAAACAGTGCTAGGATGAATCCTGGCATAGCCAGTGTCAGCCTGAAGCAGTATTACTGTTAAAAAAATAAGTGTCTAAGATACTCTAAAAACATGTAAGGATAGCTTCTCCTTTTTCTCCTATCATGAGGTCCAAAACACTCAAATTCACACTTATTTGGCTAGTCACTACAATATATAAAACCAAACCTTAGGATTGGTAATGATCTTTGAGAAGAACAAGTATGAAAGCTGCAAGTTTGAAGGCAATTCTCTGCTGCTCAGTAGATAAAACAAAAATGACAGCTAGAACACACAGGGAGATCCACAGCAATGAAAATGCAGAGATAAGTATCAGACCCCATTCCTCCTCGGCATTTGCTGCTCTGAACATTCACTGAGATTAGATCCTTTTAGAGAACACCATAAATTGCAACGTGTAGGCACAAGGGGGTGACTTCAGCCAGGAATGAAGGCACAGACAAGTTTCCCAGCTCTTACAAGTTTAAAGTTAAATGGTACTTTTGCACGGGGTTTTGGCTGAGCATTAGAATGACACAAGGAGAGGGCAGAGATTCTTCAGCCTGCCTTGCACTGACTGATAATGGAAAAAGAAAGGGAATAAACTAAAGAGGCCTTCCAGTTCAGTGTCTGCTTTACAGACTGGCAGGCACATGTCTATTCTGTTTTTTATATCTATTATTTTGTTAGCTGCCCAGAATCATGCTGCTTTTTTTTTTCCTCCAATACATTTATAAATGCCCTGTGAAGAAGACTTCACCCCCACCTGGAATTTACAAGTCGAAATTCATGCCCAAGCAGCTCAGGCACCTACTATAACTTAAATTCTTAAAATTGAAGCTCTGACAGCAGTGAAAATGGGAAGTACAACACTACACTTCTGACCAGACACATACGCTCATTTTCACACAAGTCCTAATTTGGTCTGCCTCCATGTTAACACTGATGATGATAACTAAAGTTTCAACAACCAGGACAAGATTCTGGTTTTCACATCTGTAGAATGGATCCTTCATGGTTTTATTTTTCATTCAAATAAAAAATTGGAAAAGTATAAATTTTCAAAGCAACAAGACTTGATAACAGAATTTCATAATATAAAGAAAAGCTTATTATGACGTTCTTTAACTTAGCAATTACTTGTTGGCTATAAAGGGTAATTTAATGGTGTGGGAAGTCAGCATTACTGGAACAGTAAATTCAGTTTAACATTAAAATACCAAAACCCAGCACAGATATCAAAGATCTGATGAACAGATGCATTTCAAACAGCAAAAATCTAGTTGTAGCTAACAAAAAACCACCACCACCACCTCCCCCTGAAATACAGATGCTAGGAACAAGTAATTTAGAGGAATTTTTAAAAGCTAGCTTCATTTCATCCCCATTTTTCAAGAGACAGAGAGAGAGAGAGAATATAGCTAATGAGAACAGGCTTTCCATGTTTCCCAGGAAGCAGCCCTGCTTAACAGTTCTGTTCTGTGAATTTAAGAGAGTCAGCAGTGGCAAATTTGTTTTTAATATTCAATCTTTCAAGCTTTGCAAGCTAGTTGGCCAATGGCTCTTTCTGTTCCAATGTTTGTTGGTCTCTTATTTACACACACATTACATCCGGAGAGCCTTTGAATATAATTTCACGTGGATTAAGGGAAGAACATTTGCTTCTGCTAATCAGGACATCTGGTTATTTTTGTAACTCACAGACATCTGCATTAGGCAGTTCAACTTCCCCATTCCTCATAACAAGGTTAGAGCTTAAGAAGCCTCAAGGACCTCTAGCTGAATTTTATTATTTGCATTTCTTCACAGCCAGGTCTGTTTTGGAATTTTCTTTCCTAAATAGCACAAATTGATCAGCACCTTCACAGGTATACACATGTTTTTATAGCTAGCACTTACTATGCATGATTTTATAGCGTACATCTTGTACTCCAAAATTTTATGTAGTTCAAAGCTATCTACATCTTTTTAAGGAACAGAAAGTACACATTCCCAAAAAAGCATGGCTGAAAACATCCAATTAAGCTTTAATACACATAATATGGGTATACTTTCAAATATTCAACCAGATCTCCTATATAGGACTGGTGTCAGGACTTGTTCTGAATCTTATTATCTCTGTGCTTTGGTTTGCCTCTTCCTATTGACTACACCCTTGCACATCTGCTCCTCACACTGAACAAAACAATATTCTTCCCTTTCTATTCTTCAGGGCAGCATTAGTAATTTCTCCCATTTTTAAAATTCATGTTAAAATTCCTTTATAACAGTTTCAGCTGGGGTTAAATTTTTCTGCCAGACTGCTGAATTGTGCCACACATACTTCAGGAAGAAGGATTTTACATGCAACAGAAGCCTTTTAGAGAAGAACTGAATCAATCCAGGCTTGGCTCTCACTTCTTTGTTGCTTTCATTTTGCTACATTCCTTCCACAAAAATTCATTTGCAACACTCATCCCAGAGTGTAAAAGTACTAAAGTTTGAAATTATACACTCTTATTCACAGTTCACAGCATTCTTCCCTCCCATGCTCATGAATTGTGGGCTTTTATCAGTAATTTTGTATGCTGGAATAAGATGTTTTCTTGATTTTTTTCCCTACATGTAGGATGGGGGGGACAGCACAAAGTCAGCTTTTACAGGCTTGGAATATAAGCCAACATTCAAAATACATGTCAAAAACATATTTCTAGTACTAACAAGAGTTAGCAAGTGCCAACGGATCCAGGGAGAGTTTTAAAAAACTTTTTATTTATTAAAATTCTCTAGATACAGCTTAACTTTCTTTGTACAGTATTTATTACAGCTTCATTTGCATAGGAGCTGCAAGTGCTCTTAGAAACTGGTTGTAAAAGTGTCTGGTTTTGCTACAGATTTCACATCCTTGATGCCTGAAAGGCTGGAAATAAATCCCCACAGACCGATGTCTATAGAGCAGGTATTTGTTTATAGCAGTGCTGATGGTGAGGGGGCTATCTCCACCTAACTCACCCACCTTTGCCAAGTGCTGTGCTATACTTACAGAGGAAGCATTGCTCAGTGTCACTATGTCACTACAACAACATCACACAGGCACCAGAACTGATTTACATAATATGAGCTCGGGTTATTAGACAGTTCTTTTGTACGGCGCTCGTGCCGCCCCAATTCAGGGAGGTCAGGAATCTTTGATGAAGGCTTCCAAGGTCTTCTTCACATCTGAACTTTTCAGCTTTGTCTTCGGATCATGTGCAGTTACAGTGCTCCTTGGTCTGCCTGGTCTCGACCAGCCTAAATTCTTTGTTTTGTGGCTAACTGGCTTTGCACTGGCCAATTTTTCATTAGTACTACACTTACCAATCTCTGAAGCTATCCACCTGGCAAGTTTTTTTCTTCTTTTTTGTCTGTTCAGCATTAAGCAACTAGGTAACCATATACTAGCCATTACATTGTATCAGAAGTTATTTATATCAGGTTATATATGTATGAAAGTTATAATTCAGGTTATATGGGTATAAAAAGCTATGATTCATATTATATAGGTATCAGGTTATATAGATATACAAAAAGTCATGATTTAGGTTATATTGATATCAGGTTATATAGATATATCAGGTTATATTGATATCTTATAACTCAAGCTATATAAGCACCTTGTAACTTTGATCTAAGTTATATAGGCATCATCCTTCTTCAAGCACTATTTTCTAACTTTTAAAACTATTTCTCTCGAAGAACCAATGCCATCTCACTGGACTGACTATAAAACCCCTTCCCCTCTCATCCTTGGTCATCACCTACACTTATTATTATAATTTTCTTTTTCCAAAACATCTCATTCTGAGCTTTCCTGTCAAAAAGACAAAATACCTCCACTCGTCATAACATCCCTTCCTCAGAGCCTGTGGCATTCTCACTCCCAAGCACCTAAATCAACCACACCACCCTCACCTCACTGTACTGTTTTATGCTTTACTTGTTTTTTCCTTCCTATTTTTTATTGCAGGAAAGGGGAAAATGAGATACGAAACAAAGGCAATGAAGCACAAGTTGTCTGTCCAAAGTAAAAATGACAGCATAGGGGAACAAAACTTGTTAACTTTTCAGGCACTGTTTCTCCCCAAAAGCAGCTCACTTTTTAAGAAATGGCTATTCAATGATCTCACTGCAGTGTCAGACTGATGGGAATTCACAGCACACTGTCTACACCACTGAATGTGGAGACACTCAGATCTTTGTCTTAGACACCGTGAGCCAGGTGACCCAGCAGCCAAAGCTACTTGGTTCTCAATCTGGAACAGGTTCAAAGTACCCACAGAGTCACCATGGAGAAGCTTGGATGACACAGCTCCATCTCCCCAATGTGCCTCATAGTAGTAATTAGTCCGTACAGTCAGGCTTCGATGCTTTTTCCAGCTTCCAAAGCTATATTTATTACAAGAAGCATCAATCACACCACTGGACTATGAGGCAAATTTAGTTAACTTCCAATACAGGGCGTGTTTACCTCCATACAGTGCTGCTGAAAAACCTCACTGCAGATATGAAAAAAGGTGTGATTGTTCAATTACATTAAGAAAAAAAAAATTAAAATCTTCTAATAAAAGAATCGAAAGATTAGGCACTGCACATTATAATGTTTGGCTAGCAAGCACTGCAGCCTTTGAACAGCTGCCACCAAGAAACAAACCCTAAGGTTCTCCTGATTTGGCTAGAGCAATTTTAAATGTGGCAACACAACAGCCCCTCCTGCAACATTTAAATTTAACAGCTCACTACAAGGTTCTACTACTATAAAACAATTCCAACTCTACAACACCATTTTATTTAACTAGAAAAAGGAGTTACAAAGTATTATTTTAAATTTCATTGTGCTAGGTAAGAAAGAAGAGTTGGACATGCATTGGAGACTATCAGATGTGGTAAGCAGCCAAGCAACCAAAGAAGGAAAGATAAAGATGTACATAGGTTCTCCCCTTCAGATACCTTGGGGCTGGCAAACATTTTGTTCCTGTAGGAAATGATACAGCTCTAGACCACCGCCTATTCGAGATCCAGTAGCTGCAGCTTTTTTGCTACAACATGAATGGCTTATTAAACCTACAGCATATCTGTTTTATTTAACTTCTTGGTGGAAAGGGGCCAGGAAAACAAAATGTACTTAAATGCTGAATTTTTTTTCCAGGCTGAATGCCTTTCATCCAGTAAGACATTCAAAGCAGTGACCCAGCAAATGGATTGAAAAAGCAATCTTCCGTCTCAGTGCCACATTATCATTCCTATTCAGTATTCTCGGTGAGATATCTCAATCAGCTGGATGTGTGTGTAAGTGACAGCGCAGCCCATTGCTGGGTTAATTAAACATTTGACTTTAACACCCTCCCCATCATTAAGCAAATAAAAACAGATAATTCAAACTGCACTTCATCCACGGGGTACACAACATACATGTCAAAATTAAGAGAGTCCAAGGCCCTCAGGGAGTTCTACTCGGGGAGGTAATCAGTTTAAATCTTATCTGGTTTATCAATTATTCTATTGATTAAAGCAGGGTGATTATACAAAACTCCCTCTTGCCACATGGGATACATGTAAGCAGTGCAGGACAACACACACAGGCTCAAAAACGATTTAAAGAAAATACAGACAGATGAATAACAGTCTATTAGTACAAACCAGCAATCCATAGCTGGAAAACCTGATACTTCTTCAAAGCAAGTGAATTAATTCCTTCCAAATTAGAGTACCAATGCTTTTGCCTCATCTGCTCTAAAATCAGATCTGTATGTTGAAAGGACCACACTTCTTCATTCTAAACAGGTATTTTTTTGCTTCAAATATGTTTTATTGATACAGTCCCAGAACATAACAAAGACACCAAACACCAGTAACTCCAGACTTTTAAAAGGCATCATACTTATTTATCAGTGACTCTGAAAAGTGGATAGAAAGGGCATTCTCTGTATTTTCACTCTCCCACATACATACATGGCATAGCCAAAAGGAGAATGTTGTATTTTAACAATTTAAGTGTGACAGCTCAACTCAGACAAAAAAAGAATATGCTGTGGAGTTGTGGAGGTTTTTTGCTTTTGCAACCCTCCAAAGCGAGGTATTAGCAGTTGTGGGAGCTGCTACTGCCATGTACTCCTCATTTTCAACAAGCCCTCACAGAAAATCCCACCACATTGGTCCTTATCACAACTCTCCTGCATACAGTCACACTAGACAAAGCAATTCGAGTTACTTCTCATTTTTTGTTTCCAGCTAAAGACCTTTTTCTCTTCATGTGTCCTAGTTTATGATCACAGTCCCACTTCCACCATCTTCCAGTAGTATTACGTTTCAAGTTTCATCTTATCCTAAAATGGACTGTACAAGACCTTGCCCTACACATACAAAACAGGAACTTTAAAAAAAAAATAAAAACACTGCAGGCTACTGCAAACAACAATTGGAATTTATTTCCAAAAGTTCTCTCAAAGCAATAATTAGCAGCAAAAGAAAGCTCAGCTTTAAACCAGGGCCTTTTTTTTTTCCTATAGTATCTCCCACAATCTGCTTCATAATGGTCATACTGGTAGCATAAATTAGTCATCTAATTACATCTCAGCTCTTAACCAGGACACTGGGTGTGAACCACAGCAGTCAAAACAGCGACAAGCCAGAGAGCCTCAACACCTCACCAGCCAGTGTTGTTGGAGTTGCAGTCACAGGAATTTTAAGCAACAAGGACAGCTAAAAAGCAGGCCTGAGGTGTGCTCTTGCCCTTCACCTTCAGGAGGGGATTATGTGCCGCTCCACACTGGCATTGTGTGTGCATCCAACCATACTTCAGCCTCCTCTTTGTAGATCTCTTTTCTTCTTTGGAAGCAAACTAGAAGCCTGTATTAGCATGCTGTATTTTGCTCTCACCACTAGAAATACTGAGGGTGCTATTTGTAATTGTATTCTTTTAAGAGGTTTGTTCTCTGCAGCTGTTTTCTGCTTGCAGTGTATTTTGTGTAATCAGCACATCATCATAAATACATTGGCTGTTCCCCCGAGGGAAGCTGTCACTGTTTAATTTACAGAACAACCTGGCCAATGTGAATTCTAACACTACAGCACTATGGCAAGAAGTTACCACACTCAGAAAAACAGGTTTCTATGAATTTTTATATCAAGAGCTGGTCCCAGGACAATTTAGTTTCTAGAAACAGATTGATTTTAAAAACACTCTATACACTGGATGGAATAGATTCTTTCCCATTTACAGCCTCTTAAGGCAGCACCAAATTCACTCTCAAATTATTTTAAAGGTGACAATCTCACCACGACCATTTTCACTTCTGACTTACCAAAAGAAGGCACTGGATATGAGTGTGTTATCCTACACACCAATTTTGTGTGTGTGTGGATTTTTTAATGAACAGCCACCACAACATCAAGGTGTTGAGTTTGTCTTCATTTGCACAAGGGAACGTACTGCATTGCAAGGTCAAATGTTATTACCTACATCAAAGGGTTGCTGCACAGTTTATTACTCTGAAGATGTGATAGAAGAGCAAGGTATATTCCTGAAAGAGTAGAAGCGTATGCAGCTTTATTGGCTGAATGAAGAGTTGCTTCCTTTGTTTGCTGGATATATGGTTCTATTTTGGGAGAATAAATCACAGGGATTTTCTGTAGAAGGTAGGCAAAAAGCGATGGTTGATCTTGCTACATACAAACACAATTTAGAAAATTTCACAATGGTACCAAATTATATTGGTAGTCATTTAAGAACTAAACATGAACCCTAAATAAATATTTGTGTATGAGCAATGAGTTACCTGGATATTTCATTTACAATGGCTACTAGAAGCAGTCCACCTGACTACTTAGAAATAGAGCCAAGAAGACTGACAGCCTGATTTTTTTAATACTTATACACACACACACACATATATTTAAATATATAAATAAAATGCTATAAACATAAATAAAATCCAAAAAACAGAATTCCCAAAGTATAAACTTCTTTGGGAATTCTCCTCCAAAAGCAACAAAAACCTGTTTCATCTATTTAACAAAAAATCTGCATTTTATTTTGGGCCAGCTGGTGGTTAAATAACTTTAGCAGCAATTTTGCTAACTCTTAGTGGCAATTAGAAGCCCTGTTTAACATCACCCAACACAGGGCAAGTATACAAACATAATAAAAAAGAATCATGCATATCACAGAGTTTTGGTTATGTATTTTCACAGGAGAGTTTAATTTTACTTAGTTTGCAGAGTATTCTAGCAAATTATTTTTATTTCAAATCTAACAAAATATAAGAAACCATTAAAGCAAAAAAATACCATCTTGTCTCTGATATGGTTTATGTTTATGAGAATGATCTACCAAACACAGATAAAACTGAGTGAAAATAGCTGAGATTTTATGGAAAAGTGAGTCATCTGGTTATCTGTGGAGGAAAGAATACAAGAAAGAGAATATCTGGGTATTTTTAGACAGTATATAAGGAGTAGCCAACAGAAAGCAGAGGAAATAAGAAGAAACACACCTGACACAGTGTAGCAAAGTACTTCTTCAAGCTATAAATTTTAAGATTTAGCAAGTGCGTTTCTACTGAGAGTATCTGAGTTGATTCCCTGAAATTTTGCATGTGTTCATCTTATTTCAAAGAAGAAATATTTCATTTTCTTCTCCTTATACAGAATTACTCAGAACTATCTCTGCATATTTCCTTAGAGTGACTGAATTCTAACATTGGCTTAAATTTAGATGCGGGTAAGAAAGTATTTCATTACTTCTCCAAATCTGTCGTAAAATTCCTTATTTGCATTTTTAAATTAAAATTATTAGTGTTATCTCTTTGCCAGTTGTGCACAAATAGGTACAACTTGTTCTTGTGCCACCGGCTCCCTCTGAAGTCCTCACTGCCCGTGGAGCCATCAAATTCAAAGTGATAACGGGGCGATTTAGGCCGGATCTAAACGCACTGGACCATCTGTGATTGGTGCGAGGGGTATCCTCAGAGCCTCCTTTCTCCCCAGAAAGGGACAAAGATGTAGGCCTTGGAGCGGCACGGAAGAGCCGCAGAAATGCCACCGAAGTACCGAACCCCCGCGGCTCCGCGCCGCGCCCGCGCGCCAGCGCGCACACGCACAGCCGCCTTCTAATTCAATTAGCGCAGCCTGCAACTCCAGAAAAGAGTAATTCAATTAGTGCATTGTGGAGCTCCACAATACCTCCAAGCAGATGTTCGCAATCCTGAGGAACCGGAGCTAGCTTTAAAGATACCTGTATGCATCCGACGCGGCGCTGCATATGCCGTTTGTCACTACGGCTTTACACACCTTCCTGACTCCTAACGAGGGAGGAAGGAAAACTCGGATGAGTTTTGTTTTCATTTTTCAAACCAAACAGTCAAACTGGTGCTGGTGTGCTAGAAAGCTTGCCCTCACCTTAGAGGGAAAAGCACATTAATAGTAACTGGACCATCACTACCGAGGCTGAAGGAGGGGGAGGCCTTGTAGCTAAGATGCAGTTTAAATTAATAATTGTGCTGAACACACTGAGGTGGTATTTCTCAGTGAGAGATACTGTCACACTTCTTGATGCTCAGATTAAAGAGCTAATAAAAGCACATGGAACTTCTGAGGATCAATATGGGTGCAGAACAAATGCCAATTTCTGTTACTAAATGTAATTACTCAATGTAATTAAAAATTAGTGATGTGCTACAAAAAACAACCAAACCCATCCCACCGATCCACAAAGAAGGATATTCTTCTAGTCCCCTTCATTTCTTTGCCACCTGGAAGGAGGAAAATATCTCTTGCTGTTGCTACTACCCGAGAGCTAAGATCTTGCAGCACACCCTGGCAACTCCCTGAGTTTGGTGGGCTCCCCAGCATCACCCAGCCTCTGCACAGGTTACACCACCAGCCAGACGACGTCACCAGATTTAAAGAGGGATAAATCCTAAATATGTCTAACAAAGCTCTTCTGTAGTCACTGGGCACTTTTTTTAAAGAAATCTCCAGCCAGGCTAACCATTGTGGTCTTCCTACAGTGAAGCTCCCAAAAGTCTGAGCTACAAATGGGGCTGGAGTCAAACACAAAAATGCGATTTGGCTTCATTTCTGCTCCTTTTTTTATCGTCTCTCATGCCTTTATAATTGCTCCTGCCAGGTGGTAAAATGAGGAAAACCAGAAAAGACTGCTGCTGAACACCTCCAACAAGAAACTTTGCTTAAAAAAACCAGGTGTCACATTGTGGCAGTTCAATATTTCATAGCCAATACAAGGAATGTGCAACAGCACTGCAACTTTAAATCTTTGCCTCCTGTGTCAGTCTATCTCCTCTCATTGTAATGCCAAAGGGAACAGCAATCAGAGTGGAGATGTTCAACGTGATAGAGGTCAGGACACCAGTGGATCAACGTACCAGAAACACGACCTTGTTTATTTTTTTCCCCAGTATTATTGTTTACAGGGTGCTTTGCTCATGTACCTTGTGGTTCTTAGCTAAAAGATGAAATTACAGCCCAGGATGAAGCGCTCAGGCACACATCCAATTTGTGTTTCCATCTCAGAAAACAAAAAGCTTCTGAGGCCCTCGGGCTGCCATTCAAACTTGGAGAGGCTGACATTTTTAACAGCATGAACCAGAGACTGGCAGAGGAATGATCTAATGCATTTCTGACTTGTCAATCAAAGAGCTCACCTCTGCTGTCTTGTAAACAGTTGGGGGCCACCTAACTACATTCACAACCAGGGCAGAGCCTGCTGCCAGCCGGGGGGGTGCTGGAGCCACATGCTCTGGCTATTAGTCACCAAAATTAGGATTCTGCTTTAGAGGTGCACTGTAAACAGCCCCCGGGCAGGCTTCACACAGCCACTGGCAGAGCGAGAGGGGTGAATACAAAGCAGGCTCAGTGTCTCCATGCTGATGGAGTCTATGACTGGACACCCCATATCTTTCCCAATTAGAGACAGAACTATGCACACCAGCAAACACTGACTCCAAAGCCAAACAATTTCCTTCAAATGTATTTCTCACAAACGCATTTCTGAGCATACAGTTTGCCCACCCCAAGACTCTAGCTCTAACCTCCTGTATAACCAGAAATGATGTACTACTACTCACATTTACACTGTATTTCCAGTAATAAAACGTCAACTTCTAACACAAAAGTGCATAAACAGGCTGAAGGAAATTTACAGACACAACTGTTTCCAGGAATACACTGAAAATGCTTCTTTGACAAATATTCTGCTTTGTAACACAAAAAAATATAAACATGAGGAAAAATGATGTAAAAGTAATTTAAAGAATAAGTTCACAGGGACAACAGACTTCCATCACTGCATACCTTCAACATCTTTTGCATTTTCACCTTTCTGCAAAAGTAATATCAGTCCATGGAGGTCACATCCATACAGCACAGCCTCAAGTGCACTCTCTTTTGCTTCAATTTGCCTAGCACAGTATACCCATGCCTTCTTCCCCAGGACAGAGCTTTTAGCCCAGACCGAGGAAGTCTCACACGCATGCTCACTTCTGCAAAACCAAGCAGCAGCTCGTCCCCTTCACCTAACAAACCCTGAGGTGTAGTTCTTTATGGCCAAGATCTTCAGGTAAAACAAAATGCAAATTTCTGACATTCTATAGAGACACTTCTGTATTCAACAAGATGCTGCTACCTCCACCACAGAAGTTAATCCTCCTCTTTGATTATTAGGGCCTGTTACAGAAACAAAAGTTTCAGATTTGGCAAAATAAAGCTGTCAAGATAACTCTCCTCTCTTCCACCTGTGCCTAGGCTCCAGACAAAGGTAGTAAAAGCATGACTCTTGTCCTAAGAAGTTTACAATACAAACAGGAGCTGGTATTTGTGTTGGCTGTGAATTAGGTAAAAAGGAAGAGGTGGACTGCTCTGTGCGATTATGGTGATACATAAAGTCTTTGGCAAGACTTAAATTCCTCTTCAAGCCTCCTCATTTATACAACAGCCTACAGAAATGAATTCAAGGAAATACTTTCGTCCTCTGCAAACCTGGAAGGATTAATACAATCATTTCCTTGGCATACTTGTTGGGTGTAATTGTAAATTTGAATTTTCAAAGAGCTGCAACTATGAAAAGCAACATAAATAGAGCCTTGTGAGCATGCATGGAAAAATATTTTAACAGGGAAAGTAATTATCTTCACATGGAAAATGTCATGAAAACAGACACCTGTTGGCACATCTGGAAACTTCCAAAGCACAAATTTTTAAGAAAAAAGAGTATATTCTGCATAATTTATTTTTTATTATTAGGAAAATCTACATGTAGAAACCCAAATGCAACCTAATTTTCAGTTGCTTTGCAGATTAACAGTACTGTAAAATCTGGCATCCAAGACACTGAAAACGGAATAGCTGGCCTTTTTCTCTTGTTAAAATACCCTCTTTGACTTGACCACTTCCCACAGAGACTTATAGGAGTTCATGTTCCACTTTGCTGCCATCTTCCACCATGATTGCTATGAAATTCATTTACACAGTAGACTATCATTTGCAAAACCCTTTGATATAAAAGATGTAAAAAGGAACTGTTTCTAGCTCCTTATTCCCCTATTCATGGATTTAGCCTTAAAGCTTTTCCCACTGCAGGATGATTGCCTAAAAACAGGGCTGAGGAACCAGAAGATCCTGTTTTCACCTGCCTCAAATAACAAAAACAGAAAGAAAAAAACTAAGTTACCTAAGAGTCCTCTGTAAATCAACTACCTGCCAATGTTTCCCATGAGGAGTCAGCAAGACTTTAACCGAGCTATTCAAAAAGAGCATCTTTCCACATTTCTGTCTGAGCATCTGAATGCAGGCATGTAAATAACTAGACAAATTCAGCAGTGACTAAGTAGCCTTCCAGATGGCATCTTCTCTTTTGCCACAAGCAAAGAACATTGATATGCTTCTCCAGTTACTTCAAGCTTGCTACGGAAAAAAGAAAGTAACTTAATATGAGAAAATTCACTGGTCTACAAGAAAGTCTTTAATGCTTTCCCAAAGATTTGATACCAAAAAAAAAAGCATTAAAGAATTGATGAAATACTGCAACATCACTGCTTCAAGCAGGCTCCCAACCACTTCATTCCGCACTGGAAAATGCAGAAGCCATGCCTTAGAGGGGAGTTTTCTTCAAACCATGCAAGCTAATGAGGATCAATCAGAGCCCATTGAAAAAAATGGACTGAAATGTGGATGACTCAGTGCTGCAGAAGCTGTTGCTGGCAATGTGGTTTCTCTCTCAACTGGCAGTAAATGTGTTCCTCAACACAGCAGTCAGAGTTCAGTGAAGAATACCAGTTTACTGTTTCAGATGGCAAGTAGGACATACTTCCCCAATTCCCATAGTCACTAAATACACATAGAAATGTCTCTCAAAATCTGTAGAAATGCAATTATCAGTCCTACCAGTATCCCACCACAATGAACGGCTGTGCAGCTGACTCATTTGACCCAAAATATCAATGCACTGCATTAGCAGAACAGTTATTGTTCATATCTACCAATTAGTAAGGACACCTTAAGCTTAAGTAAATTAATTTCTCTTTCCCTTTGTAATATATGCCTATTTTAAGTAGTCAAAAATAATTCAAGTAGAAAGGAAGAAGTTTCAATTTGAGTTTATAAATTACTTTCCATGTACTGCTAAGCTTAAAGAGATTTGAGATTCATTCAACAGCCAAAAGCTCAAAAATTAGGCCCATACAATTTAGTCAAATTATGCAAATCAGGATTAGGAGTCAAAATTCTGCCTGCTGTCTCTAGAGTCCTCTTAGACTAATAAAAAGTCGTGTTTCCCCCTCCCTCACAGAAAGCTCCACTAAAAGCTTGGTTCAGCAAAGGAGGCCTGGCAGGACAACTTCCAGAGTCCATCAGTGCTACTGCTGTGTCAGCAAAAAGAGTTGCACCAAAACGATGCAAGATACTTAAGCCTCCTCTGGGACTAAGAAGATTATTTCCACAGCATTATTCTAACTCTGGAGCAAGAAGTAAAACTTAAAATAATCTTTGCATGCTTTTCTTTAGAGGCATACAATGAATTTACCCCAAAACAAGTGAAAATTTCAGAAAGACTCTGGCCTATTCTTTATATCTGATTTTAAAAGATGCTGGTAAATAAAACTCTCTGCCACAGGTTAGGCCAGTAGTAGCATAATCTAGCAGCATACACCTTGAAGTAAATGTTCATGCTACAATAAGCTCATAAGAAACATGCTCTCTGCAGAGATACTCCTAAAGTCCCTCAGTCACTGCAGCTCATAAAATACCCCAATTTCCAAAGTGAATATAACACTTCTGGAGCCCAGTCTCTGCTGTTATGTCCACATGTCATCGAAAATGCTTGCAATGATCATGAGAGCCTTGTCTATGTTTCTTGAAGCTCACCCAGCACTTGTCTTACTCTCTGTCCATGGGAGAACATCTGCATTTTTAAAGATTCACTGGTCACCAAAGGGTCTGAACAAACTGGTTTGGCAGGAAACTGACTCACGACAGAGATATGCCTGAATCTAACAAATTCGGAGATCAAAGGAAAAAAGAAAGTTTCCTTTATTTGCCTTTTGACTGACAGCTTACTTGGACAATAATTTTCTGTAGTCAAAACGTCCAGACCCCTGCTAACAAAGCTGAAGTAAAGAACTTCTGGCATCAATTATCATCATGGCAATGAACTCACCCTCTCAGTCCTTTAAGTGGCACACAGAAAATTTAGATAGGAGGGGAATCACAAATAGCCAGAATAGCCAGATTGGAGACTGTGTGATGGATGCTGTTTGCCAGATATAATTAAGTGGTATCTTTTTGACACAATTTAAAACCAATGAAAAAGATGATGGTATCAAGCCAAGTTAGATAAAATAATTATATCAAGGTAAATGGAAATGCCCCAGTTGCCCTGAATCTACACAAGATGGGTTAAAATACCAGAGATCAGAATGACAGAGGAGAGGCATAGAGTATGAACCAGAATAAATAGAGGTCAAGCAGGCAAGTAAAGGAGATGCACACGCACACAGATGGAGAGAAAAGGAGTGGGGAGAGACAGAAAGTACCTGGAAAGCTGGGAGTGCGCCAGTCCCTGGGTTATACAGGCATCGCAGCGAGGGCATGCTGTCCGCCAGGCTGGAGCAGCCCAGCCACAGAGATCTGGGCATAGAGCACTGCAGAGAAAGGACAACTATGAGATGGGACTGTATGAGACAGGATGGCACAGATTACAGGAACTTTTAAGGCTTAGCCAAATGGCATCAATACAACTGCCCTTTAAGAAAGCACTAACTGCTGAAGCATCTCTCCTTGAGAGAAGCTTTACAGATGTCATAGTAGCAAAAAAAAAAAAAAAAGGCACTAGGGATCAAGAAAGTAAATTTTGATTAATATTCCACAACAATGTGTTGAGCTTTCCCAGTAATAAAAAGTTTCTTTCCAATTAATCAGACCTCTCTTCCATCCACAGCAATGCTCCAGGCAGAACACAAGGCAAGCAATTTTGCAAGGAAAGCAGAAAAGCAAATGACAACTTTAAGTGTAATATTTGCAGGGAAAGAAAAGGTTTGTGTTTTGTCTGTAAATGGGATAAAAGGAAAAACCTATGATCCAAGGTGAACAGGAAGCTGGTGATATTTTATAAGAGTTTCATGTTTCTGCTTGCCTTGTTGTTTGTTAAATAAAATACAATTTTTATAATAAATTTATTCAGTTCCTACAAACAGAAATACAAAAAAGGAGCCAAAGCAGCCAATCAAGGAAAATACTAGCCATTTTGATAGTTAAAGCCATAACCCCTCGAAATAGAGAGCTGCTTATTCATTTTACACCACTACTATTAAATTTAGGGATGCATTATGATAGCAATTGCTTTTACCAGACACAGAGTTTTTGAAACCATAAGCACTACTTCATTTGTCTAATTACTGGCAAGGCAGGAAAAAAACAAGTGTATTTTAACTTGGCAGATAGCCATGAAAACTGAAGGATGTGATAGATTAGCTGCTAGAGATTTTAAACCCTCATACTCTTCTTTTTCGCAATCCTGCCCCTGCTCTTTTTTTTTTTAATAGAGGGGGAGGGGATGGGAGGAAATTTGAGTGGAAAGGGCAGCTGGAATGGGTATGAAATGACAGCTGCCTTCTGAGCCTCCATTTCTTCCTGCTCTTGAGAGGGCCAGAAAACCTTGCGCAATCTTGCACTAAACGAGTATGTAAGAGCAACATAACCCATCTCTGAATGAGCAGAAAGGTGATCACCAACATCCATAATCTAGTCCTGTGCAGACAGACACAGAGATTAACCTTGTCTGTCACCACATTCTTTGCTGTACTTTGTTGCAATTTACACTGCTGTTCCAAAAATAGTATTTAAAGACTGCTGGGGAATATAACCTATAGAAACATTTTCAATAGAAGTTTATGATATCTTAAAATACATTCCTCACTGCATTTTCATTAAAAAAAAATCTCTTTCCTTTACAAAGATACTGAAACTCAAGAATCTGAGTACATCATAGTAACACATATCACATGCTACTTGTATGTAATGCCCCTCCTGAAGCCAAAAAAATTACAGCCATAGTATTGTAAGAAGCTACAAAAGTGAGCCATTCTTCCTTGACCACCATTCTAACCTCCCAAACACTCCCACATACAAAAAACCTTCCAAATGCCAGCAATCTTTTCTTTGCAATGTAATATGTATCACTACAGCTACTGAAAGCTGTTGTGACAATAACTTTTTCTAAAAAAAAGTTCATACATGAAATGGACATTTATGGTTAAGCATTTCACCAATTTTATTTATTTAAATCAAAGCTGTTTATTATTCTCCAAGAACATCACAGTAACAGGAGATTCACTACATGGTGCCTCTGCTGATGCAGAGCAAATTCGCTACGTGAGGATCAGCTGCTTACTGTTATCCATCCCAGGATTCATAACATAATACAAAATAAATATGGGATGATTTTTTTTTTCATACAGACTTATCCAAGACTTCCAGCTATCATTTATTCCACATTCTCAAGCTTTCCCATCCCTTGGGCTGGCTCAAGTTTTCATGCTGTGATAATGAACTCAAAGAACTCATTGCCATTAAAACTGACAGACAATTTAAAAAAAAGAAGTTACTTCAAATATTTGTATTGACTGAAGCATGGAAAGGTACAGAGGCAGGAAAAATGAGGAGCACTCTGTCAGTGGAAAGGCAAGCTTAAGTTGACTCAAGGTTTGCCTGAGATTACAGCTCAACTCAGAGTCATTACAATCTGCAGGTAGGGCACTATTGTGCCAGGGAACTTACAAGGCAATGAAATGTCTTCCTCTAAAATTGCCACAATAACAAACACTGAAGGACTATTCTGCAGAGCTCTCTGTCCAACAGAGGATATCACTCCTCACCCACGCACTCCTGCCACTTAGTACTGTTCCAGAGTTAGGAAGTATGAAGTAAAAAACTACCAATACCTTAGATGATTTCTGAATCTGTTCCAGTATGTAACAAAATCTACATTAGTGATACAGTTCTGTCACCTATGTTAAAAATATAAGCATGAAGTTGCACACTCTGGAAGGAAATGTCAATCCTGTATTCGCCTTTTACCTACTGAAGGAAGCAGAGACGCTAAATTACTGCTGGTGACTGAAAGAGGCTTACTCACAAGCCTGAACAAAAGGCCCCAGGTGCTTCAATAGAAACAGCTTGTGTGTAAATCAGATGAGTGACCCACCAGAACAACTTCATTTAGAGCCTGATCTCTGAAAAACCTCAACAGCCTCTATCCCCATGCAGTGAGCAAGCCACGTGTCAAACGCTCACTTTTGTACTGTCAGCTCCACAAACAAGGGACTGGCCTCAATGCTCGTGACTTGAAAGCTGACTGAAAAAATCCTCTCCTGCACTCAAGTCAATCTACATCGATTCATCAAAACAAAGATACAGAGGCAGGGTGGTTGGACTAGAGCCAAATGGGAATGCTGGTATTGCTTGCTAAGTACTGAGCCAGGATGCAGCAATCTCTTTACTTTCCTAACTCCCAACTGCATTAATACTTCGGATGTCTGCACAACTTTCGAACCCAGAGACGCAAAGCTTTTTATTTGGAAAAGCTAAGCATCTTTAATACACATTGAGTGGCATAAAATAGGGAATTATTTGATGAAAAACCCAATTTCTTTTTCCAATTGATTTTAAAATCCCACTCCCTGAACTCTGAAATGTGTTTTCCCACTAAATAAATACAGGGAGTACAGTTTCAAACAAGACCAGCATCCTCCTTCTGACAGAGGCTGGTTCCAGCTGCTCCACTGGTGATTAAAATGGGTTTGCCTTACTTTGAATTAAAATAGGCTTGAAGCATTCACAGCATGAGCTGGGTGGACAGTAACCATGAGCTGAAGGGAAGATGTATTTTAACCTATTCAATTATTCTTGTAATTATATCGCAAGTACATTTTTTGACTACATCAGTTGTTCTGCCTCTAATAGTCTACCCTCTCTTCCAATTATCTAATGTCCTAAAGACAAATTTCAATACACACTCAATGGCTAAATTTTTGCGAGTGCTAAAAATTGGTTATTTACTTTATTTGCTACTGCATTACAAGATTATACATTACCATTTCAGACTGGGTTTTTCTTATCAAATTTGTTCTCTTCTAGTCCTTCAGCAAATACAATATACTCGGGGTAACTAACACAGTTTTAGTAAATTGTGTTACAGGTCAGAAATATATCACCTTGTCCTGTAAAACTAAGTGGCTCTACACAGGGAAAAAAAAAAAACATTCTTGGACTACTACAGTTTACAACTACAGTGCACAGGTATGAAAGCATAAACTGAATATACTGAGCTCACTGTAAAACAAGAATGACCAAATGAAAATCAAAGAATAGTTGAGGATATTATCTTTATGGTCACCTCAGAGAAATTAATTAGACAGTAGTACAGAATGACTGTCTCTAATTGTGGCACATTTTAAAACACTGAGGTATTTCCTATTACCCCTGTATGAATGCTGTACTGAACTTTATGATAACCTGTGCACTTAAAACACCTCTGACTTACAGACAGCCCAATATATTTTTGTACATCTTCACAAGTTAGTGACAAAGCAAAGAGGAAACCAAATTTTCTCCCCAAGGGCTGGTGTTTGGTGTACTGTACATAAGATTAATTTCAGATGCTAACCACATCTATTGGAGTCCTTCCCTAGTTCAGAACTGTTTCCCTTCTAGTACAGCATTCAGCACCTTATGCAGGTGAACTCTAAAGATAAACCAATAACAATTTCTAACTCTTACAAAAAACAAAACATGAGGGGAAAAGAGGTCCTAGAAATTCTACCACCCAAACTGGAGCAGATAAAACATATGGGATGCTCTGAAGGGTATCAGAAGCATGTAAACCAGATGTGAGCTTGATATGAGGAGACAGATCACCACTTCAGAAAGCAAATATTGGATGACTGGTAAGAACAATTCTCCCTGAAAGTCTCTTTCACACTTCTGTTTCCTGCATGCTCTATAAAACCTAATTCTCAGGAAATGTGCCTAAAGAATTTTAATCCTGTATCAAACACATGCTCAGATCTTACTGGGATTCCTAATATTCAGAATTATTTTTATCATACACCCCAAAAAATGGGAGAACAAACCTCAATACCTTTTAATCTCACTCAGTTCCTCTTATACTTTTTTTGGCCACATACTTAACTAAGCCAATGCCAAAAATATAACATACATCACTTTCACATTGTGTTGAGTCTGCACTATTCCTGTCTCCACAGAATGCAACACATTGCATGAAACATATCAGATAAGGCAGCTGCTATTTACATTACAAATGTTGGTCTCATGAAACTTAATAACAATTCCAGAAATTTACTTCTGGCTAAAAAATTATTTTGTATCCTTCCCCTGATCCACTTTTCATTCTCACGTACCTCTCATATACACATAAAAATGAAAAGGTATCTCTTATTTTTGCCTCTATGTTCTGAGAGGTGTTTTCTGATTAAATATATGTAAGTATTAAAAAAATACTCCCAGAGCATCTTGCATACTTCTGCAATTAAAAAACCTGCCATACATATTTCACTTTTTAACTTTGGTAGCTCTTCTTATCTGAAAAAAAAAGTATATAATACAACTTCTAAAAAGCTGCCAAAATGGAATGAGAATATTCTTTTATTATTTATTTTAGTAGATTTTGTAGGGCTTAGGTTTTTTTTCTTTTCCCCTATCCCAACAATGGATGCAAGGCATACTAAATACATAATTACATGAGAGAGCCACACAGCTTTCAAAGGAGCCATTCAAGTGAATTGTGTAAATAATATGCCTTTAAAAACCCTAACATATGAATACAGATTTACCACTTATGAAGTAGTTATATACCTGAGAGACAAGAATATGCATTTAAAAAAAAATTCTGCCCAATTATGAACTTACCAAAGAGACTAGCATGTCTCAGAGCAAATTAATACTTTCATAACTTTTGGAGAAAGTTTTTTGCCTGTTTTCATTGGAAAATAAGAAAAACATTAAAAGCTGTAAGTCTTAATTAAGACAAAAAAATAACAGTCAAAAGCCATACAGTTAAAATGTGCACCTCCTTGCATCTCAGACCAGTTTTCCACACTTATAACTAGATAATTCTGACTTTGTCACTGGCAGTTTTTCTTGAAAGTCTTTCCACAGTAAGAAAATTAATTCATAAAACTAAAGAGGCAACTGTAGTAATCCTTGGAGTGTGACCATGAGAAGGATCTGGCAGGGCTCAACCAGCCCACCAACAGTTCTTCTAACTGCACATGTTGCACCAGAATCGTGAAGGGCCAGATGTGGCTGCTGTCACAACCAGTGCTTTGCACAATTCCTCATCTTCTGATATGTTCAGACACCTTGGTCACATTTCCACAAGCATGCATGGGTATGATTCAAAGTGGTTTGTGCTCCTGCTTTGCCACAACAAAAGCTGAGCTATCTCATTAAAGACCCTTGGACCATTTTTCACGAACTGCAAATCAAGCACACCAACATTTCACTCTGGGAAAGCTGAGCAGGTGTTTCTGGCACAGCCAGGATCTGACTTCCAACCAATTAGGTTTCACAAATCAGAGGCTGAAACATGCTACTAGATTCTATTATAACACTTTTCCTAGATTCCAAATGTAGGTAATACTGGACTTCTTACCCTGGTACAGATCACTGACTTCAGTGCAGCAGTTTTCCCCTTCACCCTCAGGGTGTTACTACATTCTGCCAGCTTTGCTGTGCACACAGAACTCCAACTGCTGTAAAGGGTTCTTTTTCCTTCAGCCACCCACTTTGTGTGTAATTGCTCAGTAAATCTTCCTTAACATACGTACTATGCAAACTCTTCTCTAATCTTCTGCTAACTCCCTAGCTAACAGTAACTTTTTACAAGATATTCCAGTTCACTAACTACTTTTAAATATCAAAGATAAGATACAGGGAAAAGGATTTACATATTCAGATTATCCAAATAATAACTTACCTGAGTGGGATCTGGGAGGATCAAATCACAGCTTTTGGGTAAATGTTTGTGAATAAATGTTTTCCCCAAGAGTGGTTACTGGAGTTCAACTTCTGTGATTTCAAGTCAACAGAAATGACATGCCCCAGCAAGGGGCCAACTTCCATCTATAAGATGTACAAGATCCTCATTTGCCAAGTGCTTGAGGGAACTTGTATGGATCACATCTGAACTCGACAATACTAATGTTTTCATAATTACAGCTCTTTAATGCATGAAGCTGATAAATCTAAACCGGTGCAGCTGCAGAGCTTTAAGATTTAGGTGCCCTACCATTCTTTAAGGAGTAAAACTTGCAGAGACTTGTGTGTGCTTCTTTAAACAACACCAAACTTACTAAGAGCAATCTCACCACGGTCTAAAGCATGAAACTATATGAAGGCTTAAAATGAAGATTTTACAAGACCAAGTGCACTTGGCCTTTTGGTAAGCAAGAAAACAGAGTTGCTACTAAGATCCATTATGTCTGATGATCTTAGAAATATCCTCCAAACTTAATGATTCTATAATTCTGTGTCTAAAGCCTAATCAATCACAAACAATTCCTCATGAGCTTGGGCAGAGTAACACAGCATACTAAGAAATGTGTTGAAACATCTTAATCTTGGAACATTTCTAGAACTTCTCTCTATTTTTATGACACAAACTGCAGAGAAAAACCCTACACTGGTGGAGATATGAAACGGAAGTTTCATTAGATTTTTTCCTCATCTCCAGCTTTATTTAATTCCATAAAATCTCTCAGAGTTATTGTTATGCACCTACCACACACAAGTGTTTCAAGGATAAGTGATATGCCCGCATAGCGCTATGAGGACATAATGTACTATATGAGTGCCAAGTATTAATAAATGAACTGCAGAAAGAAATCTTATTTCAACTTTCCACCCAAGGAGTTAGTATCTGAATTTTAAAAAGCATATGGATCCACTGAAAATAGATGTTTTAGAAGTTAAGGAAAAAATGCTAAATGACAAAACTACAAAACCAAAATATATCCAGAATCATTTCATTTTTCTCTCCGCAAAGTGCAATTCTAGCAGAAGAATCTTGGTTTCACCACAGTCCTGGTTTTCACACTCTCTTTTCTGGCTGACTTGACTGAAGTGCAGACCATTAATATCTGAAGTGCCTTGTTTTGATTATACTGGCCTTTGCTGGTACCAATCTAGTTAAGGTATCACCAAGAATTTCCAGCATAAAACACATTTACAGGTTTATAACTTGGCTTTAAAAATTCTACTACAAAAAGACAGTGGGAGGCAGAAAGGCTCAGATGAGTGCATTACATTACATATCCTACGTGATGCATACTTGCTCACAATGCTATGAAAAAGGGAGGCATTAGCTTTAGCTCTGAATTACCATGTTTCAGAAGCCACCTAAAAATGATACTTTTACTTTCTCGTTTATGTAATCAAAATAAGGTTTTGTAAGTGTTTTACCTAATTAGCTTAACTCGCCAAGTTTCATAGTTTGGCTTAAATTATAGAAGTGTCCATATAATATAGGAATTAAAATATAATGTGTATTGACTGTATTTATACACAAACATTCCTTCCCTTTCTCCATTCAGAAGTCAATTGTGTCTTGTCTCCAAAGGGGCAGCATCTAAGTGATGGGATGTTACAGACTGCTAGCAAGTCAAAAGCTTAAACGAAGATCAAGGCTGAATAAACCAACTGTATTTTCTACAAAAAGACAAACACCTGAACAGGAAAGAGCTAGAGTAAAGAGAACAATGCAGGTTATTTAAAATGCCAGTCTTAAAGCCACATGTATTTCTGGCCATTGCTATTGTATTTCCTCTAGCCCACACAAGAGCACAATACAACTCTCTATTACAGCACTGCAACATTAAATATAAAACCTGCCATTAAAGGGCAGAGGGTAATGACATCAGTGTGGGCAACCCATGCTCAGGTAGTGTTCAACTATTATCTCCAGTTTAAGAAGGCTGAAAATATGCAAATGCAGCCAGCACTGGTTTTAGATAAAATTGTCAGTTTTATGGATATTTACAGTATGTATCCAGTCTTGCAGAACTCCATCTTCCTCCACCTCATCTGTAATATAAACTGCTTTTAGTCCACATTAATACAATGTGTTACTGGGATACTTCTCACATTCTGTGTAAGTCAGGCACCAGATCAATACTCAGTCATGCTGAGGGAAAAAAAAATCATTAAGTTAGGATCCTGTTAAAAATACAGACAACAGGAGAATAAACCTGATGCACAGCCCCCATTCCATCTGGATGCATATGTAGATTATGCTTTTACATACATCAGAAGTGGCTTTCTTTTCAATACATAGTTTTAAGGAATCCTACAGGTAGTACCTTTGATAGATATCCCATGCCAAATCAAACTCACCTCAAAAAATTTAACCTCTCTGCTTCTCAGAAAGCTCTTTTCAGCCTTTATATCAACTGCCTTACCCTTACACTTCCTGTGGTGAAATCACAGCACGAAATTGGAATAGCAAAGCTATTTCCACAACAGTATCTGCTGATGACAAGCACAGGTTTGTAACTTTTCCTTGGATCAAGGAGTTAGAAGATTGAGATAGACATTAGAACTAATATCAATAAACTAAAAATCAAAAGGAAAGCATGCTTACAAAAAATATCTTTTTCAAAAAGTGCAAGTCCTTCTATTATTTGAGGTCACCTAGTGCAAAGCCTTCTTGGAAATTTTACTGTGCATTTTAGGTTTTTTACCCCTTTGGTATTTTTCAGAGTCCAAAAAGCATATATCCAACCTGCATCCTGGCACTGGTAATATAAGGTTGGTCTGTTTGCCTCAGAAGTAAAAGGAAAACAGAACAGCCACACAATTCTCTTCCTATTGTTCTCCCAACCCACATAAGAAACAGAAACTGATGCCATGCCCCATAGGTCAACAAACTTGAGCTCTGTGAGACAATAATTGCAGAGTAGAGATTCCTCTGAGACACCTTGCCTCCGGCTCAGCAAAGTTTAAATCAAGAAAACATAAGCTTCAGTGTCTCAACTGACCTTCACTGGAGTGGACTTGAGGAGAGAGAGAAACGGTCTCTCAGAAAGAACCTCCAAAGCACACTTCACCCTTGCAGCAATCACTCATTTAAAGAAAGGGTTTGAAAATAATATAAGATTTGATGCCCATCTTCTAATAGGTGTTCAAGCTCTGCTCAGTTTCCCAGAAGTCAGTAAGTTGACAGCAGTAAGCAGCTTGCACAAGCAAGTTACTATCTACTGCTTCTAAGGTACTGACACAAGACTGGAGACCACCAAAACCATCCTGTTAGCACCTTCAATGAAACTCTCATATTTTAAGGGGATTTGCTGATGCAGCTTTTCATTCTCAGACTCTGCTCAAGTGACTTGGCTCTTTGTTTATGTTGGGCTCACAGTACCACCTTGAAGATCCCTTCACCACCACGTTTTGTCATCTGCAGTTGCCATGACAACAGGATGCAGCTTATCTGTGCTGTTTTCATATTTCCAGTTTTTGTTGCCATAACAACACATTCTGGCTTTCTACAGAAACAGCAACTTTAAGCCATGTATTCTCAAGGACACGAGATTCATCATATATGTTCATCAGAGACGAGAGCTGTACAGGCCATTTGTAAATTAAGCTATTTTTTCTGAAGGGGGATTTTTCACTCACAAAAGTGAAAAGCTGACAGCAATTGCTAGAGGCAGACTGCTGAGACATCTAAAGCCTGGCCTTTAATAATAGCCAGAGTAATATAGCACTTGGCCACTTCCGAGTGGGGACTCCCCACAGTGTCAGACTGTGTCAAACTGCACAATTGTTATGTGATGTGAGTAAGTGTCCATACTTGATTCACCCAGGCAGATCTGAATTAGATGCTAGATGCAATTCTCTTGAGTTTTAACCCAGTGGCCTCCCCATTATTACCAGCACCACCACCATGCAGTTTTGTGTTTGAAGGCCCATTTTAATTCTGTAATTCAAGCTGTTGTTGTCGATCTGTTTTCAGACTCTGACCCTCTTCGCTTCCAGGTGACTGCATTTTGAACTTTTATTTACAAGAAGTGCACATTCATCAGACCGGTGAGAAAATGTTATACAAACACAGCATGCATAAACACAAAACAGTGATGGCTATGAGGGGTATCAGCTAACATGGCACTGTAACTTCATTACACCCTCATTTATGTACTTCACTAATGAGACAAGCACAGGTGTCTAACACGGTCCCTCACATGAGATGAATAACAATAATACAGTCCAACCTGCTTTAGCCATGCTTGGTATCCAGAAGATATAAGTTGAAATCCATCTTTTGGCATGTGTATTCGGGGCTAGGAGAGAATAGACATAAAGAGAGACCTCCTTTTACACTGGGACCTAGCTAACCTAAGGCTAAATTCTGGAGCACTTTAAACAATGCAGATTTTTTTTAAGCCTCATATGAAGGTTTAGTCCCCAGATTAGTTCTTGTTTACTGCTCTGATATCAGCTGCTTCGAGAACACTTTTTTAATAAAGCCACCATTTTTACGTTTTCCACCATTTTACATTTCAGTTCAGTATATATAGGTATTTTTTTTTAATTTCCACAAAAATGTACTTGAATAAGCACAGCCTCTGTGGTGGGTGCAATAGCAAAGACTAATGGTCATTAAGGCTTTTGACACTACATAAAAAGCAAATGGTGTCAAAAC
>WBNO01003439.1:102809-197829 GCA_013400575.1 Peucedramus taeniatus | reverse complement strand
CCTCCCTCCCTTCCTTCCCTCCCTCCCTTCCCTCCCTCCCTTCCTTTCATTTTGGGATTTCCATTCCTTCAGGACTTTGTAAAATGACTGTGGGTTTGGGTTTTTTTTTTGCAGGTATTGTGCCTCTGTCCAAAAGCTGACTCTCTCCATGTTCTTCTTTGAAGGGGAAAAAAAAAAATCATCCTTTCTTTAGCTTCTCACAGGCTTCTCAAATTGTTTGTTGTTGTCCTGTCCTTGGAATATCCTCTCTCCTTTTCCTCTCCTTGCATTTTGGGAGCTCAGTCACTTGCAGCTTCCTTGTCCTTCCCTCAAAGTCCATCCAACAATCTCACGCTGCCTTGCCACCAGGAAACTGCTGGGGTTTTGGTAAATTTAACTGGAATCCACTTTTCTAGGGTTGGATCCCTGCTGTGATTCCCTCAAATCCAGAACTCCACAGAACTGGGCCTCCCTCTGGAGTCTGCTCCTCCCAACTTCCCAGTTCCTCACTGATATTTTTATCTACAACTTCGCTCTTCTCCATTTGTTTGTTCATTTTCCAAGTATCTGCACTGACCTTCATGAAAGACAAACTTTCCCTGAATTTCTCACAGTTATTTGCCACCTTCCTGGAAAGCCTCAGCTGTGCTTGCACCCTGAGCTTCTCCCTGTGCTCTGCTCTCACCATCCCTTCCCCTACCTTGTTTATTTTGTGGGCATTTTCCCCTTTTCTACTTTGATTTTTTCAATTTTCAACTTTGATTTTTCCCTTTGCTGCTTTGATTTTTGCCCTTTTCTACGGTTTTTTTTTCTTTTTTCTACTTTGATTTCTCCCTTTTCTGCTTTGATTTTTCCCTTTCCTGCTTTGATTTTTCCTTTTTCTACTTTGACTTTGCCCTTTTCTATTTTCCTTCCCATGTCATGGATGGGTGACAGTTAAAAACTTGACTCAAAGAGGAGAAAGAGAAATTTGTGGGGAATGAGAAATTCCTCATGAATTGAAGATGTTCTGATGGAACAGGAGGTCTGAGCATCCCAGATTTCTCCCTGCAGCACAGAAAAATCAAATCCTTTGCAGTGAGAAGCTCTGGAGGTCCTTGATTCAAGGATAATCATTGTTTCCCTCCTCAATTCTGTAACTTTTAGGGAGTGTGAGTAAAAACCATCAGGAAACCTTCCATTCCATAGCACTGCCATGATACAAACATTTTATGAGTGTGTATTTAAGCAGTTATAGACCTTAACATGAATTTATTGGGATTTTTGGTTTGGAAATTTGTTTCACATCCAGTTATGCATTTTTAATTGACAATTAGTCTCAAGCTCGCTTGAATACCAATTAAAATTCAATCAAAATACACCAAACTACCATTGTTAAATGGACTTTAAATTAAGTATATGCAGGGAAAAGTCTATCTAAACTCGGTCTGCATGAAAAATTTATCCAAAAATTGCTGGTTTGGGCCAGAACTCCTTCCCCTGGGATGGGACAGGGCTGAAGGGTCTGCACATCCCAGAGCCTTTCCAAAGTCCTTTAATGCCAGTGGCTGACTCAAGGCAGGACTTTGTGGTTCCCAAAAAACTGGGAATGGAGCGTTTTCCAGGTTATAAATTGCCAGCTTGGTCAAACAAAATCATGGCCTGCATCATTTTAGCTCAACACAGCCCCAAAGCTGAATGGGAAAGACTGCTCCAGAGGCAGAGCCTGCAGGAATTAGATTTTAGGAAGTTGTAAGGAATGAGAGGAAGTTAATTTGGTTCAGAATCCCTGAGCTATGCCAGCAGAGCTTCCCTCACACAAAAATCCCAATGCTTTCACCTAAACTTGCTCATGAAAGGCTGCAGATTTTGTGCTGAGAGGATTTATTTAATTTTATTATTTATAATATTTATATATTATTTATATATTTTTTATTTTTATTTATTTCTTGGGACCTTTCACCCTCCATTTTTCATGTTATTTGGGAGTTGAAGAGGAAGAAAACGTTTTGAAGGTGATACCAAGAAATGCTATTGGATAATTCTGGTGCTTAATTAGATGTTAATGGCTTTTCCTCAGTGCAGCAACCTGTGCTCTTTATCAAATGAGAAGCCTCTTGCAAGAGGTTAATTTGGGAATATCTTGTAATAAAGACGAATATTTGTGTAAAAAAATTGGTGTGTCTGTGTCCTGTGAGAGAAACACTCAGTGTGGGAGTTTAGCAAGGTCATTGATGCTGCAAGTGCTGCTAAAATAGGAATTCATCCCTGTGTAAACATTAGTTATATTAATTGGGGAATTAGTTATCTGCCAGTGCTTAAGCAAGTCTCTTACCCAACTCAGAGAGAGCAGAGAAACCTCTGAAAAGATAATTGAGATGAGACAATGCCTTCTTTAACGATCACTCACCATTTAAACTTCTTTAAATAATTAATTAGGCTCCGAAAGATCATTCTGAGAGCTGGTGAACTCTGCACGGAACACGAGGACCTAATTTAAGGCAGAGCATCAAACGTCTGTTCAGATCTCACAGAAGTGAAGGTGGAGCTCAGAAAGCAGCATGAACGTGGAAAAAAGCCCATTTTAATGAAATTCCAAGAATTTATTGCAGGAACACCTCCAGAAATGATGGGGAGGCAATGAAAACAATGACAGGAGGCATTTCTAGCACCTGTCTTGGAGTTGCACCCTCAGACACACGTGGAGGAGCCAAAACCTCTCTGAGCTGAAGGTGGCAAACTCCATAGCATCCCTGTGCCTCTGGAATGGGCACCAAGTCCTGCCCAGCCCTGGGAGGGGATGGGCACAGGGCAAACTTCACCTCCTGAACCTCCCAGCTCAGGGCCAGAGTCGCTGCCAGGGGATTTGTGGTGCTTGGTGCTGTAATAAATATTTGTCAGTGAGAGCAGTTTGCTCATGGCCTTGCACAGTGGAGCTCTGAAGATCTTGGAGCCCCTTCCAGAACCTCAAGGGGTTTGCAGAAAGCTGGAGAGGGAATTTGGACAAGGGCCTGGAGAGGCAGGAAAAGGGGAATGGTTTTAAACTGAAAGAGAAGAGATTGAAATGAAATATTAGGAAGGAATTGTTCCCTGTGAGGGTGGAGAGGCTCCCCAGGGGATGCTGGTGAGGGGTGGGGTGGTGGAGGGCTGTCCCCTGATGAGGAGCAATTTCTGGTGGCTGATAAGAACTGTTTTACAGCAGAACATAATCTACTGTAGCACTTTATTATGCCTAATGCAAGGGGAGAGTAAACAGGGCTGCCGAGAATTAAAATCAATGGCATTCTCCTCTCCACAGCCATATCAGCTCATCAGTAATTACTTGTTTGTTGTCTTCATTGTGAATCCCAACAATTCCAAGGTTGTTAATGCTCCAAGAGAGAAAATGAAATTACATATTCAATTTATTCTGCACGGAAACAAATTAGCAGGAAGAAAAGGGGATTTATTTGCATTCCTGTGGTGGAGTCGGTGCCATCCTGTGGGATGGAGCTGCCTCCTTCCAGCTCCCTGGGGACTGGGAATCACCTGCCAGCCCCAGAAGTGAGGGTTCCTTGGTGCCCAGCTTGCCAGAGCTGCCTGGGAACCCCATTCCTTGTCCCTTTTCTGGGGGGAGGAGCTGCCTGGGGCTCCCTGCAGGAACAGAGCAGTGACACCTGGTGAGGCTGGTGTGCTGGGGTGGGAACACTGACCCACCTTGTGGTGCCCAGAGCAGCCCAAAGCTCTGTCCCTGGCACTAGGATCACTTCAGGAGCACAGTTTGTCCATGTCAGCAAACATTTGGGGAGCCAGGGAGAAGGGAGAGTGCTCCTACACTCAGGTGTTTGACTTGGCTTGAGCTCGTTACTCCAGGAAATGCTTCTCTTCATCCAGGTAATTTCTACAATGCTTAAATGTATCTTTCTGCAAGTCTGACTTAAATATTAATGATGCTTTGCATTCCTGGTGCTTTTCATGTGCTCAGCTTCAGTATAGGGCTGGGAGAAAAAGTGGTTGGGGGACAGATGTTGCTTTTAACATCTTTGAGATGCTAAAATGTAATAAATCATTAGCTGGACCTGCTTCCACTCAAAACCAGGCTGAGTTTCACTTCCTGGAGCCCAGGCCAAGCCTCAGCGAAGCTCTCATGGTCTGGTGAGCAGAGCAGGACAGGACACCTCAGCTGATGAGGACAGGGAGCTTTAGTAGCACCTCTGGTAATGAAATATGGATGGTACTCCAGCTGGGATGTGATTGAGCGAGACACCCAGGGAAGAGTTCCAGAGAGAAGGTCACTGTTGGGTGGCCAGGAGCAGAGCTGGTTTGGAACGAGACTCAGGACAGCTCTGAACCCGTTTGGCTGGAAAAGGACACTCAGAGACAGGGAGAGTGGCAGAGATCCCTCTGGGAATGGTGAGTCCTGCAGCTGGGGGAAGGAGCTGGACACCAGCACGTGGGGCAGAGGGACAGGGAACGAGGAACGAACTGGGGGATAGGATAGGATGGGATTACATGGTTCAGGATCACAAAGGTGTCACTCCCATGCTGCACAAAGGCTGTTCCTCTGGCCAGGCCCATCAGAGTGGGAGGGATGTGTGTCTGTGCAGGGAAATGCTGAGTGGGAAGTGGGACCTGCAGAATCTGCCTGTCCCCAGATTCTGCAGGGCCTTGGCTGCAGTGCCACGGTGCTGGTGGCCAGCTGTGCCAGCCAAGCTGCTTCCAGCGGGGAGAAAAGCTGGCATTGATGGCAGATGTGCCCAAGCCCTGCTAAATGCCACCCCCACCCCCTTTGGCAGGGCAGATCCAGGACCTGCCCACATCCTTCAGATTTCTGTACCCATGTGTTGCTCTTGGTGCCCCTCAGGCTGTGGTGACCATGATCTGATGATCCATGGACTCTAGAGCCTCCTGAGCTGCCCACAGGGACTGAGGACCAGGAACCAGCCTGAGGTTCCAGGGGCTGCTCAAGCAAAGCAGCTGCACCACGTTGAGTCTGCTCCAGGCCCAGGAAAAATTACAAAAAGGCAACATTTGCCAGGAAAGAATGCAGAACTAAGTGGGGAAAATACATTTTAATGAAATGCAAATATGTTTCCTGGCATCTAGGAGAGAATTAAAAGCATAAATAAATAAATGAAAGCAGGGAGTGAGCGTTAAGCACCTTAAAGTTTTGCTTAAAGGAACAGGCCTAGCAGATGAGAGCCTGAGTTTCTCCAATTCCTGAGCACTCTTTCTGTCCTGGTTGAGTTTAGATGGCTGTAAAGTTTGACTTTGAAGCCTGATTCAAGTTTTTGGGGGATCAAGCAGAGGCAGTGCCAGTGCACTGGTGGCTTGGCTCTGGCTTCAGCAGGGCTGCTGGTGCTTCCCCAGCTCCATAGCACTGCCAGAAGAGCTCAGCAGGACCAGGGATGGATCCATTTGTCCCATTCTCTCTTTTAGGCCTGTTTAACCTCCCTGACAGCAGTGGTCACCCTGCCCATGCCCCGGGGCTAAGCCACAGCTCAGGCCCCCAGAAGGGGCAGCAGGATGCTCTTGTACCATGGAGAGAGAGCAGCAGGACACTCCTGTCCCTGTGGATTGCTCCTGTCCCCATGAATTGCTCCTGTCCCCATGGATTGCCCCTATCCCCACGGATTGCCCCTTTCCATATGGACTGATCCTATCCCCACAGATTGATCCTGTCCCCACGGGTTGCTCCTGTCCCCATGGATTGCCCCTGTCCCCATGGACTGATCCTGTCCCCACAGATTGCTCCTGTCCCCATGGACTGATCCTGTCCCCACAGATTGCTCCTGTCCCCATGGACTGATCCTGTCCCCACAGATTGCTCCTGTCCCCATGGATTGTCCCTGTCCCCATGGATTGTCCCTATCCCTACGGATTGCTCCCTGCTCCCAGACAAGCCAGGGATGCAGGAGGATGCAGGGATGCAGGGTCCTCTCCCGCAGCCTTGCAGGCCACGCTGAGAGCCAGAAGTGCTGATTTCTCTGCATGGCTCCTGTGCAAATGTTTTGTCTCTGCTGGCCTGATTCAGCACTTCTGCAAAGCCCACCAGAAGCCTGTGGGGAACTTCAGGCCCAAATAACTTTGCAAGCGTTATTTTCCTGAGCAACATTATTCTTGTTTAGGACTACCCTGTGAGCATAGAAATCTCTCATAATGATTTCCCCGTCAGCTGCTTCTTTTCAAGACCTTTTTCTCCTTCCTAGAAATGCATGACACACTATGGAAATTATGTAAAGCTCCTGCTCTCCATGGCTATGAATAGTGTTTTCTGTTCTGGATTGGTTTATATTTGGGTTCGATAATCACACTCGTATTTTAAGTTTAACCAAGGCACAATTTCTCTAACAAGGGCAGCAAACAAAGCAAGGTGTTTAAGCTGAGCAAACGAGTGCAGAAGTGGATCCTTTACTTTCTTAATGCTTCCCTGCTTCAAATTATTCCCTGAGCGTTCCATTTAGACAACGGACACAAATGATTTGTAGGAGTTTTCCACCCCCAAAACCTAATAACACAGCAGGGCTGTGCTGCTCCCAGCTCCATTCCTGCTCGTTTCGGAGCAGCTCCACGCTTTTGTGTGGCAGCCCAGCCCATTTGTTCTTTATTAAAAAGAAAATTAGCATGAGAGCCAAGCTCTCGCTTAATGGGCTTCAACGCTGCCTCTCGCCAATACTTTTGTTAAATCAGCCCTAGTCTCTGCTGTAATTCTGCTTTCCCAAATGGAAGAGGAAATGGAAATGCTGGCTGTGAGCAGGGAGAAAAGCAGGGAAGTGTGCCTGGAGTGTGTGCTATTAGTGCTGGGCATGGCATAACTCCCTGAGCTCCTGGAACAGGGAGGGAGCGAGGGATGGGGCTGGAAAATGGCCTCTTCTAGGCTGTGCCCTTCCTGTTGAGGGTTTTGGGATTTTATGTGTGGGCAGGGAGCATTTGGAGGCAATTCAGAAGGGGTTTGCCACGAAAATGACCCTTTTCCAGCAAATCCACCTTCAGCCCCAAGTAAATGTGGAGATATCCATGAGTCTGGGCGGAAGGTTCCTTGCACTGAGTCACTTGGAAAGGAAAACTTCAAGGCAAAGTTTTCCTTTCTGTGAGGAAAAAAACTGCCCAAGGAAAGCAGGGCAGCAGGTTTGGAGCTAAAGCACCAAGTATCCCAATTACCTGAGGTTATTTCTTATGGAAAATGACTTGGGATGTTCCAGGAACTCATGGGGTTCATTTCCCTGCATGCCCTGCAAGTCTCAGCTTTGCCCGAAACACTGAGAAACCATCACAGAATATCCCAAAATGGGAGGGATCCACAAGGATCAGCAATTCCAGCTCCTGGCCCTGCACAGAACAGTCCCAAGGAGCCCACCCTGAGTCTGAGAATGGGAATGATCTTTTAAATCCTAAATGTCTCCTCCACAAGATTTTTAGGACAGAGAATAACTGCATACTTTGAACAGTCTGGACATTTTTTCTGGGAATCCAAGTTCTAGAAAGAACTGCCTTATGAAAGAGCAACAGTTTAATGAAAAACTATTTTAGTCAAGTTAGTTTTTATTTCTATTTTTTCCATAAGGAAATTCAAACTCTGAGAAAGAACTTTGTGTTTTCTTGGCCAAAGTTGAAAGCCAAATATGATTTGGTTGGGGTTTTTTGATGGTTTTGGTCAAAAAGTGACCAGTTACCTCCATTAACAATGAAGTTTTCAGCTGGGCATTGGGAGGACTCATTCATTTTGGAGATATTTTCCAAGGATGAATCTTTCAGGACCTAATTCCAGATATTGATGCTGACAGAAGACAAAGTATTGGAGCATTTAACTGCCTCTGCTGCTTTCTGCTTGGATTCTCGGCGTGGTCAGATAAATCCCTTTAGAAAGCAGTGCCAGACAGGCTGTCTGTCTCTCTCTTGCCTTGACACAAAGTTGACAGAAGAGCTTTGAAAACCCACTTGGGTCTGATGGGGCGATTTCTGATTTCTCTTGTCTGGTTTAAGGGCATCCCTTCTCCTTGGGATGAGACCTTGGATGTCCTGACATCCTGTGCCCCTGCTGTGCCCTGGGCTCAGGGTGTTGGCCTGACCTCTGCCAAGTGCTGAGGTCTGGTTGGGGTGGCACTGGATTCCTTTAAGGTCCCCTCCAGCCCAAACCATGCTGAGATTCTGGGATTCCCTACGAGGAACCAGCAGCTGCTGTAATGGTTGTGTTAATGACAGCAGTGTCACCATCCCCTGCCTAATGTTGGATAAATCCTTTAGGGGCCTCATTGTGGGGTTTGCAGAGAGCTGGGGGTCCTTCAGTGGAGGTGGGGACAGTGACACACCCTGCAGGTGCCAGCTCTGCCCAGGGCTCTCAGCAGGTGACAGGGACAGCTGGACTTGGAGCTGTGCCAAGGAAACTTCCCTGTTCCAGCCCCAAATCTGCTGCTGCAGGCGTGGCAAGAGCATGGAGAGGGACAGAGGGATGTCCTGGGTGGTTCCATCATCTCCCTTTGGGGCTGGAGCTCTCCCAGTTGGTTCTGTGGGAATGCACAGAACACACCACAGGTGAAATCCCTGCCCAGGTCCAGCCTGGCTTGGAGGTGTCAGGCAAGAAGGACCCTCTGGGACCCTGAGCATGGGGATGTGGTGAGCAGTCTGTGGTGTGTGTGTGGTGAGGCAGCAGCCCAGGAACTCCAGGGCCATGGAAATTCAGTGCTGCCTTTACCCTGCAGGCTCCTAGTACTGAGCCCTCAGCAGGAGAGGGGGTTTGCTGGATTTCAGCTGCTTCTCACTTGGCCAGAATGTCCCACAAAGCCTTTGAGGATGGCCCAGCCAACATCAAAGAGCTGCTGACATTTCTAATGCACACAAAGGTGCCACCTGCCCTCACATTTTTGCAGGGCTCAGGTCTGACCTGTGATTCTGCCTCAGCCCTGCCTGTTAGCAGCAGCTTGGGCTGGGCAAACCTTCAGCAACTGCCTGCTTCTCATTATTTACTGACTGCAAGCCAAAGGGCACACAATGTTCCTCTATTCCTTCACAACAGGCAGGGGAGCTCCTGGCTGCTCTCAGAGTGAAGGATGTGCTCACCAAACCTATTTCCCTTCATTATTTCCCTGAGTTTTGTTCTGTAGCAGATGGATCTTCATTAGGCTGAATGCAACTTTTAGGGCAAAGCTGCTTTCATTGTTAAAACAGCTCTTGCAGTAACCCTGGCTGTTTTATTGAGATTTACAGGAAAATGGCTGAGAAATACAATGGCAAAATAAAGATGTCTTTAACCAGATAATGGGAAAGCATTTCCCTCTCCTGAAAGGTCATGCACGGCAAGTGGGAAATGGAGCTTGAGTGGCTCTGGGTTAGGCTGAGTGCCTGGGTAGGGATAGGGAGATAAATCACAGGCACCTCTGGAATGAACCCAAAGCCCTCCCCAGCAAATCACACTGACCAGGTTCACTCTCAGGATAGAACCCCCAGAATTCCAGACTGCTTGCTGAGGGGCCAGGGCTGGTGGCCAGGAGGGACAGGCAACTCTAGAAACTCAAATAGGACCTGGAAAATGTCTGTAGGAGGTTGCAGGTAAGCCTGGCAGAGCAGGAGGAGGGAGAGCTCCTCCCCATCCCACTCAGGGGTCCCCAAGTCACCTGGGCTCTTCCTTGCAGGGCTTTGGTGTCTGCTGAAGGAAGGAGGAGCAGGTGGTGATGGGATGATGCAGCTCCAGAGCAGCTCAGGCTGGGGCTGCCAGCCCAGCCCAGCCAATTCTGGGGCCTCCAGCCTCAGCCCCCCTTGCCCCTCTGCTCAGGGCCAGCTGGATGGAGAACAGCCCTTCCCTGGCAGCTGGCAGGGAACAGGGTTGTGCCAGGGACTGCCCTGCCCAGCTGAGGGCAGGGAGGAGACTGGGACTCCTTTCTCCGGGGAGTTTTATCCATTTGTCAGTCTGACCTTCTGCAGGAGGCCAGGCTGGGCTGATAAGAGGACACAGGGGAGTGGCCACAGCCCAGGACCCAAATCCTGCTTCCCTGTCAATGCAAGGGAAGCCAATAGCACAAGGCAGAGTTATGGGAACAGAGAGCTCTGCTCGGACCTTAAACCCTTAATGTGGTTAACCTTAAACATGGTCTCTGTCCTCAGAGCCATGTGTGACTTGCAAATCATCCTCACTCCCCCTCATTTTTCCCTCAGCAGATGTTTCCAGAGAAGAATACGGCTGTAAGAGGGAAAGCTAAAACAGTACAAGATGTGACACTAAGAGGAAAAAAAAAGGAAATAAAAGGAGGAAAAAAAGTGGTTTCAAATCTCTTTGCTCAGACAGCCCCATGTGATTACAGCATTTATCAGTGTCTATCTCAACACTGAGCAGCTCCAGCTTATAAAGAGTGACACATGCAGAGCACAAAATAACAGGGCTGCCAAAGGCTCCACAACAGAAACAAACCCAAAGGCAGCTCAGGAGGGGATGGAAACCATAGCAGGAGCCCCATGGCTGGGCTGCTCAGCAATTACTGCTCCAGAGGCTGCACAGCCTCCTTCCTTCAGGGAATGGCCAAGCCCAGCCCTGCCTGGAGGACAGAACCTCCCTGCTCTGCTCTCCTGGCAGATCCATGGATTTTCAAAGCAGAATTACTGGAGCAGCAGATGTTCACTGTCTCCACAGTCAGTGTTCTGGAGAATGCCAGGAGAAAAGTTCTTGTCTAAAAGAGGAGTGATTTAGATATAAGGAACGGTTTTATTAGATGAGGGTGCCTGGCACAGGGTGCCCAGGGCAGCTGTGGCTGCCCCTGGATCCCTGGCAGTGTCCAAGGCCAGGCTGGAGCAGCCTGGGACAGTGGAAGGTGTCCCTGCCATGATAGGGGTGGCACTGGATGAGCTTTAATGTCCCTTCCAACCCAAACCATTCCATGATTCTGTGATTACTGTTCCCTCCTTCATTTGTGCCTCTTCTTTCCTGCCAGAGTCTTCTCAAGGCAAAACCTTTCAGACCACGGAAAACAAGGATTTGAAATCACCTGATCAGGCAAATCCTGGTTCATTCTGGCCTGGGATGCACCTGAAGCCCCAGTGTCACACTGTACCCTGGTGTGACATGGGGAGGAGACACTTTGCAACCCAAGATCTTGGTGCAGGGGGACCCTTCCGGGGTCATAGCTTTATTATCAGATATTTTAAAGCTATCTGTTATTTTCATGCCTTTCCATAATCCCAGCAAAGCCTCTCCACTGGAATGATGAGAATTTCTGGAAGCAGGCAGTTTTCACTCCTTTGGGTGAGCTGGTTATCGAGTTCAGCATCTCTCTGGCTCTGCAGGGAACTCCTCCATTTCTGCCCATCCTTCAAACTCAGCTGCCTCCCCTCCCTGGAGCTGCAGCCTCCTCAGCACTTCCACACATGGGGACAATGCCTTTCTTTATTATTTGGTTGTCTCCACAATCCTGCTGCCTCTTCAGGATCTGTTTTCTGTGGCAGCAGCTCTCTGGCCACAGAGAGAAACACAACTTTCCCAGGCATTGTCCTGGGGAAGGCTGCGAGAAGATCAGAGAAAAGAATGAGAAACAATTCTTATCTTTACTTGCTGCACCTGTTGTTGTAAAGATGTGGAATATGTTATGGAGATTTGTTTACTAAAGGGTGGTTTCTTAATTAGCCAATGGTGATGGTGTTTTAAGTAAAGGACCAATCAATTCCATCTGTATTGTAACTGTCTATAAAATCAAGGAGTTTCTTAATAAAAACTATTGAACAACCTTCTGTGAATCACGGAGTTAATACTAATTATTACCAGTTTGGGAACGCATTATAACAACAGCTTTCTATGTTATTCATTGTCTGCACATTTTCTTTGCTCGTTTTTTTCCCCCCTCAGGAAGAAAGGAAAGCTTTGAACAGGGTGCTGACTAAATACTTCTGGTTCTTGTGCCTTGCCTGCTTTGTTTTGATCCCATTGCAGGAAAGGATCAAAAGGGAACACGTTTTCTCCTGAAAGATGACAGCAACAAGGCTGAAAGAGCAGGGAATGTTGCCTCAGAGGCACAACCTCACTCGGGGAGCTGTAAACATCCCTTTCAACTCCCAAAAGAATAAAGGTGCTGCCACCTCCTTGTCCCCTTTATCTTTGCCAGCTCTGTGTGGGGTGGTGCCAGCAGGGATGGGGCTCTCAGGAAATAGGGAGCAGCTGAAGAGCCCCTGTCCAACTCTGTCCTGACCACACTGCACAGGGAAAATCCCCAGGGCAGGACCTTCCTGGTGTCCAAACCTCAGCCCAGCAGTCAGAAAGATCCAGCCTTGTAGGAAACTGTAGGAGTGACGGTGGGTAGGACGGTTGGGATGGACGGGAACGAGAGATCTCTGATGCCAGTCTTGGGACTTGTGGTTTATTGCAAAGGGTGTGGGTGCAGGGCCCTGCCTGGAGCTGCCAGCCACAGCTCGGAGCAGGCCCCAAAGAGAGTGAGTAAGAGTAAAAGCAGTAGAGTAAGAGACTAAGAGCAAGAGAGTAAGAGGACGAATAAGAGCATAAGAACAAGCGAGTGAAGTTCCTGTTACAATACAATAAATCTTCTTCTGTGCTGAATATTCTAATTCTCATTAACCAATCGAGTACAAGATACAAATCCTATAGCATTTACATACAGCCTATAAGAATCTTTACATTACCATACTCTGTTACATTTTAAACCCTAAAAACTACTCTTTGGACCCCTTCTGCCAAGCTAGGAGGGTCTGCTCTGACCCTTGGAGCTGTCTGCAAGCAGAGGGTATTGTTTAATCAAAA
Source organism: Peucedramus taeniatus (assembly GCA_013400575.1). NCBI lineage: Eukaryota > Metazoa > Chordata > Aves > Passeriformes > Fringillidae > Peucedramus > Peucedramus taeniatus. Next base: position 185,159 of record WBNO01003439.1, on the reverse strand, counting down.
GGGGATTTCCTTCAGCCAGCCATCCCATTGTTTTCCAGTTGTTCAGTAACTGAGGCTTGGTATGTCAAAGCTTGCTTTCATTTCAGTCTCGCTTATAGTTTCCATATTCCAAAATCTTTTGTCAGACAAGCATATTTATAAGGCTTTCCTGTTTCATCTTCCCCAACACAGGCTCACCACAGAGACTTCTGGAAACAACCAGGCAAAAAAAAAAGATCAACTCCTGACCCACTGGATGCCTCAGAGATTAGGAAGACTGGTCAAAAATTATTATTTGCCCAGTAAAACCAATCCAGGTGACTTTTCTTTCACAATGTTCAGTGCCTTCAAATCACTTGTTGGAGGTTTTTCTTAGAGAAGTTTTTACATTTTTAAGCAGCACAAAATGCTTCTTTCCCCCCACCCACCTTTTTGCAATTTTTATTTCCACTGTTCTATTTTCCTGCAAAATTTTGCCAGCACTGGCAGACTGGCAGAACTGTGCAGTTTCAAAGCTCTCATGTCACTCTGCCATCACACAAAGCCAGGATTTGGAAAAGGCAAAATGGGGGGAAAATATGGAAATACTCCTTGCTAGCAGAGTAAATGGGGGGTAAAAAGATATTTTAAAAATGTAGCTTCAAAGAAATGTAGAATTAAAAATAAATCTACCAATCCTGCTCATTTTGGGGAAGTTTTACACTGCAAAATCTGGTTTTCAGTCTCAGAATGTTCTCCAGCAGATCAGAGCCATGTGCAGCTCCCTGCAGGTCCTTTGCAGCTGGGTTCCTCTGCAGGTTTGGGGAAAGGAAAAATATGGGGTTGCTTGGCTCAAATGCACTGACATCATCCCCCTACAAAATAATAATAAAGCTTTTATATAATTTCTATGTTGTTTTTATATATTTTTATATCATTATATGTTATTTATATAATTTTTATAATATTATAATAAAATAATAAGAAGAATAATAAAGAGCCCTTTTTGGTGTAAAATCCCCCTGTAAAACCCCCCTTTCACCCACCCCAGGGAACAGGGAAAAATTGTGGTGAGAGCAGCAGCCTGACTGCAGCAGATCATGCTCCTTCTGAAAGGGGCTCTCTCCTATTTTGTTTGAAATTAAAACAATGCTTAACCTTGCTAATTTGTCATTTAGGCTCATGTGAAAATAGGCTGTGGAATAGCTGGCTTGCTCCAGTGGGAAATGGAATAAATTTGAATTGAATCCTGGAGTGTTACTTACAGAATACCAGTAAATGGAGTGTGTGGTTTATTGTTAAACAAGAGCAGAGCTCCTGAAATGAGGTTAAAAGGAATTCTGTCAAGGGTCTGGTGTGCAGCTGTTTCCCTGGCAAAGGAGAAAACTGGTCCAGAGGAATTAATGGGGAGCATTTCTCAATTATTGATGGGAAATACACCCTGCACACCCAGCAGTATCAATGAGGAGATACACTCAGGGGGCAGGGTCGGGCAGAAAAATACACACACGTCTCCAGAGCGAGAGAAATCAGAGAAATTCCAGCTTCTGGGAATATTTGCAAGGCTTAAAATCTATGGGAGCTCTCTCCATCCTTCCTGGTACTTGAGGTAACTATGAGGGGCAGATTTTCTGGAGCACTGGGGAGCCAACAACACAGAGTGAGAGGGACAACAGGAACTTGTGGGAGCTGAGGAGGTGTGAGAGCGTGGCCAGAGCCTTGGGAAGTGACCCAGGGATTCCTGGAGCTGTAAGCCTGTGGATGCAGCCCTTGGGATGCAGCCACACTGCTCTCACTGTGCTGGGATCGGAGCAAAGGGAAAAGGGAAAAGGGAGAAGGGGAAAGGGAAAAAAGGGGAAAAGGGGAAAGGGAAAAAAGGGAAATGGGGGAAGGGGAAAGGGAAAAAAAGGGAAAGGGAAAAAAAGGAAAAAAAAGGAAAAAAAAGGAAAAAAAGGAAAAGGGGAAAGGGAGAAGGGAGAAGGGGAAAAGGAAAGGGAAAAGGGAAAAAAAGGGGAAAAAAGGGAAAAAGGAAAAGGGAAAAGGGGAAAGGAAGAATGGAAAAGGGGAAAAGGGAAAAAAGGGGAAAAAGGGAAAAGGGGAAAAAGGAAAGGGAAAAGGGGAAAGGGAGAACAGAAAAGGGAAAGGGAAAAGGGAAAAGGAGAAAGGGAAAAAGGGAAAAGGGAAGCTTTCCCTGCACTCCCCAGCAGCCTGTGTGTGGCTGCCCCATAAATCAGCTGGGAAGTTTCGAGGCCGTGCAGTGCTTGGGATGTGAGCAGACTTAAAAGGCCTTCCAGGAGTTTTCCAACAGGATTTTAGAGGTTTTCTTCAGCCTAAGGAGCAGCTTAATGGCAGCCCTGCCTCCCAGAGAGGGGCAGAACTGGCAATGAGAGCAGAGTTGGGTCACAGGGTGACCTTGGCCAGGGTGGCACCCATGGCAGCGCCATGCCCTGCGGGCAGTGCCAGCCAGGGCCTGAGCCCACACCAAAAGGAGACCATGGGGCAACCCCTCAGGAGAAATTCCATGGATACAACCAGAAATCCCACTGTGGGAGCCTGCTGCACCCCTCCAGCTGTGGAGACACATGTGGGGACAGAGCAGGGGACAGGGACAGCTCCCTCAGCCACCTCAGGCTCCACACAGGTCCTTCTGCACATGAAGTTCACACGTGGGGCAGGGAGACAAGTGGGCACTGCAGGTCCTGTGGCTCAGTACTGGAACCCTGTAAATCAGCCCTAATTCCTGGAAAAATAATGAAGAGAAGGAGTACCTGGAACAAACGCGGAGGTGAGTAATAGCCAGCCTTGACCATCAGAGACAAAATGGGTAAAAGCCATTTAATTTCCTTCATAGCCTGAGTGCAAAGGCAAGAGATAATTCCTGCTCTGGTGCAGCAGCACTTTTAACTCTCCTGGTCCTAAAATCTCCATGAACAAGCTCAAGAAATATGGGACAGATGAATGGACCAGATGGGGATGCAGAGCTGGGCAGCCAAGCAGGATCACACAGCAGAACCAGGGACTTTTCCTGCCTCTGGCAGCTGATCCATAAGGCCTTCCCTTCCCCAGCCTTAAGGCCTGGGGAATATTCAGGATTCCCCATCCATGAGCTGGGCTGTAGAACACAAGATGCTCCTGTCCCTTGCATATGGTCAAGGGCTGGAAAGAACTTTAATGACCTTGGGACTGTGGAAAATATAAAAAAAAAAAAAAATCTCTAATCCAGAATTCGGTAAGGGCAATGTAAAACCCAGCTTGGAGCTGGGATCCAGCTGGGGATGAAGAGGGGGTCACTGAAGAGTGTGACATCCCCCAGCAGTGAGGGTGAGCACTGTCCTGGCTGTGTGCAGGGCTCAGGACACTAGGATGGGACCAGCTGGGACACTGTGTCCAGTTTGGGCTAGGATTATCTGGGACACTGTGCCCAGTTTGGGCTGGGATCAGCTGGGACACTGAGCCCAGTTTGGGCTGGGATCAGCTGGGACACTGTGCCCAGTTTGGGCTGGGATTAGCTGGAACATTGTGCCCAGTTTGGGCTGGGATCAGCTGGGACACTGTGCCCAGTTTGGACTGGGATCAGCTGGGACACTGTGCCCAGTTTGGGCTGGGATTAGCTGGAACACTGGGATCAGCTGGGACACTGTGCCCAGTTTGGGCTGGGAGCAGCTGGTGCCCAGTTTGGTCCCAGGATTTCCAGGAGCTGCAGAACCCAGAGATGCCCCTGCCCCTCTGGGCTCCTGTCAGAGGGTGATTCCCTGAGATCTGCCAGGGAATTCTCCCCCAGCACTCCCCTACTGGGCTGCCCTTCTCTCAGGAGGGAGGCTCCAGGTGTTTCCTGCTCTGCCAGGGTGTCCAGGCTGGGCACCTGCAGGGCAGAGGCAGCCCTGAGCTGAGCCCTAAGCTATTTGCAATTCCTGTGGCACGCTGGGCACTGACCCATGAGAGCTGACAGCGCTTCCTCGCTGTGCAGTCCAGGCATGGCCAGGCTGCTCCAGCAGTGACAGCAAATACAACTTCCCGTCCCTCCCACATGCGCCTGAAGTGCCATTCACACTCTGAATACTCACTGAACTGTTGCTGATGGCTTTAGATGAAATTTGTGTAACTCCTGGGTCCTTTCCTGTCCAATCCCTCCTGAGAGCTGAGTGTGTTCCTTCACGCCACATTTGCTGTTTCAAGGGGCATCTCAAGTAATTCTGCCCTTTCACTCTCTGGATAAATGTGGAACCACTTCTGCTGCCCACATCATTGCCTTCAGGTTAACACCGTGCTGCAGGCCATGGAATAAGTGTGGAAATTGTTTAAGGGGCTGCAGAGGTGGCTGGACAGGTTGGTTCCTCTGAAATAGAGCTGGCAGCAATCTGCAGGGGAAAATACCCATTTTCTTACCTCCTTCCCTCCTGACTGTGAACAAGCCTTGTACTGAATCTTCCCTAAAAATGGTTCTTCTGGGTTTTAGCACAAATAGAACAAAAATATATTCTGGGCAGTAGAAATCATGTGGAAATGGCTCCACGGGTGCTTTTGGCCTGGAAGCCAGGGTTAAGAAGAGCTGCCCACCTGCTCTGGAGTGCTGCCACCCCTGGAGCACAGCTCCTCATTTATGGCATCTCAGGGATTTCAGGACAGGACTGGAAGTGGTCGAGAGGGAAAAGGTTGTGCTCTCCCACCTCTCCATTGGAAAGCTCTCTACAGCCAGAGACTCAGAGCAGCCCCTTCACTTTTGGGATATCCTTTCCCAATATCTTTCTAACTGCAAGCATCAGTGACCTTCCTTGGCTTTGACGCTCAGGAAGAATCATCTTCCACTTGATCTGCGGATCTCCTGTCCATGCCAAAAATCTACAGCACCGCAGACCAAGTGTCCAAACAGTGGGGCTGAACTCCTCCCTCTCCAGCAAGGTGCAAAGAGAAGGAAGTGAAGCTGGACACCCCCAGGGCTGTCACTGTCACGGGCAGGGTGTGACTGACTCCAAGCCCTGCAGCAGCAGCTGGAGCAGGGCTTCAGCCAGCCCAGCTCAGCAAAGCCCAGCTCACATCCCAAGCTCCAGATGGATGCCAGCAGCTCCGGAAGGACTCGGTGCCAGTGCCCTGTCCCTGCAGGTAGGGCTCAGCCAGCTGAGCAGGCAGCTCCTGCCATTTCAGATACCCTGGGACATCCTGCTGCTCCTACAGCTGCCTCTCCTGCACAGACTGTGTCCTGTCTGCCAGCCTGGGACTCCTGTCCTGCTTACTCCAGGATTCCTGAAAAGGCACGGAACCCCTGTGGGAACTGAGCCTCTCTGACTCTGCCACAGCTCAGGGGAATCAGTCCCCACCCCAGGCAAGCAGATGTTTTGCTCTGAGGTGCCTCCTGGTCACAAATGTTTATCCTGTATCTTATCTGGCCTTTTTACACCAGCAGAGCTCCTCAGGGGTGCTCATGACTCCTTTTTTTCCTTGAACATGCTGTGAGCAGCCTGAAGGCAGCCGAGTGCTGGGGAGGGGAAGCTGAAATCAGCTCCTTTCCACCTCTGTGACCTTGGAGGTCTCATTTAACCTCTCTGTGCTCAGGGTCCTGGCAGGGAGGAGGGAGGTGAAGAAATGCAGGACTTGCCTATCCAGGTGCTTGAAGCACTGGGAGGGAGGGAAGGGTGAGCTGTGGGAACAATCCAGGTGGCAAATGGAAGAATCACCTTTTCTCTGCTGCTATGGGCAAGGGTTTTGTTCTTGAGCTGTTCAGATCAGCAGGAATGGCCAGGAAAGTCTCATTGCAGCTGCAGCAAACACTGATCTCCCTGGTGCTCTATTCCAGCATCAGCACGGTGCTGACCAGACACTTGCAGCTGCTTTTCCTCCCTAGAAGGAAGAAACCACGAGCTGAGTCCAGAACTGTTGTCATGGGTTGCAGTGTAAAATATAATCAGGGGTGTGTTATTCTATTACCATCTGTTGGAACTGGGATGGGGAGTAGTGATGTGATCTTCTGTTGATAAGCCAGCTGATAAGAAACCATCAAGAGCAGTTTCCTTATCTCTTCCACGACCCACCCTCCCTCTAGGGATAGGTCTTCTGCTAATGGGCCATTAAGTCCACTGATAAACTTCCATCATCCCATTGGGAAATGCTCCAGCCAGGGGGAGGAACCAAGCCCCTCTACCTGGATAAAAAACCTGAGAGTTGGAACACCAAGTCAGTCTTTTCCACTGGACTCCCAGAGGAAGAACAGCCCCATCCATCACCACTGGACCTTCAGCGGAGGGTTGCACCTTTTCTCCAGGACCACTGTTTCAACAGAGCCACAACTGCTTCTCCAGGAGGAATGCAGCCACCATTGCAAGTAGACTGCTGCCAACACCCTGACCAACAGGGTGTCAGGTTGTATTCTGACTTTGTCAGTGGTTTTCTTTCTCCTTATTGCATGTATTTTGTTTCCTTTTTGTTTTATTTTCCCTTTTTCTAATAAATTGTATTTCTGACTTGGGGTGTCTCGCTGGTTTTGCTTCTCAAACCAGAACAGCTGTATGGAAATGACAGCCAGAACTCTCTGAACTTTCATTTGGGAGCTCATTTACTTTCTGCTGATGCTGCAGCAGAATCCCCCTTCCACAGGCAGAGGTTTCAGTTCTGTCAGGTTGAGTGACCTCTCACGTCTCAGAGAAACATAAATATTGTATAAAACACTCCTCAGTGCCTGGGATTTGGAAGCACACAGCAGCCTGGAAATGAACAGAATGTGTGTGTGTGTGTGCGCGCGCACAGACACATCCTGATGGCCCAGGGCAGTGGTTGAGGCCAGGTCTTGGTGGGGCACAGAAAGTGGGAAAATCAAACAACAGGGACCTGGAGAAGAGAACAAAGTGTTTGTGCAGAAGTACCAGGTGTGAATAAACATCTCCACGAGACTCTGAAGTGCACAGAGAGAAGGTGGATTGCCTGCACCATGTGCAGTGCCAAGATTATTTGCATTTCGCTGTGTTCTAGGAAACGTCATCATTTTACTGGTTATCTCTTCCTAGAAGGACACCTCATTAACTGTGTGAAGAGCTCTGAAAGTACCCTGATCCTAAAAAAACACACTCTTGCTGCCACATCCACCTCAGCTGCCACTCTGGGGCTGGAAGATTTTGTTTTGTGCCTCAACTTCAGTGGGGGAGCCAAGCCCAAATCTGGAGCGCTTCTGGAATTGATCTACACAGCACCTGGGATACAGACATGAATGTCATGGAATCACAGCACCCTAGAATCATGGGATCGTGGAATGGTTTGGGTTTGAAGGGACCTTAAAGCTCCAATCCAATTCCAACCCCCTACCATGGGCAGGAAGTTCCACTGAAACACCCAGAAAGATGATGGAATTTTCTCCAGTGAATCCCTGGCAGCTCTGAGCGAGCTCACCCCAGTCTGGAACTGCAGCCCAGAGACTCAGGTGCCCCCAGCCTGGCTCTGAGCTCCAGATGTGCTCTCTGAACAGCTGGGCTGTGCAGCCCCTGTGAACAGCCTCCCCTCCCAGCCCAGGCTGGGGCTCATGTGGCTAAAACAGGAACCTGCCATCATTCCTTTCCACCTCACTGCTGTTAACACCTGGGCATTCCTCCTTTTCTGGTGAGTAATGTCCCTCCAAAGTGACCTTGACAGATCACACGGAGCCAGTGGAGCAGCATCAGCTCAGGGCAGTGGTGGGTGGAAATGCAGAGGTTCATTAAGCAGTCAATCAATTACAGAGCTCAGGAGAAGGTGGTGATGGCAGCAGGCTCCCAGGGCAGGCTGGATGGAGGCTGAGCCTGCCTCAGGCCCCCAAACCTTTTCAGCACAGACTGAGTGACCCCCAGAGCAGCTGCCCCTCCAGAGGGAAGCTGGGCAGCAGGAGAAGCCTGCCAGAAGAAGCCAGGAGAAGGCTGAAGGTGGACATTTAGGAGATGCCCTGTCCTGGAGCTGTCTCCACTGATGTTTCCAGCCACGAAGAGTAGGACTGAGCCCCTTGCTGGGAGATCCTGGCTGGTGCCTCTAGTTTGCACCACCCCACTGCTGTGTTGGGGAGGTTGGTGCTGATACCTGGGCTGGGCCTACCTCCCTCCTCTTCCTCTGCCCTCTGCCAGGGCTGCAGAGCCCCCCACACCTGTGTGCCCCCAGCTGTGCCCAGGAGGATCTCAGCCCCCCTGCAATGCTGATCTGCAGTGTCTGCACCACGAGTGCGCTCTCAACGGGCTCTCTAACCTCGGCCATGTCCCTCTCAAGGATGGAGCTGGCATTAACAGTCAGGGCAGTTTGCCAAATGACACCTTCTCCTCTCTGAGAAACTGGGCAAAGTGTGGGCAAATGAATCTTTAGCAGGCACCTGGCTCTCCCTGCTCAGCCCTGCACCCTACTCTGGAGGCAGCAGTGTGCCCTGCTTTGGTTTTACTGCTCTCCCTTCTGGTGTCCTGGCTGCAGAGTTTATTGTTTGCTGGCCTGTCAGGAATAAATGAAGATGATGCAGATTTGAGTTTGTTTTGTTGTTTACACTCAACTTTTGAATACAGATGCCACAAGGCACTTACTCTTGTATTACATGATCTTACCCATCCTCCTGAGTTAGGAAGCTCAGTGTCTGCTGAAGCTCTCCAACCCTTTGGAATGAAGCAGAAGCCAACTTGCACCAGGATGGGCCAGAATGAGACATTTTGGTTAAGAAACTTCTGGATTTCCAGTGTGTCCTGAGTGGGTTTTGTGGCTGATCCTGGCTGACTTGAGAATCCCAGCAGCAGCCAATACCTGCTTTCTGTCCCAGTAACTTAGCCATTTACTCTGTCAATTAACCAGAAAATTGTCAAGAAGGGGCCTGAAAAAAACGTCCCTCTCTAAAAAAATGGGGGTAAAATGAAGAAGCAAGAGAACATTTGTGTTCCAGCTGTGGAATTTCACTGCTCTTGGCTGTCACATGCCTGCTTAAGGAGTTATTAATCCTATTAAACACCGAATAAAGACAGGATCTGCCGAAGGATATGAGCCGCTAATAAACTGTAATAACTAATTACATTTATTTTCGCTTCATTTTAAATTGTCTCAGACACTTAATGGTGTCAACGACTCTGTGCCCGCAGGGTGCCTGGCAGAGCCCAGGTGGCCCCGGAGCCCTGGGAGTGCTCCCAGTGCCAATTACCTGGAGAGACTTTGCCAAATTAACTGCGAATGGCTGTTAAAGCCCTTCCAATTTCCTCTGTCGTGGAAAAAGAGCTTTGGAAGTGTGAGGGAGGCTTGAACAGCTCCAGGATGCAGGGGGACTCACTGGTTTTAAAGAAGTCCCTCCTGGCAGCAGATGGAAACGAGGTTCTCCTAGTTTATCAGGAGGATTCAAAGCCCACACAGAGCCCTTGGGAGCCTTCCCCTCCTCAGGGCTGGAGAAACCTTGGACCAGCTGTTCCCAGGCTGGGGACAGGACAGCCCCGTTCCTGCTGTCCCCAGCCCTTCCGGAGGGGTTATTTAACCACAAACCTCTGGAATTCCCCCCAGAGGTGGGAAGAAAGGATCTACCCCTGCTGCCAGGGTCTGCAGTGCTCCAGCAAATTGGAATTTCCTGGCCACCCTCTGTAGGAACCTCCTTCCCGCACATCCATTGGTCCTGATGCCTTGTGGAGGCTGACCTAGAACAGAGGCCAGACAGAGTTAAAGAATAAAGCAGGGATTTATTAGGAGGCCTCAATGGATCCACCGTGGGCAGCACAAGAGCCCAGCCAGGGCTACACCCAAGATGAACCAAAATGGTCACAAAATGCACGAGCGGGCACGGGGTCTCTCCCTTTGATCAGTTCTGCTCCATTTGCAGATTGGAGTTCATTGTCCAATTCCAGCTTTAGCCCATGCAGTCCCATCCTGCTTGTTTTTCTCTCTTCAGCCCACGTTGTTTGTGCTCTTGGGCCTGAGATTTGGATCATTTGTCCTTGGTCCCCAGCTAGAGAAGGAATTGTTTTGTCTCCCTGCTCTGTTAAGAGAGCTCACCAACACTTAATGTGAAGCTCAGAACTGCACACTAAAGCAGCACAGAATCTGAAAATATGAAAGCTAAAACCTGAGGCATCAGCCCTGGGAGTCCCTGGAGCTCAGCTCCAGCTATGCTGGGACAGTTTTGTGCCTGACATGGGTCTGACACGGTTTGTACATCTTGTGCTGCTCTTGAACCTTCCTGCATTGAGCCTGGAATAGTTCCTGTCACTCTGACCTTCCCTGATGGTCTCTGCAATGCTGACTGAGCCTGGGAGCTGCTCTGCTCACCTTGCCTGGCTGCTATGGGGCTGTGTCCCCTCACACAGGATACCCAGGACACTGTCCCCACCGGTCCTGTGCCACTCCTAGCTCCCAGACTGTCCCCCTGTGGGACAGCTCCGCTCTTGCTACACACAGGGTTCAATCCCTGCCCAGATTTTGTTAATTTAAGTGTTGGATTCCAGACCCTTGTGGCTCCCTTCCAATCCAGAATACTCCATGGTTCTGTGTTTCACCTGCAGATAGCTCTGGGCTCCAGGAAACTTCTGTAAAAAATTTGCCTGAGCAATCAGCACCCTCCAAAATTCCTGAGGTGGCCTTTGCTTGGGGGCTGTGCCTTCTCATCCATCTCAGTGCCACTCTGAGGTGACCATGGTACATGGAATATGGAGCCATCCTTGGCATGGGGGATGAGGGGAACCTCCCAGGGTGCTGGGGAATCCCTGAGCACGGTGCTTTGATCCTTTTTGGGGTCACACAAGGGACATCAGCACTCCCAGGGTGTGACTGATTGATCAATAAAGGCAATAAATCAGCCCATGGCTGTTGGTTGGTGTGTCAATGAATTCCAGGCTGGATTTTCTGCTCCCTGTGACTGTGCTCTGCTCACCCATGTCCCCACAGTGACATGGGGACAGCCGGGACTGGTGGCAGCTTTGGTAGGTCCCACCTCCAATGCAGGTTTTGAGGAATGCTGTGACACATTTCTGCTGTGCTTTCCCCCTGCTGTAACTCCTGTCACACAGCATTAGCCTCCTGCAAGTCCTCAGCTGCGTCTTGTGTCTAAAAGGGGAATGAGGGAAGAGCATCAGCTCTGGCAAGATCCTTGGGAAATCATCACAGGACAGGCCAAGAAACACTTCGAGGAACAACTTGCTAACTGTACAAGAAATACCAACAAATTCTGAATCACAGCAGCAGCAGCAGGAATGCTGCCAGAGAGGCTCCAAGGCCACTAAATGAGTCAGGCAGGAAAGGAAAAACTCAAGGAAGATAAGGCTGGAGCAGAAAATCCAGATGAATTCTTCACATTGATGTTTGCTGGGGAGGAACTGAGGAAAATTCTGCCAGTGGAACTTTTCTTTATGGGTTAAGAACTGGAGGAACTGTCTCAAATTAATGGAATGAGTACTTTGAAATCCTCACTGGGGTTTGGAAGTGGCAGGCTCAGGGATAAATACGATGAAAGTAAAGGATTTGGCATGGCATTTATCAGGGCAAGGGCTGCCTTGCACACCCATTATTGCTCTTTAAAGGAGGAACTGAGCTTTTGCAGGAGGGTGACTTGATGGAAGCAATGGATTATCCAAAAACTCGCAGCAGAATCAGGTGCAGAGCTGGAAAACCAGAGGAAACAGCATGAAGGATGTTCCAAAATGCACTGTGATCTCCACAAGGGGAAGTGGAACTGAAGGGAACTGTTCCATCAGAAAAAATATCCTGGAAGATACAATAACAATCCTGAAGTCTATAAGTGGCACCAAACAGATGAAAAGGGCATTAATAGCCTGGTTTTTATAACCCCAAACCAAGAAGGAATAATCTGTAACAAAGCAAGTTAGGGGGAAAAGAAAAAGGTACATTTCCCATTCAGCTTCTAATTAATTAAAGCATGGAACTGTTTGCTGAAAAATGTTTTGAGTTCTGAAATGATGCATGGATTCATGAAGCAATTAAAACTTGTTAAATAGTAATTTATAACCTCTTGTTCAAAACCTGCCTGAATTACAGACTGACAGCAAAGAGGGGGGACTTCCTTCCTTCCTTCCTTCCTTCCTTCCTTCCTTCCNCCCCCCCCCATTATTTACCCAGGATTTCAGAATCCATTTTCACTGATCAATGACAAATCCATCTGCAATTATCCCTTTTTGGCCCTTTTTCATTATCTTAAACAAACCAGCATTTCCTAAAACCCCCACTGTCAGCAGCAACTTTCCCATCAGTGTCCAGCTCTTCTTCCAGGTTGCATAAAACCAGCTTTGTGAAATCAGGGATGGATGAAGGACCAACCTCAGATTTCATTAAGCTGAGGTGGAAATGAGGATTTGGCACTTCAGACGAGTACCTGGGGGAAAGGGGGATCATTCTCACCACCCCATTGCCAGGAAATCCCTACAAAGCCAGTAAAAGAGGCAGAATTCAGAGCTGGGATAAAAATGTGCAGATTTGGGGATATCAGGGGCAAGAGACAACGGGTCCCCTTTGCACCCCCAGGCTCCATCAGTGCTGCTCTGCCAGCCCGGCTTTGGCAGGGTTTGGTAACTGTTATTTCACATTCAAAAACTCAATTTGCTGCATTTCATGTGTGTAAGGGTGGAACGTTTCATTAAAACCAATCTCTGGTACAAAGGGTTTGAAACAAACCGTGGGTGGGATGTGCCAGGAGTCAATCCCTGCCCTTTGTTGGTGGCTTCGGGGTGTGACAGGGACAATTCACCACCAGGATTATGAAAAGCCCTCCAGGAACAACTCGTCAGGGGAGGTTTTAGAGATCTGGAAAGCTCAAAAAGCAGAGCTGAGTGAGAACTAGAATTACCCCAGGGTAATTTCTAAGTGAGACAAAATTGTCATTTGCTCTGCATTTAAGTTTCCAGGCGGCAGCTTGAAACCAACCCAGGATTTTTCTTTTTTTTTTGCCAGCTCTGTTTTCAAACAGAAAAGTTCCGTTTTTGCGTTGCCTCCTCTGTGTTTCCCTCTGTGAGAAAACCACGGAAGCAACAACAACAACAACNAAAAAACAAACCAAAAAAAAAAACCAAAAAAAAAACACATGAAGAACAGCTGAAGAAATAAAGTAACAACATTTTCCCTCATAAAAAGGAAACTTATCAATAATTCCTCAGCCCTTTTGCACTGTGGAGAGCCTGTTGCTCTCTCCCTGAAATAAATATTTCTGCACTTTGTCACGGACACAGAAAGTCGAGGCAAATGCTCTCATTTTCCTCGAAAAATGAAAAAAATGGACTTATCCAGTTTAGGATTTGGAGAAAAAGAGAAAACCCAAGACATATTTTGCTTGGCTTCTTCCCACCAGCATTTTCACATTGAAATACATAGAATGGAAATTTTCATTCATCACAGTTTCTGGAGAAATTGTTTTATAATAAATCTCCCAGACCTGAGCAATGACAACAAACCCCCAGGAGTCATTTCACACAAATAAAATCTCATCTGTGCAAGCAGCTGGGGTGGCAGCACCAGAGGATACTCCAGCAGAGGAAGCTTTTGAAAACAAAACAAAACCCAACAAAACAAAGCAAAATAAAGTGCTGAGATCTTGCTCCTGATGTTGGAGCCAAGGAGGGCTGTGTCCCATGGCCAGCCCTGGACACAGCCGCTGCCTGAGGCTGGTGAAGCATGAACTTGAGTTGCCACAAAGGGAGCTGCTGAGGGCTGGAAAAAATTTCTCAGCCACCCTGGTCTTTGGGGAGTGGGATTTGCTCTGCTGGGGTGTCGCCGTTGAGTCAGGGATGGAAAGAAAGACTCCAGTCTTCAGAAGGTGAACAGAAGGCATGGAAAAGCACTTTATTATTAGAAATCCACAGTTCTTATAGAAACAGTGGTGGACCTAAGACCTGATTGGCCTTTAGGAATCTTCTCTCACCTATTGGTCAAGAAGGGACAACTCCTTCTTGTAAACATCTTTGACAAACAGAGATTGCCTGCCAGGTGCAGAGATTGAGATAATAATTGTTTTAATTCTTTCTCTGAGCTTTCTCACAGTTTCTTACAGCTTCCCAGGAAAATCCTGGGAGAACTATGTCTCTCTCTGTTCAGAGGATATGTGATTACCACACTGGAGTTCCTCTGCCATGTCCGGGAGTCACCTCTGGAACCCTGAGGGAGTCCAAGTCTGAGCTTTGGGTCAGACTCCCATCTGAGCAAGGCCTGAGGTCAGAGCTGATCCTGGGGCCAGCCCAGTCCCTGCCAGTGCAGACCCCCAGCAGGGAGCAGATCATCTCAGCGGGCAGGACATCCATCCCCAGAGCCCCTGAGCCTCCCAGGGCACCCGGAGCTGAGGAGCCTCAGCCTGGTGGGAGCTGCTTCCTCCTCAGCCAGCAAGAGCTCAGAGCTGGGCTCAGGCTGATCGCCAAGGCAGTGAACTCACTTGGTGCTCTCGGATCAGCAATCTGATCACAGCACAGCTTTGGGACTGCCACCTCTGTGGCTCACGAGCTCTGTCACTGTACTGAGCCAGAGTAATGAACTTGTCACAAAAGGCATTTACCTGGTGGCAGCAGGGACTCAACCTGTGGGATCTGAGTGATTCACAGCCCTGAACTCACCCGAGAAGGGGCACAGCCTTTGGTGTAACAGAGCCCCCTTTGGAGTCGCTCTGAGAATTGGCATCTGTGGCTGAAGGGCTGGAAGAGAAATCCAGCCCCGTTTGAGCCCAGAATGTTGTGTGGGTCAGTGATGGAGGTGATTAAGGCAGGGCTGCTGGGTTTACTGGGCTGCTTCTCTGCATGTAGAAATAAAAACCCCGAGCCGTGGCAAAGGGATAAATCTCTCCCTCTGCACAGGGAGCAGGGAGCGGCTGCCAGCTCGCTCTGCATCCGCAGGGCTGCAGCTGAGCCCTGAGCTGAGCCAGGCACATCCAGCACCAGCAGGTTCCTCAAGGACAGCCTTGGCCCTGGGGCCCTGCTGCAGCCAGCTGGGCACCGTGCCCTCGCCCTGCCCTCGGCCAGGGGAAGGGCAAAGGAGCATGAGGGGTTTGCAACTGAGAGCAGTTTGGTGCCACACCAGGGAAAATGTCACGGGCCACACTGTCCTGGGCAACGGGGCAGGGCTGGGGGCATCTGCCAGGGCTTGGGGCAGGGCAGGCATCTGCACTGAGCAGCTGGAGGAACCACAGGGGTCAGAGCCACACAGAGCCCCTTCCTCTCCCGTGGAATCCAGGCTTGTGCTGTGCCAGGCTGGCACCTCAACCCTTCCCTGGCAGCTGGGAGATGTGGCCACAGGCTGTGCCCACAGCACTGCTCAGAGAGCTGGACAAACCTTTCAGCTTTTCCCCCATGAGGGGCCATGGATGCAAGTGTGGATAAAGCTCCCGTGGCACAGGTGGAGGGGGAGCTGTGTCCAAGGGGAAAATCCAAACTCCTTCTGTGCCTGACAGCGAGTGACAGCAGTGCCTGGGGCGCATGGGCCAGGCTCCCTGGAAAGGCCAGTGGCCCTGCCTGGGTCCACATCCAGCTCTGGTTTGTCCCTGGGAGAGGCAGTGTCAGCCCAGAAGCTGGGAACTGTGGGACAGGGGCTGAGCCCTCTGCTCCTCAGTGTGGGTCGTTTGCAGGGCTGGTACCTCCGCAGCCGGTAACAGCTCAGCTATCCCTGGAGCTGAGATATGCTGCTCTCCATCACCTCTGCGTCCCTTCTGTCCTCTCCTCCCTGTTCCCCAGCAGGCCCCACGGTGCACTGAGGCACAGAGAGGGAGCTGCATGCTAGCTTTGTGTGCAGGGATAGCACCCCAGCCTGGGCACTGCACCTTCCCTGGGCCAGCACCAGGATACCTGCAGGTGCCACAATCTTTCCTGTGTGCTTTCAGTCCTGCAGCACTGGGGAGCTCAGGAATCCCAGAGGGAACCACACACTGCAGGACAGGGGAGGGATTAGATCTGGGGAAGCTTGAGGATGTGTTCGTCCCAGAGATCGGGACTCAGCACATGAAACAAGGGAGGGTCGAGTGCTAAAAGCAGCACAAATAATGCAAATTCTTGTGTTGTAAGGTCTGGCTGCTTTTCATCTGGTTGAACAGTTTAGGAACTTGCCCATAAAGAGAATCCTGCCCTCCTGAGTATGGGGTGGGTGTAACTTTGGACTCTGAGGGATGCTTACAGCATCTGTAGCTTTAGAGTGGTACTTGGGTACAGAAAACCTGCGCCCAGAATAAAAACTGCAGTCCTTAAACCTGTGCAATTGGGACAGACTGAGAACTGACCTCTATCACTTTCCAGGGCTTTGGGATGCTCTGCTCTGTTGTCACAGCAGAGTGACAGCAGTGTGTCATGTTCTGCTCAGGACACAACAGTGGGAAGAGAGAATTTTAACTCGAGAAGCACAGAAAAACAACAGCACCTGCAAAAACGAGATGTCAGTGAGAGGGGGGAGGGGCAGAAATCAGGCATCCTCCTCTGCCCCTGCAGCCTCAGGGGCTTCAGGCTCTGAAGGAAGGAGAGCAGAGCTCTTGAGCTCCAGTGCTCCTAGAAATGAAGCTCCTGTGACTTGTACTGAGGCATTTTTACTGGCTCCTCTTAACTTTTGACTCCAGGAACAATCCGGATGTGTTCTGGCTGCTGTGTGCACCTTGGAG
Source organism: Peucedramus taeniatus (assembly GCA_013400575.1). NCBI lineage: Eukaryota > Metazoa > Chordata > Aves > Passeriformes > Fringillidae > Peucedramus > Peucedramus taeniatus. The sequence goes on along the minus strand of WBNO01003439.1, from coordinate 168,676 downwards.
GTGAGGAGAGAGCGAGAATTCCCCCGGCTGGAATTTCCCTGCTCCCTGCTGCTGCCGGGAACACCTTGGGCACAGATGGAGCCAGAGGGAGGAACTGCAACTCCAGCTCTGTGGAAAATCCACCCTCCCCTTGCCCCACCTCTCCCTGAACGCTCCGCAGGCTGTGAGAATGATGAGGACAATAAAATGTGTTGCTCAATTATCCCGCAGAGGAGTTGCTGTAATTCCAGCCCACGATCCCACAGCCCCCCGTGTCCCGTGGATTAGCACAGTGGGCATTACACTCGCTGGGAAGAGGATTAGGGAAGCACAGGAGGCGGAGGGGCAGCTTTTATTTAATCTAATGGTTGTTCTACCCGATTTCCCGCAGGCTCTTTTGATTTGCAGGGAGCAGGCAAGGGAGATCAGCTGGGTTTTTAAAGCCTTGCTGACACAACTCCTGATAAATAAAGATGAGCTTCTACCAGCGAGTATTCTCTGGGAAACAAAAGATTTGTACCTTGGGATCTTCTGGCCAGGGGCACAGGAGCGGGGAGAGTGTGGCAGGGAGGAATTAACATGCAGAGCCTGGGACTGAATATTTCCAACCATAATAAACAACAGGAAAAATGTGGAGAGCTGCAAAAAATCATTTTAAAATGCAGACCATTAAGAATGGGAGCCCTGACTCCAGGGTTTATGTCCCTTGGGGACACAGGGCTGTTTAGTGGCTTCTTGCTCCTCTTGTATGACCAGGGGAACCCCAGGGAGGGTCCTGCTGTGGCTCCCTTAGGATGTTCCCAGAAGCACAAAGAGAGGCTTGCAAGAGCTCCTGGGGGAGGATTTCAACATGGCCATGAGGTGACCATGCCCAATGCAGGTGGCAGCATCCAGGCATCTCAGGGATATCACCTGCCCAGGGCTGTGCACCCTGCTCTGTGATCTGGAGGTGTAAATGCAGATTCCTCCAGTCCACTGGGAAGCTGGGATGCCCAGACAGAACTGCTGTGTGTGCCAAGGGGCGATTCCAAGGGGGAATTCCAAGGCACTGGGGTGAGCACCTGGCTGGTTCCTCCTCTGGGGGAGCAGGGGGAGCGATCCAGTGAGATTCAGGGCTGAATGCTGACTGGGAGAATTCCTATGCTCTGGGCTGGTCCCTGGCCAGGCTTTTCACCTTCCCCCAAAGCCTGGTGTGTCCTCCCAGAACTGGCTCTGTTGTTCATCTGCCCTCTGAGAGTGACGGGTTCTGAAGGGCACTGGCAGGGCCATTTCCACAGAAAGGGACAGGTCCTTGGAAAGCTCTCAGGCCAGGCAGGAAGGACCTGGCTGTGTCTGCCATGGGACTGACACTGGTGATGCCTCAGGTTTTAGCTTTCATATTTTCAGATTCTGTGCTGCTTTAGTGTGCAGTTCTGAGCTTCATATTAAGTGTTGGTGAGCTCTCTTCACAGAGTAGGGAGACAAAACAATTCCTTCTCTAGCTGGGGACCAAGGACAAATGATTCAAATTTCAGGCCCAAGAGCACAAACAACGTGGGCTGAAGAGAGAAAAACAAGCAGGATGGGACTGCATGGGCTAAAGCTGGGATGGGACAATGAACTCCAATCTGCAAATGGAGCAGAACTGATCAAAGGGAGAGACCCCGTGCCCGCTCGTGCATTTTGTGACCATTTTGGTTCATCTTGGGTGCAGCCCTGGCTGGGCTCTTGTGCTGCCCAAGGTGGATCCATTGAGGCCTTTTAATAAATCCCTGCTTTATTCTTTAACTCTGTCTGGCTCTGTTCTAGGTCAGCCTCCAGAAGGCATCACTGGGCACACAAGCATGATGACAGAAAGCCACTCTGTCCCTTCTGCTGGGAGCAATGGACAGGGAAGGGTCTGGAGCAGGAATCTGGAGATTGCCTCATGTTTGGAAGCCCCAGCTCATGAGAGAGGCTGCTCATAACTCATTAAGCAACACCTCTGAGCCACTTCATTCCATTCCCTCAGCGATCCAGCCTCTCAGGGAGGTTCTGAGAGGTTCTGAGTGACAGTGACTCCTCTGTCACTGCACGAGCAGTGGGTGAAGTCAGGGATTCCCATGCAGGGGCCTCAGGCACAGCTGAGCTGGGAGCCCACGAGCCAAAGGACAGCCATGGATTCAATTGTTGTTGCATTCCAGGATGTGCTTCGTAATTACAAGTCTGCTTTGAAGTGTCCTTCAAGGGCCAAGGGAACAATTTCTGATTTATGAAATAATATCTTTGCCTTTTATAAAGTAAATATTTGGTGTCTGCTAAGGTTAACTCTGATTCATATCCTGCTGCAGGGTGAGTTCTGTAATAATGTCCCTATGTTTGTGATAACAGACAACAGGTTTGCTATAAACGATGGCATTCAAGTACCAACCAGTGTTGCAGTGGAGAATCCCAAAGGAGAGGAGCCAGGGAAGTTGCTCCTGTTTATTACTGCTGGAACATTAGCAGCAGCTAGGTTAGGTCACCTAAAGACTTCTGTGCTGGATGGTTTCTATCTGGCCATAACTTTCCAAAGCTCTGCAATTTTCTGCTTGTCATCACTGTTTCTTTATGTGTGATCCTGCCTGATTCATTTCTTTTTCTCTCAGAGAGAATATCTTAGGAGAAAACTCCTGCATCCCCTCGGATAAACCAGGTGTGATTGACCTTCCCTGGTCAGCAGAGCGCTGCTGTCCCACACGGAGTCATTTGCCTACTCCCAGGAATTCCAGGATCCTTTAGGCTGGGGAAGCCCTCACAGACCATTGAGTCTAAACTGTCCCACCTTGTCCCCAGCCCAGAGCACTGAGTGCCACCTCCAGCCCTTCCTTGGGCACTTCCATCCAGGGATGGGCACTCCAAACTTCCCTGGGCAGTTCCAAGGCCTGAGCACCCTTTCCATGGGGAAATTCCTGCTGGTGTCCACCCTGAGCCTGCCCTGGCCCAGCCTGAGGCCGTTCCCTCTCCTCCTGTCCCTGTTCCCTGGAGCAGAGCCCAACCCCCCCGGCTGTCCCCTCCTGTCAGGAGTTGTGCAGAGCCACAGGGCCCCCCCTGAGCCTCCTTTTCTCCAGGCTGAGTCCCTTTCCAGCTCCCTCAGCCTCTCCTGGGGCTCCAAACCCTTCTGATCTCCATTCCCTTCCCTGGACACGCTCCAGCCCCTCAGTGTCCTTCCTGTCCTGAGTGTCCCCAGAGCTGTCCTCAGCACTGGAGGTGCCTCAGCCACTCCTCGTGTGTCCCCTCCAGACCCTTCCCCACCTTCGTGCCCCTCTTTTGGACACATTACCTTCCTTTGGTGTCACCAATTTGTTCATCTGTCCCAGTGTTCCAGGCCCCACAGAGCAGCTCAGGAGCAGTGAGGTCCTGGCAGGGTTGAGGGACAATAAATGGTGGAATAGGATAGACTGGAATAACAGCAGAGGAATAACCACAGATGTGTGCCTGGGAGTCCCACAGAGCTTGGATTCACTCATGGAGACCTGCATGATGGGAAAAGCTTGGGCTGCTTGCTGCTGTTCACACATTCCTCATCCTTTTTATTTTTATGTGATAATTCCTACATCTTTCCTTATTTGAAATATCTCTGTTTTTGAGCTTGTTCTGGGAACAGAAGGAACATATGGCTTAAGCAGGGTTTGATTTGAGGAAGCAGGGGCCTGGTGGCTACTGAACAGAGGTGAATTCCTTCTGGCTCTGCCTGCAGTACAACAATGTCCAGCTCTGTAGCTGTGTCCCTCCTCAGGTAAGCCCAAAGTGCTCCACAGCCACTGTCAGGGTAGAAGAACATTCTGTAAGTTAATTTTAAATGCATAATTCCTCTATACTTCTGATGGCAGCTCCAACCTGCATCTTATTTTTCATGACTGGGCTCAGCCCAGAGCAGAGTGCTTTGTCTCCATGAGGAAGTGTGGAATTGGACAGGGTATTGTTGAATTATGGGGATCTGGGAAAACATTCTGCATTTCACTTCCTTGGAAGCCTGCAGTAAAGCTTTGATGCTGTTGTTGCTTATTTATCAGGAGAATGCCTCGGAGCAGAGAGTCCAACTTGCAGTCACTTATCTTCAGGAATAACTCACACCCAGGATGGTTTTGCCCTGTTCAAATTGATGGACTTGGTTCTGGCTTAGAGGATCCATGCAAAAAGCTGGAAATGCAAACAGACACAGGCTGGATGAACATCTGCCTGAGCTGTTCCCTGTGACTGAGATAATTAACACAGGCTGGCCCTCTCTCCTCATTGGCATCCTAGGGAGGCTCAGGCCCTGCTTTGATGTGCCTGGGACAGAAGATTGAAATTGCCTCAGAACTGGGGGCTGGAGAAGCCTGGTGGTCCAGGCTGTGGTGACACTCATCCATCGAGTCAAGGTTCCAGCATTTCCTGGAGGAGGGGACATGCTGCAGCCCTGAAGAGAGAGTGGAGAATGCTGGAATGTGGAGCAGATAGCCCTACTGGAAAGAACACAGTCAAAAATGTTGACCTTGCCAGGAAACTCATACAATTGTTTTCAAGAAATGAAATTGTTGTGGAGGCTCATTTTTCTCCTCTCTCACTCTCCTAAAGCTGAGCTTCCAAGTGGCCCTGTCGCTGTGAGAGCCACAAAGGCCTGGTTTGTGCCCCTGGGGACTGTGAAGTGCTCAGGCTGCTTGTCCCCCAGCAGCTGTGAGTTTGAAGGATCGTCCTTAAACCCCAGGGCTCTTGAGAACAGCTCTGCTCCAGCTTGGATGATGTAGCAGCAAGAGCTGCGCTCCCAGCCGCTCTCACGGTGACAGTCACGAGGGGCTGCCAGCAGCGAGTGCCAGCATCCCTTTCCTTGGAGAGGGACATTCTAGGGATGAGCAAGTCCCAGACTGCAGCTGCCTGGCCCAGCTGAGCACTCAGCTGGTGCCACCTCGGTGCAGAGAAGGATGTCTTTAATATCAGCACTGGAATATGACTCATCGGGGCAGTTTCTTTTTATCTTTTTCCAAGGGAAAAAAAACCCAAGCAGAAATTCTGCTTTGTGCTCTGTCACGAGGAGAGGGATGGGATGAAAGGTAATTGGATCCTGTTGCTTCCTAAACAGCTAAATATTTACATATAGGCCGGGCTATTAATCAGGGCCCCATATGGCAGCAAAGCTTTGTGAGCACTCCTGGGAGAGCTGCTGGGAGCAGTGTGTTTGTCTCCCAAATGCCTCCCTGACAGCTCCACTTTCATCACAATCAGCTGTGACACCATAATTACAGATTTGGGGAGGTTTGCAGCCTCCCCGTGATGGATTGTTTGATACACACAATTTAGAAGATAGATGTTCTTATTTAAATCAGCTTCTTCACGAGGGAAGTGGCGGCACAGGGAACAAACGGGAGCATCTGTGCCAGTGGCCAGTGCTGCCTTGAAATGGCTACCTGAAACAGAGGTTAGACAAAATTAAGAGAATAAAAGCAGGTATTTATTAAATACCTTGCTGGTGAGACCACCACTGACTCCTTCAGCTGTTCCCAGGCCTTGCCAGGGTTTGGTTCCCCGGAAAGCCTTGTGTGAAGAGGAGAAGGGAAAAGGTCTTTATATTTATTTTATTTTAATTTTATTTTATTTTATATTTATATTATTTTATTTTTATTTCATATTTTATTTTAATTTTTAAAATTTAATTTAATTTAAATATTAAAATTTATTTTATTTAATTTTATTAATTTTTATCTATTTATTTTATTTTTATTTTGCATTTATACTAGAAATTACTCTTACATTTAGTATACTAGTATTTTATTAATATATATTATTATATAGGATATTAGTATATCAGTATATTATTAGTATCTACAGTATTATTATATTGTAATATTTACTATTGTATTCATTTTTTTAATCTGGGAAAGCTGAGCTTTCTTCTCCCAAACCTCTCTGCTTTTACTGAGGTTACCTCCTCCCTCAGGCTGCTCCTGTCAGGCAGGAGCTTTTCCGTGTCCATGCAGAACTTTGGATGTTTTGGCAACATTTTGAAGAATGTCCCGACTTTGCCATTGCTCCAGCCCCATGTGACTCCTCCAGCCCCTCACTTCCACATCCCCCATTCCATGGCTCCAGTGGCTCCTTTGGATTTGCACCATCTCAGAGGACAGGGAAGAATGGAAGTGAAGTCCAAAGCCAATTAATGATTCCTCCACAGCTCTTACAGAATTGCGTTTGTAATTAGATGCTCAAGCATGAGCACAGACGTGGAAATGGGGTTTTTAAAGTTATCTGGAGGTCTCCAAACGTAGCTCTGAATTAGGAGGATTTTCAAAGAGTTTCACTCTCTCTGAGTACCAGAGATTCTCAGAAATGGCCTCTCAGTGCCCAAAGTGTCAGTTTGCAATTGTGGGGTGCAATTTGAGAACCTGAATAAATATTATCTGTAAGAAAATTATGTGTATGTGTGGGCTAAAGAGGATTTTTACCTTGATGCATTAATCTGAGGGAAGAAGAAATATTCACCACTTCCACTAAGCAACAGAATTTTACGGCAAATAGACCTTACCAGGCTGAACTTTGCAATAGGCTTTGGGCTCAATTTATCTTCTGGATGACAAAATTTAGCTTGTTTTGCTGTAAAAAGTCCAGGTGAGACAACAACAAAAATAGGGTTGGTTTTTTCTTTTTTTTTTTTTTCCTTTAGAAACCTCAAGACAAATATGATTTAGTGGTGGTGATATTTGCTCTTGACAGAGCTAATGCTTTGGTAGCCTTTCCCTTGACCCCTGTAAGATGGCAAACCCAGGAATATTTAAAATGTGATTTATGATGTGCTCTGTGCGACTTTCCCAGATGGAGCTCAGAGATGGATTTGGGGAGAAAAATACCTCACAAAAAATATCTCACTGGAGGCCTTCAGCTGCCTGTGCCCCATCCTGAGCAGGGGAGGGACTTGTTCTTTGCTCTACAGGAGGAGGACAGAGGATTTCCCAAGTGGGATGGGAAAATGGGAACCTGTTTTCAGCACCAAAGAAGGGCCAAGTTAAGTGCCAAGTTAAGAGAATCATGAAACCGTGGAATAGTTTGGGTTGGGAGAGACCTTAGAGATTGTCCAGTCCCACCCCCTGCCACGGAACTAAACCCTGGAGTAGTGAGATGAGTGGGAGTTGTTACATTTGCACAGAATCCCAGAGGGATTTGGGTTGGGAGGGACCTTAAAGCCCGTCCAGGGCCACCCCTGCCCTGGGTATGGACACCTTCCACTGTCCCACAGCCCTGTCCAGCCTGGCCTTGGACACTTCAGGGCTGGGGAGTCACTGGAGGCACTGGGAGCAGGAAAAGTCATGAGTGAGAGGGCACCAGGCCAGAGCCAGGAACTCGGGGCTGTGCTCAGAATCCAGCAAAGACCTTCAGCTGCATTTCAGCTCCTGCCTTTGCCTCCCAGCCCCGAGTGTCCTTGGACTCTCTGCCTGAAGCTCCTCTCCATAAAACGGGGTGGCATCAATCCCTGACCATGGTGCCGTGTCAGGAGGACAAACCTACTGATGATTAGAAAGTGTTCAGGTAACTATGGCAACAGATATTCTGCCTTTTTGCATCTCACAAGAGGAGACACACAGAGAGCCCTGAAATCTCCCCACACCCCCGAGCTGACTCATCACTTCTCAGCCCCTGTTGCCCGGAATTATTCCAGGAAAGGTTGCTTCTCTTGGGTTGGAAGCAATGGAGTAAATTTTTTAAAAGCACCTTGCTTTATTGCTTGCTGGATAGATTATTCCCAACATCACTGCTTGGGCTTGGAAAGAGTCCATAATGTTTGATGGCAATAAAGCAGAGAGCTGAGGCACAGAATTTATGGCCATGAGCTAATGAAGTGCAAGGATGAATGTTCAGTGTAGCCCTGCTCCCTGCACCTCTCAGCAGCTCTCAGTGTCCTCTCCAGCTCCTTGCAGGGAGTTTGGATGATCCAGGAGCCCTGAGCCTCCCTGGTAATATCCAGCATTTTCATTTAATCAAAACAACTTCAGCCACTGCAAGAAGGAGCCAAGACGGGAGAAATTGCTCCATGAGAAAACAGTAATGCCATGAAGAGGAAAAGCTTATCCAAACTCTGGGGAAATAGGGGTGGCTGTTATTTGTTATATTGGTGAAAGTGAGAGCATTGCAGGGAGAGGCTGAGCAGCTCCACTCACTCTGTGCATCCCAGGAAGGTGCTGCAGCTCCAAATCCAGGCCTGGGAGCTCTGCAGGAGATGGCAAACGTGGTGCAGGGCATGGGAAGGGTGTGGAGGAATTCCTGGGAGCTTTACCAGGCTAAGGTGGGCACTGGCAATGCCATGCCATGATTTTAAGAATCATCTGACCTCCATGGCCATGGGGATTCCCAGCCCTTCCCTGGGGTTATCCCTGCCAGAAGGGAGTGGAGGCGTCTGTGCCTCTGCCAGGAACCAACCTCACCCTCAGCAAGTGGAGATGGAAATCCCAGCAGCCCAGCTGGGTTTGTGCCCTCCCTTTTCCCAAGGAGGCCTCATCGTGTCCCAGCTTTTGTGTTTGAATGGAAACCTGGTGAGGTTTGAGTAGCTCCTAGGTGGGAAAGAGATCCCACCATGCCCAGCAGTACCCCTGGATAAGCAATAGCTTCCCTACCATTCCCAAACCATGAGGGAACAGAAAATCCCTGTGACACTGCTGTGCCCTGTGCTCTGGGATGGCCCTGCTGGAGCAGGGAGGTGGCACCAGAGGGGACCTGCTGTGGTCCCTTCCAGCCTGACCCATCCTGGGATTCTGGGATTTCCCCCACTCATCTCTGGGCAGAGCTGTACTGGGTTGTGTTGTGGTTTGCTATTTTTTTTTTTTTTTGTGTGTCCACTACATAAAATCAGTTAAATCTGATTGATTTAACTGTGATCAGAGCAGTTAAACATTCCTGTGAAGCTTGTCCTTATTCCTTCCCCTGCTCCCAGAGCTCCCCAGGAGCTCTCCTTCCCAGTGGATTCCCTCTGGCAAGACCAAGGTGTTGGAAGCCAAGTGTGCTTCCCCTCTGGCCAAGGACACTTGTCCAGCAGCACCACCTGGGGACACTGGGGTGGCATCTGGCCAGGGATGCAGCAAAGCTGAGGAATGAGTGACCTTGGCTGCTGATTCGCCTCTCTCATGGAGGGCAAGGCTGGCACTGGAACATCTTCTCACTTGCTGGAGATGGAGGGATCTGAGCTGAGACTTCCCAAAGTGCCTGAATTCCACCTTCCTTATGTATTCCTTCAAATTCCAGAGAGATTTTACAGCCAATGGAACCTGAGCACCTTTCCCTGTGTAAACACATTCTAAAAAGCTGAAAAGCTTCCTAAGTGCTTTAGAAATGTGGTTCATCTCACTTTTGGCTGACAGGAATGTTTGCATCAACAGAGAGCCAGATTCTTGGTGCTGTTTTCACTGAGACTCCCTTCAAGCCATAACCTACCTAAAAACAGAGGCCAGACAAAATGAAGGGAATAAAAAGCAGTTCTATTTACTGAAGGGCCTTCAGGTACATTTTCGGAAGCCCCAGGGGCTACACCCAAAATGGATGATGGGTCGTGGGTTTTCACACTTTTATAAGTTTGGTCCATTTGCTTACTGGGTGTTAATCTTCCAATTACAGCTTCAGGTAATGAAGTCATTTACCCCAAGTTTGCTCCCCCAGCTCACTTTTGTTTCCATCTCTCTGGCCTGAGGCAGTGAGGTGTCCTTGATTGCCAGGCCTGGAGAGGAATTGTTGTGTCTGCCCAAAATGGGGAAGCAGCAGCAGCTCACACTGTACATGGAGCTTAGAGTTACACACTGAAGAATTGCAGGATTACAAATATATGAAAAATATAAAAGCTAAAATCCTAAGGCATCTCCCTGCCCGGCTGAGGTTTCACTGGGGGCATCCCTGGGCTCCCCCTGAGCTGCTCTCCCTGCTGCAGCAGCAGCCCCACTCCTCTTTATTTGATTTATTCAAAGTTTGGCACCAACCCGAGCGAAGCCTGGTGACAAAACAGCCCTGGAGGAAGCACACACTCGTGTTTGCAAGGAGTGGGTTTGCTCTTTCATCTGTTGGCTCCAAGGGGAGGGGAAGAACCCTCACATTTGTTCAGTGTTTTATTCACACACATGTAATTAAGATCTCCTGTATCTACAGCTCGGGCTGCCTTTAATTAGAGACATCTCAGCACTACAAGCGCTGGCACAAACAGATAATGGAGCTGTCTCTGTGCACTGCCAGGAGACAAAACCCACCCTGGGAAAAGACAATTTCCCTGGGAATTAACTGTGCACTCTGCCTTGGAATTTTCTGCTCTGTGCCCCACAGGGTGATGGGGAGGAGATGAAAAGCCATCCCTCTGTCCTGGGCTGCTGGCCAGGTTCACAGGGCCAGAGAGGAGCTGTGCCCACGTGGGAGGCACTGAAGCTCCTTTAGAGCCCAGCTCATGGTGGGCTGGGATCTTCAGGGACACACCAGCTTCTGAGAAGGCTCAGCTTAGGGCAGTGACGAGGCAGGCTTGGGCTCAAGCCTTGTGTCCAAAAGGGGCTGAGCCCCATAGGAGGGGGGAAAATCCCAAATCCTTTCTCTTCCCATCCTGTGCTGTTTCATCCCCTCTCAGCCTCAGCTTCAGAGCCCCTCTGAGCCTGGTTCTGGAACACGGGAGGAGAAGGAGATCCTGGACAAAGGATGGGGCACTGATGTTGTCTCTGGGCCACACACTCTGATTTAAATCCAGCTCTGTGAGCTTCTCACACTCTCAGATATGGGGGAAGACAATAAACTGGGCAATAAGGAAGCTGCCACTTGGGAACTCTTCTTTTTTTTTTTTTTGGTTATTTTTCCATTATCTCATCAGTGAGGGAGAATTGTTCTGTGCTAGAAGAGCTGATATCCTGGGTGGGGAGATGGTGGAACTCTGAGCTATTCACCTGCTGGTGAGAGCAAGGAAAAGATTGTTTTCTCACTGAAAAACTGCTCATTTTCCCACGTATTTTTGTGTGCAGAGGAGCTTGGGTGCTCCGTGCTGCATCCAGAGGATCCCTGGGCCAGCCCTGCCTGGAGCTGGGGAAAGACAGGCAGGAGGGGAGGGAATGGGGCAACACCAGCAACACCAGCAGGAGCTGGAAGGAGCAGGAAGCAGGACACAGGGACAGAATCACAGTATCCTGCAGGCTGGAAAAGGCTTTCAGGATCATCGAGTCCAACCACACTGCAGCCCCACCATGTTCACCACTAATCCCTCTCCTCTAGTGCCACACCCACACAGTTTTTGAACCCTTCCAGGGGTGGTGACCCCTGGGTAGGAAAAAGAGTGCCCTGCACTGTGTAGAGTTCTGAACTGAAAGCAAGGCTGGGAATGGGCCCCTCTCCACCTTCCCACGACTGAGGGTGTTGGTTGGGCCATTTCCAGTGAGTTGTTCCTTTCCACTGAGCAGAACTTCTGGGATTCAAGTTCGTTTTGATGTTTGTTTTTGTTTTCTAATTTATATTCAGATGAGACAGAGTTCAGCGCTCAAGGAGCATTTTGTTTTGTTGGTGAGTTGTTAAGAAAAATGTGTTGACAGATCCATCCCAAGCCCCTGGTTTAGTGGTAATGCTGCTCCATTGCCTCAGGAATGGGCTCTTCTTGATCAGCTCTGTTCAGATTTCACCCCTCTGGCCACTGACTCTCCTTTTTAGCCAGCAGATAAAACTCATCTCAGCTTTCCTTCTACAACTTCCCTCAGAAATCTGCCATGGGATGGGATGAAGGACACTTCTCTCTCCCAGAGGAATATTGGAGGGGCTCAAGGACATGGATTTAAGTGGGAACCCTCAGCTCAAACTCCATCCAGGCAAATAAGAGGTGACAGATTTAGCAGAACAAAGAATTCCTTGCTAATAACACAGATATATCCTTGGTTCTGGTGACAAAGGCACCAAACAGCTGCAGCCAATTATTGAGTGGAAAAAAAAAATCAATCTATGGCTAAATTAAAAATAAAGAAATTAATACAATTTAATGAATTTTAACTCCACAGAAAGTCGAAGAAGGATGGGATATTTTGATTTTGGACCCATTACAAACAATGAAGTGGTTTGACAGGAGATGCTAAATTTCCCAGAAGACCACTCTTTAATTAATTTAAAATCATAAACCAATTAACATATTTAATACTAAATGCTCATACAATTAATTTGGCACTCGGAAAAGATGTGTGGTATTTAGGGAAAGGAAAAGAAAAGCCGGATTTCTCAGAGAGAAATAAGAAGTTGATTTCTTTAAGCACAAAATTCACAAGGAACAGGATGAACACCCTTCAGGTGAAAAACTCGGCTCTTCTTCCATACATCTGACCTAAATTTCCCTTTTTCAGTCTTAACCCTTTCTCTTTTGTTCTGTCACTTCAGTTCCTGATAAGGTCCCTCTCCAGCTTCCCTGCAGCCCCTCCAGCCCCTGGAAGGAGCTCTGAGCTCTCCACACAACCTTCTCCTCTCCAGGCTGGACAATCCTAGCTCCCTCAGCCTGGCTCCATAGGGGAGGGAATGTTTCTCTGCCTGTCCTGAGAAGTCCTGACCCCCAGGGGAACACTGCTTTTTATCTTCGTCTGTGGAGAAAGCCTCCAAGACTTCGGGATGAATTGGAATCTACGAGTGTGTGAAATAGACAGTAGTATAGTTTATCACAGGGTGAAAAACTTAGAGTTTTATGTCAACACAGGGGTCCCCCTGACATGGCAGTAATTAGCATTGACTCCATGATGCGGAAGGCATGAAAGACACTTTATTATTAGAAATCTACAGTTCTTATAGGAACAGTGGTGGACCTAAGACCTGATTGGTCTTGAAGTGAAAACCTCTCACACTATTGGTGAGCTATCAATAACACACTCAAGCAAATGATATCTATAAACAATGTTTACAGAAAGAGAGATAATAATTGTTTGAATTCTTTTCCTCTAAGATTCCCAGGCTCAGCCTGGGAGAAATTATCTCTGTCTTTCTTTGACTGAACTGAGAATATCCACAGTTTTGGGTTTTTAGTATGGAAGTAGATAGAAGACAAAATGGAGGATTTTGGGCATTGTCTGGTCTTCTTGTTCTTCATCTACTCCATTTTCTGCAGTGTTGGTGGCACAGGGTGATTGGTTAGAAAGAGCCGCAATGCAGATGTGATGGTGGCGTGAACAGACAAATAATTAGTTATTGGTAGAAAGGTAGAAATAAAGTACGTTCTAAGAGTTAATCGGACAAAATAGCTTTAAAAGACCTTGAATCTGTGTGTCTTGTGACTTTTGGTGTCTTCTCTTTGTACACTAAGTCTGGTATGTAGACACTGTGCTGAACTTTTGGTAGGAGAAAAATAAACAACAACCTGAAGACCGAAAAGACCAACAAGTCCCATCCGTCTCTCAACACTGGCACAGGACTTTTTAGGGGTCTCCCCATCAGGGGGATCCTTGGGGAGGCTTTTCACAGGAGTTGCTCCAGTCCCTTTATCAACTTCCATGTCTCCTCTGGAACTGTTCCAACAGTTCCTGGTCCTCCTTATGTTGGGGACACCAGAACTGTTCCAGGTGGGGTCTCCCTAGAGACAGAATCCCCTCCTGGCCCTGCTGCCTACACTCCTTTGGATGCAGCCCAGGGTTTGTTTGGCTTTCTGGGCTGTGCCATTTTCCCCCAGGATTTGTGCCCAAACAGCTCAGAAGTTTTCTGGTAACTGATAAACTTCCTCTGGCTGTGGAGCTGAAGGAAAAGACAGCCAGGCAAGAGAATTCTTATGTCTGGGTCTCACCTCCTGTTTGGTTGCAGGTGACTCTCCCAGGAACCACTGTGGATAATTTGTGTTCATCTTCCTCTCTCTTCCTTTGATGGACAAGTGTTTATTTTCTTGTTTTCCAGCCTGAGTGGGGAGAAATGGAAGATGCCTGGAGCAACAGTTTCCCAGGTCATTAGGAAGCCAATCAGAGAGGGGCTGAATCTTGGGGTGATGTTTTTCACTGGCATCAGAGAAGGAGGGCATGGCCTGTCCTATTCAAGCAGTTCAAAGAATTCTTCACAGAAAGGAAGGAGCACCAAGTTTAAGGATTGGGAGAAAAATAAGGAGAAGATCAAATAAACTTTCAAACCTGGCTGTGTGTGATCTCAGAAGCCTTCTGACAATAACATGTTATTCCTCATCATTACGGAAAGGCAGAATTAAAACTGCTTTAGTGCTTGAAAGTGCTTTTCTGGACTGTAGCATGCCAGTGTTTCTTCTACATGGAGTGAGAAACTGGGGATTTCTGGGTTTATAATAGTTTAGAAGGCAAGAAAAAGCTCCCCCAGGGGGCAGTTTACCTGCAATTCCTGCTGGGAGCAATCCTCAGCCCTGGTTCTAAGCACATCCATGTGTGTTGGGCTCTGCCCTCAACATGAAATTCCTATAAGCTAGGCTTAATGGGAATTCTCAGGTTTTTGTGAGGTTTTAGAATTCTCAGGTTTTAGAAGGCTGAGGACAGTGAGCACAAAAGAGTTTGTAGGGAAAAAAGGAACTTGTGAATAGTCCTGGTAACAGAGGCCATGTCCTGAGTGTCTGGGGTACAGCAGAGCTTTGGGTCAGAGAGTCATGGAATTATGGAATATCCTGAGTGGGAGGGGCCCCAAAGGGATGGGATAAACAGCAGACAACCCTCACAGGACCTTGTTTAGCCTGTCCAGGAGCCAGGGCACTGCAGGAGACAGCAGGCATAAAGCCTGACTGCTGCTACAGCCACTTCTCACTTGCTACTGTTTGTTTCTTTGGGAATTGCCACACTTACTCGAAATAATTTAAAATTTTGTACACAAAAACTAATCAAGAACCCAAATTATCTCCTTTTTAAGCATGGGAAGAAATGCAGAATCAGCCTGAAATCATTTCGAAAATAATAAAGGCAGATTCAGTGGCAGACTAAAAAGCAGAGCAAGTACAGCTGTGAGCTGGTCCAGGTTTATCTCAGCTACTGAAAAGCAGACAAAAGGTATTGGTCTAGCTAAGATTTAATTTTTTTAACTAACGCTTGGTTGCATAGAGATTGGGGAAATAATGAATCTTCTGCTTCAGCTGCTGCACCAAAAAATTCAGAAGCAAAATGGCACATGTCACATTGAAACAAGATTGGTGCTGCTTCTTTCAAGTGGGATGAAGACTCCCTTTAAAAACACTATTTTTAGTCAACTAAAATTTGCCATTGACATGAAGTGAAATGTTGTCTCCTTTTCAGAACTTGGGCCTCCTGCTCAGTGTTTTTCCTTCAGTGAGAGGTAGGGGAAGATTTTGGAGCATTTCTTGCCACTTTCAAAAGGATTTTGCTCCTGAGAGTTTCAGGTTTTTATACTTTCACTTCTTGTAAAAACAAGAGCAATAAAGTCTGACCATGTTTTAGGATGATTTGGGTGAGGGTGACCCCAGCCCCCAAGTGATACCATCTCTGTGCCCAGGACAGCACCAAACATTCCCAGCAGAACTCCAGGCTGGGAAGTTCAGTTCCCTTCCCAAAGGTCCATCCTGACCCGCTGGGGATAGGCTGGGCCAGGGTCTTCTGGCATGGCCCCCCTCTGTCCAGCCCTGGAGGGAGCTGGTGACAAAGAGAGTTCTGTGATGTGCCAATTGTCTGAATGATGTGTCCTTCCCCCAGAATGCAGCCCATAATCACAGCAATTACACATGGCAATCATTAATAATTGCATTTCCCTTCAATCAATTTTTACTAAAATATATCTTTTGTGCCAGATTCCAGTTAATTTTTCCTATAGATGTGTCTCAGGCCTTGGCAATATTCCTGTGGGAAGATCAATCAGAACCCAGGACAGGATGACATGCTACATTTCTGGGGGGATCCAAGTTTTAATTAATTGTTATTCATAAACTAATTATTGGATTTACAAATGAGTTCTTGGGAAATTCATTAGCCCTTGGAAGCTGAGTGTCAGCCATTTGCAGCAGGATGTGAGTCTGCTTTTCTTCAGGAGATGAAATCCGTGCCTTGAAATGCAAAAAGGTTTTTTTTTCCTGGAGCTCTGTGCCCGTGGCCAAGGTCATCCTCCATCCTCCCCCTGACCCTGCTCTCCCTCTTGATGCCTAAAGAGGCTGCCTGGAACAGAGGCTGGACAGTGTTAAAGGAATAAAGCAGGGATTTATTAAAAGGCCTCAGAGGATACACCTTGGGCAGTGCAAGAGCCCAGCCAGGGCTACACCCAAGATGGACCCAAGATGGACCCCAAGTCACGAGTTCTCACACTTTTATAAGTTTTGGTCCATTTCCATATTGGGTTAATTGTCCAGTTCCAGCTCCAGGTTATGCAGTCCCATCCTCCCAGGTTGCTCTCCTCAATTCCCTGTTCTTTGCACTTTTGGGGCTTGAAGCTGCAGCAGTGTCCTTGGTTCTGGGGCTGGAAAAGGATTGCTTTGTGTGACTGAGCTGTGAGGAGAACTTGCTGACACTTTATATGAACTTCAGAGTTCTATACCAATGCAGAACAGAGTCTGGAACATATGAAAGATGAAACTGAAGGCATCACCCTCACAAGAAGCCATAACTGGGATCAGTCTCCCCTCAGCCTCCTCTGCTCCAGCTGAACAGACCAAGAGCTCTCAGCTGCTCCTCAGGAGGTTTTCCCTCTAAAAAAGGGCTTTATTCCCTCATTTTAGGGAGGCTTTTCCTACAAAAGTTCCACCACTGGCGTTTGACCTGCCTGAAAGGTGCTGGCATTTGGCCTGCCTCAAACTCTGGCTAGCAGCAGTTTTGGGAGACAAATTGTGCACTGAATGGAAAGAGGAGTGGGGTGTGTGCTCAGGACAGCTCCAGGAGAAGGCCAGGGAAAACATCCATTGCTTTTAGCCTTGGTTCCTTCCCACAAGGAGTGACCCAGAGCTGGGTGTGGGGCTGGGGCCTTCTCTCCTGAGCTGAATCTCACAAGGTTTGGGTTGGAAAGGACCTTAAAGATCATCCAGGGGCAGGGACACTTTCCACTGTCCCAGGCTGCTCCAAGCCCCAATGTCCAACCTGGCCTTGGGCACTGCCAGGGATCCAGGGGCAGCCACAGCTGCTCTGGGCACCCTGTGCCAGGGCCTCACCTCCCTCACAGCAAGTGCTGAACAGGAATCAATGGAATTCTGAGGGGCAGCTCTGATCTCTGCTCTGGGACAGGGACAGTGTACAGAGACCAACTGGAGCTGTGTCAGGAGAGATTTATATTGGATTTTACAAAAAGGTTCCTTCCCCAGAGGGTGCTGGGCACTGCCCAGGCTCCCCAGGGAATGGGCTCAGCCCCGAGGCTGCCAGAGCTCCAGGAGCCTTTGGACAGTGCTGCCAGGGATGGACAGGGTGGGATGTGCAGGGCAGGACTTGGACTTTGGACTCACAATCCCTGTGGTCCTTTGCATCAGGAGATCCCATGACTCTGGGAATGCAGGGACAGCCCACTCTTCCCCCTAAATACAACTCTCAATTCTATTTTTTGGTGTGCCTTCATCATTTTTCCTTTTCACCGCCTTTTTCCACCATCCAAGATTTTGCCTCGCTGCTGGAAGCTGCCAGCTATGCAGGCCAGATAAACCTATGTCATTTTCATCAAGCAAAAGAGAGAAGAAATGTTGATTGCAGGTTGATTTGGGACCTGGATCCTTGTGCCAGTGCCTCTGGAGTGGGGGAGGCTGCACGGGTGCTCCTCGCAGTGAAACATCGCAGCCCTGCTGTGAGCTGTTCTTTTTAGCAGCCTGTCCTCAGTCAGGGGTATTAATTGTTTTCAAATATCTGAGATGTCTGAGTTGTTCTTGCCTGAGGTGATAGGAAATTCTATTAAATCCTGTCAATTCTATTAAATCCTGCCAGTTCCAATCCGGGCACTAATGCAAAGATGCCTCTGACTTGTGGCTTGGAACTGAGAGGGTTCGAAGGTGCAACTGCCTGAAACCCTGAAAAAAGGGGAGTCTTTAAAGCACATTTATCTCCTGACCACATCATCTTTCAACCTGGCACTTTTGGGAATTCAGAATGTGCTGGGATGAATGTTCTGAATGGAGCTTTTCAGAGCCCTTCCAGGCAGAGCCAGGAGTCAAAGGTTGTGTCACAGGGAAAATCCCGTCTCAAATTAAAATCAAAAGTTGCTTTCAGTGCTCCTAAAGTGGATGAAAAATGTCCTTGTTTATCCTTCTGGAGTTTGCAGAAGCAGCAGAAATCCGTGTGCACTGCAAACCTCTGTGATTTGTCAGCTCTCCCAGAGCCCAGCACTTAATGGATGGGAAAGCAGAGCTGGCATTTCTAATCCAGTCCCCTGGATGCTCAGGGGAGGGAAATGTTGGTTTTGGAGCATTTGGGAACGAACTGGGGGTCAGGGAATCGCCTGCTCTGTGTGTGGCCCATCCTGGCAGTTCCCACATTTCCTTGCCAGGTGTTGGATGGCCAGGAGGAAAAGGGGAAGCTCTCAGGGTGCTTCCCTGAGAGAAGCCTGAAGCCCTGTCCAGAACAGAAACTAAAAGATTTACAGAATTTCTAGGTTGGAAGAGACCTTTAAGATCATCGAGTCCAACCCATGTTCTGACACCTCAACTAGATCATGGCACCAAGTGCCAAGTGCCAGATCCAGTCTTTTTTTAAACACATAGAGGGATGGTGGCTTCACCACCTCCCTGGGTAGATGATTCCAGTATTTGACCACTCTTTCTGTGAAAAACTTCCTCCTTAATTCTAGCCTGTATCTCCCTTGGCACAGCTTGAGACTGTGTCCTCTTGTTCTGTCTGTTGTTGCCCGAAGAAAGAGACGAACCCCCAGCTCACCACAGCCACCCTTCAGGAAGTTGAAGAGAGTGATAAGGTCACCTCTGAGTCTCCTTTTCTCCAGGCTGAACAACCCCAGCTCCCTCAGTCGTTCTTCATACGGCTTGTGCTCCAAGCCCCTCACCAGCCTCGTTGCCTCCTCTGGATGTGCTCAAGCATCTCAACGTCCTTCCCAAACTGAGGGGCCAGAACTGGACACAGCACTCAAGGTGTGGCCTCACCAGTGCCGAGTACAGGGGAAGAATGACCTCCCTGCTCCTGCTGGCCACACTATTCCTGATACTAGCCAGGATGCCATTGGCCTTCTTGGCCACCTGGGCACACTGCTGGCTCAGGTTCAGCCGACTGTCAACCAGCACCCCCAGGTCCCTTTCCACCTGAGCACTGTCCAGCCACACCATCCCCAAGAAGCTTCGTTCCCCACTCTCCTTTAACTTGGGCTTTTAACTATCTCTTTTACTTTCTTTTTTTTTTTTTTTCACAGCTGAAACTGTTTACTGACTCACAAAAAGCTCTGAAACTGCATTTTTTAAGTGCATCCACTATTTGTCAGGGAAAAAAAAAAAGAAAACCACAAAACCAATGCAAAAAACCCACCCAGCTGTTGGTCTTACATTTTGCTTTGAGCCCTACCTGGACTCCCTGGTCTGGGACAGCCATTACAGCACAGCTTTTTTGGGGGGTTAATGTCACACACAGCTTCTGTGCCCAAGTCCCTGAATCATCTGAAGGCCAGATTTTACCTTCTGATCAATTCTCAGGTCCATGGGGATAGTTTTTAAGGCCAGATTTTACCCTCTGACTGATTCTCAGGTCCATGGGGATGGTTTTTAATCCCTGTTTAGTATCAATGGGTTCACTTGAAGAGTGGGATCAGGAGCTCCTGGTGATCCCAGGCTGTTGCCATCCCTCTGAGCCTGACACTGAACCTCTCTGAGGGATGCAAAGCTCAAGGGAGATGCAGAGGATGCTCTGGTCATGCTGCAGACAGTGCCCTGAGGAAGATGCTGCTCACTCACATCCCCAAACTCATAAAGCAAGGGGGTGCAGGGACCATAAACCCAGGGGACAGCCAGGGCAGGGCTGGCAGGAGCAGAGAGAGGGTGTGGTGGCATTTCTGTGGGAAAAGCCTCCCCAGAAGGAGGGAATAAAGCCCTTTTCTGCAGGGAAAACCTCCCGAGGAGCAGCTGAGGGGAGACTGATCCCAGTTACAGCTTCTCGTGAGGGGAAGAGCAGGGGCAGGCACTGAGCTCTGCTCCCTGTGACAGGGACAGCACCTGAGGAACGGCCTGAAGGGGTGTCAAGGAGGCTTAGGATGGATTTTACTAAAGGTTCTTCCCCCAGAGGATGGTAAGCACTGAACAGGCTCCTGAGGGAATGGGCACGGCCCTGAGGCTGTGAGCCCAGAGCTCCAGGAGCCTTTGGACAGCACTGCCAGGGATGGACAGGGTGGGGTTGTTGGGGTTCTGGGCAGGGACAGGGACTGTGTGGGTCCCCTTTAGCTCAGGAAATTCCATGAAAACAGCTTTTAAAATGGAGTGCAGGGACGGACCCCGCACTGTGCAGCTCCTTCAGCCTGAGTTTGGGAAGATTCTTCAGCTGCAGTTGATTCCCACCCGTTCCTCACGCACCTGAAGCTAATCCTGCCTGCAAAACCAGATTCCTGTCCCAGAGCAGGCATGGAGGAGCCTTGTGCTGAATGTTTAAACCCTGCAGCCCATCTGCAGCCAGGGCCACTCTTGCCACAAGTGAGGAGTAATTGGTAAGCAGAGAGAAAACCAGCAAGGAAGAGTCCTGCACCCTCTGCTGATCCTTTAACTCCTCCAGAAGTGCTGTGAGACTGTACCAACCCTCCTTGCTCCACAAATCCACCTGGAGGGAGGAATGGCAGCAGCTAAAATGGGCTTTTTTCATACCTGACCTCAAATTAGCAGCAGCCATTGAACAAACCCTGCTCTGGTTGAGCCCCAGGGCCTGGGAAGGTGCAGATGTGGTGGGAAGAAGCCTCTCGTTGCTTTAATAAGAACAATACTCTGAAAGCAGCAGCTCTGCTCTGAAAGTCATCGAGGACACACCAACCTGGGATCCTGCAATGACTTTTTTTATTTTTATAAACACCTGTCCCAGCATTAGCAGTGTTTTGGGAGAGACCTCCAGGAACAGAAGGAGTCAAGACACATTGCAGATGAAGGGGAGCAGAATTAGAAGAGATGGATGAAAATACTTATGCAAATGAAGCTTTCAAGCCCGTCAAGAAACTCACCACGACACTCATTTATTACTTTATTAAGACAGCAGATGGCAAACTGCTAATGAATGTGGAAGTCACGGAGAATTTTTATAAACAAATTGAAGGAGGAGGCTGGGAGGGAGGAACAGCTGGGTTTGGCTCCAGAGCCAGGCCCAGGTAAAGCCACAGGGTTTGGGAAGAGCAGGAGGCTGGAGGGGCTGCATGGTGGTGCCTGAGGAGGTTTGGTGGTGGCACTTCCCAAAAAAGGCTGCTGGGATGATGTGATCACTTCAGAACACACCCTTCCACTGTGACAGGGCATCTTTAAGCCTGCTGTGACAGTTCCAATGTACAGGAACACCAAGGGAGGCTTTATCTGATTTTTCTCTGGCCCTTCTTTGTCACCAGGCAGGTGAAGACAAAGCACTTCTTGTGGTAGCACATGAGATGCAAATAAAATGAAGATCGGCATTACAAAGACAAACAGCTGAAAGCCACAACTGCAGGAGCCACAGGACCACTTGAAGATGGAGATTCTGTGGAGAATAATCCTTAGCTCAAGAGAAAAACCACTGCAGAGCAGTTGGTAGCTATAAATCACCCCCAGAGCTCTTTAGCAGCATTACAGACAGGAAAACAGAGACTCAAAGCACATCAGCAGCCCCTTGGGAATGCCAGAAAAATGCAGATTTCCTGGAGAAATGTGAGTCATGTTGGTGAGAAACCTCTAAAGGGCAAGGGAGGGAATCACCTCTACAGGGTATCAGTGAATCAAACCTGTAAAGGGCACAGAATAAACAGGAATGAACAGGAATAAAAGGGATTGAGATGAATCTTTCCTTCTAAGCTGTGGGCTTGGAGAGTGAGCACAGTGGCAGCAGCTCCTCAGGAATAAATGTGACTCATTTCTATATGATAAATGTATGTGACACATGGCAGGGATGGAGGTGGTGGCCGAGGTTTGGCCCCAGTGCTTGGAGAGCTCCAGGCACTATCAGGGCATGAAAAAGAGCTGGAAAAGGGCCTGGAGCAGCTGATGCAGAGGTTGCTGATGCTCCTGGAGGAGCCTGAGCCAGGAGGGATCCATGCTCAGGAACCTGCATGTGCTTCAGTGCCCCCTGCAAATCAGGGAATCAAAAGCAATTCCATAACCAGTCCTTAAGTAAGTGGGGATGCAGCCAGGCTGGGAGGGAGGAAGGCCTTTCATGCACTCTAATGAGCTGATCTGACATCTCCTTGCTCGAGCTGACACTTATTACTGGAAATCTCAGCTTGTTTCCTTGCCATCAGCCAGGCCTCCCTCTTAATTTCCTCGGATTTCTCCCTGTCAGGTCACTTTAGAATTTCTTTGAAATAAAGACAGTTTTGTAAATAAATGGAGGCCAAGATGCTTCCCAGGGAGATGAGACAAGGCCTGTCAGGAGAAGAAATGAGGATTTGGAGCAGAGTCAATAAGAAGCACGTCTTTTGTTGCAATTGCTAACTAAGTGTAATTAACTTCCTGATGAGGTGCAGGATCTTAAGGACTGATTGGAGTTACAGACTAATCATTATTCATGAGAAATTAACAGACACTACTTGCAGGGAGCTGAATGCTTTACAAAAACCCTGTAAAAGCTCACTGGGGCAAACACATCCCTGATCCAAGGCCGTGGATGAGCTGTTGGATGCATTCCTCCAGGCCAGGGTGGTGTGGGGAGAGGAGAGGAACCAGCTCCCCTAAATTTAAATCCCTGAATGAGGCTCCAGAGGGAGAGGGGTTCAGCCCAATCTATTTCAGAGCTGTGCTCCACCACTGACCCCCTTTACCGGGATAACACCAAGCCTGTGTTGTACTCAGGGTTCTGTGGTTTCATTCCAGGCAGGAGGGTGGTCCTGGCTCAGAGCCCACAGCCAGACTCAGTGAGGCAGCAGTGCAGGAACACACCCAAAGTTTCATTCATCCTCCAGCACCAGCAGCTCCCCTTTCTGCTCAGAAGGAATCAGGCTGGACTGTCCCTTAACTGGGCTACAACTCCCCTGGCACTGGCAGAGGAGTTTTTGCCTTCCACGCTATCCAGATTCTCACACCTCTGGGTGTCGAGGACTGCAGCATCGTTAGGAATTCCCCACATTTGTCCTTAATTACAGCATCACAAATGAAAGTCTGATCATCAGCAGCATCCAGAGTCTCCAGGGCTCCTGCAGCGCTGAGCAGATCCAGGGGAACTGGAGCTGTCTGTGCTCATTCCTTGCAGGAAGCTCTGGCTGATTATTCCTGAGCTGCTCCTTTTGGGCAGGGTCTGACAGGAGCACCGGGGAGTGGCTGAGCTCCCTGGCAGCTCTGTAAGCCTCTGGCAGCCTGACAGCCCCTCTGGCAGCTCCAGGTGCTCACAGCAAGTGTCAGCTGGAAAAAGAAATCATTAATTTGGAAGGGGCTGACCTAACAATGCAGGCAGGGCTTTTCTGGCCCTTGTACTGTTCACCCAGAGAGATGAGTCAGCAGAGGAGAAGGAATTGCTTTATGTGCAAAACACCTGAGCTTGGTCCCTTGGAAATGAGCTGTTCCCACGGATGCCCAGCCCCAGGAGCTCCCTGCATCTCTGAGACTCATCACAGCCTTATCCACAAACAGGCAGTGAGAGAGAAGATGAGTTTATCCCTCCAAGTCCTGGAGCAGCTTCCTGGAAATGCTGCTGAACTGGAGGGTTTAAGCAGCCCTGGAATCATGGCAAGGAGAGATTGTGTCAGTCTGAAGAAATAAAACCCAATTCTGGATGTTTGGGCAGCTCTATCGAAGTTCCACCTCTGGATGTGTCCATTGGAAACTCCCATGTTCCTGCAGAAGGGAACAGGTGAGAGGTGTGAGGAAGGAGCTGAGCAAATCAGCTCCAAGGCTCTGCCCAAATACCCAGAATTGGTCTGTCCTGCTCCTGTCATCATCTAAAACTCCATCCTCCTCCTGTTCCCTCCTTTTCCTCTCTGTCCTGCCATGTTGTCTCCAAATGGCACCAGAGATGACTGTGCTGGAAACAAGGCACATCCCTGCCTGCCATGGCAGTGACACCTCCTCTCCTTAAGCAGTGACAGTCCCACCTCAGCGCTACACGCTGCATTCCCTGCTTCCCTCACAGAGCAGGTGAAGGTGTTGAATTCCTGTCCCAGGACCGACCAGAAAGAGCTGAATGCACCTGGGAAATGACTGAATAGTCCTCTCATGCCCCATCTGGAAGGAGGAAGGTAAATGGAGGAGTGGTGACACTAAATATATAACATAAATGTGTTTGGTTTTGACAAGTGGCTTGGTAGTGAAATGGAAACCCAAACAAACAGAAGATTCAATTCCAGTCCCATCATACTTTGCAGAAATGTACTGAACTGGTGTTTTTATTAACTGAGAGATGTCTCTGTCACCAGAAGGTATCAGTAGCTGTGGAAGCAGGTGTAATAATGAGATTGAAATTCTGGGAATGTGAAGTTTATGAAAAAACAAAATGAAAACCCAAGGAAAGCAACTCTCAGTTCTTTCTTTCCTCAGGCATCTTTGAGGCCAGTATTGAATACTGGAATGGTTTGGGTTGGAAGGGACCTTAAAGATCATCCAGTGCAGTGACAGGCAGGGATGTGCCTTATTTCTCTGCCATGGCAGGGACACCTTCCACTGTCCCAGGCTGCTCCAACCCCCAGCGTCCAACCTGGCCTTGGGCACTGCCAGGGATCCAGGGGCAGCCACAGCTGCTCTGGGCACCCTGTGCCAGGGCCTCACTGCTCTCACAGGGAGGAATTCCTTCCCAAGATCCCAGCCTAAACCTGTCCTTTGTCAGTTTGAAGCCATTCCCCCTTGTCCTGTCTGTCCTGGCCCTCAGCTGTCTCTGTTGCATGGAACATTCCCAAAAAGTGCTCGCCAAACTGGGATTTAATCCCTCTCCTCCTGTGGGATTGATGCAAGTTCCATATCTCCTTTTGGACTTCTCCTGCTCCCACAGTCCTGGCTTTGCTGCAGGCAGGGATCTCCCATGGCACTGTGAGGGGCTGGATAAACCCCCAGTGCAGCAGGGAATAAATCAATGGGATGGCACAGGGCAAAGGCAGGGATGGAGGTAATTGGACAACCAGAAAGCTGGAAGTGACACAGGCAGATCTCCCAGAGGAGCCAGCCAAGAGCAATCCATGGGTAGGGCTCCAGAGGAGCTCCTGGAAATAGAGATAACAGATGTGGGGAGAGTTGAGCCTTTGTCAGAGCAGATAATTGGGATGTTCAACGGCTCCATGCAAGTCCTGTGTTCCTAAATGCTGCAGCACCTGTGTTCTCTGGCTGGCACAGAGCTCCAAACCTTCAAGGAGATCAAAAAAATAAAAAGCTGAAAGTTTCCTGGCTTGCAGGCAGCTGCTGTGTTCAGCTTCTTTGGGGAACTGTGCAGGGACACCTCGGAGCCATCCCAGCAAGGCAGGGATGCTTTGCAGCTGCTGTGCTGTGGGAAGCGAGCAGGAGATCCCACGGGGCAGAATGAGCTAAAGGTGGAACTTTTCTTCTTCCAGTTAGTCCAGGAGGCAGTTCCTGAGGCAGGGCCCTCCCTGTTTTCCACTGGAGTGGGAAGTTCTCTCTCAGCCTACTCTGTATTCCCACAAGGACTGACTGGGAAGAAAAGCAGCAGCCCCCAAGCCTCCCCAGGTGTCTCTGAGCAGTTTGGAAAGCCCAGGACTGCTGGAATTCTGTGCAGCTCTGCAGAGCTCCAATGGGGGCAAGCTGCCAGCAAAAAACATGCTGTTTTAATGAGTTACCTTCATTTCCTTGAACTTTATTTGCCATAATCCCCTCTAATGAGTTCCTTCTCAGCAGGATGAGGGTTGCAGGCAGCATTGAGGTCTTGGCTTATCCTGTCAGTGAAATAAAATTTGAGTTGAAGGTGTGGACAGTGGGGTCAAGCTCACAGGAAGGAGAATTTCTGTCCCCACGGGGAGTGTCAGTGCCACCAGTGCCTCTCAGGAGATCCATCCCAGTGAGAGGGAGGCCCTGGAGCTCTGCACTGGTCCCATCCAGGGTCACTGGGGGATCTGGCAGAGTTTGGGACTGAGGAGTAGCCTGTGAAGCACCAGAGAGCTCCTGGGTTGGGCATGCAGACCTGAGTGACTACACTGCTGCTGCCACAGCCCCTGAGCTGCCCCAGGGCCACTCTGGACACCTCAAGACATCCCTGGAAGGCTCCAGCCCAAGAAATGTGCCTCTAGTTAAACAGGGAGCAGGGCTAATTCTGGTTTCAGCCTTCAAAGCATTCCCCTATATCTGACAGATTCTGAATCCAGCATCCAGGCATGGCCAGTTCATTTCCTCAGGCTTTCAGCCTTTCCTTGAGCCTTTTCTCTCTGAGCCTTTCCAGGATCACCAAGATGTGCCAAGCACAGCCCCCTCTCCACACCCACACATGGGCTGGCTTTTCATTTCAGGCTGTGCTAATCCCCAGCTCTTCCTGCAGTCATGCAGAGTTCAGGAATATTTTATTTATCAGAGGATTTGTACTACTTGTACTTCAAATTTAACCTTTTTGTAGCTTGAAAGATATCTCCTTGAGGTGGTGGAGTCACCATCCCTGGATGTGTTTAAAAACAGACTGGATGTGGCACTGGGTGCCATGGTTTAGTTGATGTGTTGGGGCTGGGTTAGACTCGATCTCAAAGGTCTCTTCCAATCTGGTGATCCCGTGATTCTGTGACCCAAATCAACTTTCTGGAACAGAGAGAGTGAGGGGAATCCCTGGAGTGGCTGCAGAGAGCTGAGAGGAGCAGGGGACATGCCAGGAATGGCCAAGGAATCAGAGCAGTGTCACACAGTGCTGAACCTGCCCTGGGCTGGGAACAGCAAAGCACCTTTTAGTCCTCTGGGACTTCACAGCAGGTCCCCAAGCTGTCTTTGTAGAGGGAGAGGGGACAAGGAGCTTCTTCAGGGCTTCTGTGGCACTTCTGTCTTTTATTTGTGCTTCTCAGCCCTGGCTCAAGCCTCTGAGGCCTTCACCCCCAGTTCCAGCAGGATTTTTTCCACTGCCTTCATTTCTCTGAGAGTATGGGCTGTTATCACCTCCATCATTGATAAAGCTCCTCCCGGGCAGCCAGGGGACAGGGGAAGGTGTCACCGAGGGGCTGGGAGGTTGTGCCACCCTCCCTGTCTCAGCTCCTGGGGAAGAAGCTGGGACACCTCGATGTCCAGCTTTAGCTTTGTGTTTTGCTCCTGAAGGACATTTCCACATCACGGCAGAGCATATGTGCCTCCAGAAACAGCCTTGGTCTGGTCTCTCTGCTCCCTCAGCCTTTTCTGAGGTTCCATTTTATTTCTTAGACCTTTCTAAGCAGAATTATTTTAATTTTTTTTGGATCTCTTGTAAAGGAGAATTTTGAAAGCTGAGGGCTGCCGTGGCATAAGGAGTCTTCCCACATCTCCTGGCATGTTTTCCTCCTCTGTCTTGGTGAGGCAGAGGGAAGGAATTGCTTGGTTGAGAGTGCTGGGTTGACAGTTGGCCTTGGTGAAGAATTAGAAGTGTTTTCCAACCTTGACAACTCTGTGAACTCTAAGCAAGGAGCCTGGAGGAGCCTCTCTCCCTCCTGGCACTCTGGGCTGCTCTGCAGACTTGGATGGGGAAAAACCCAGAAACAACAGCCTGGTTTGGGCAATTTCAGCCTGAATCCAGACCAAGGAGCTCAGTAAAACCAGGAACTTGTCTGGAAACTGATCATTCTTACACTGATTATTATCACACTGCTCATCAGCACACTCCATGGCACGGTTTGAGCTGTGCTGACCTTGAATCACTGCACAGAGCTCAGGGCTCAGCACGGACCAGAGACCATCCCCAAGGAGCTTTTCCTGTGGAATTCAGTGGCAGTGTCAAAGGCCAGGCTGGACACTGGGGCTTGGAGCAGCCTGGGACAGTGGAAGGTGTCCCTGCCCTTGGCAGGGTTGGCCTTGGGTGATCCTTAAATTCTCTCCCAGCCCAAACCATTCTGGGACTCTGGATCTCTGGACGATGACCCCTAAAGGCTGCACAGGCCAGAAATGAGCAGCAGAGAGTCACTGAACACGTGGATCTGTCCCCAGTCCTGGAGAGAGCAGAGACCAGGGAATTCCCCTTGGATTCCTTTCGACTTGGCTACTAGGAATAAGTTTTTTTTAAATGCAGCCAGGCACATAAAAATGCAAATAGGCACCGGTAGGATTTTTAAAAGCACATAATCCCTGGTAATTTTGTGGGAGGGAGGTGCCTGAATACAGATAAGGATCTGAATGCAGGTTCCAGGCATTTACAGAACCAATCCCAAGGGGTGCCTCCCTACTCACTGAGATACCTACAGAGCTCTTTCTGCCCTGGAACCAGTTTAAACACCAGCCTCTGCTGGTCCTCAGAGATGCTGCTGGGTTTCCCAAGGACTCCTGGTACACAGAAATCCCCAAGTTTCTGTAGAGCAGCATTCCCTGTGACTGCTGCAAGGAATGTGGCTCTGCCAGAGGCACAGTAAGAGCTGAAAGCTCTGGCTTTGGAAGATTCAAATTACATGCAAAATGCATGCAGAGGCATTACTCATTAATTAATCTAAATAATTGACCATTTCAAGTTGCATCTGATCTCCTCCTGCAGCTGCCTCGTTTGCTGGGCCATTGTTCTGTGGACATCCATGGGAAGGATTTGGGGAATGCACAAAATATTGAGCATTTGATTGTGGCAGGAGTAAATATGCTTTTTATCCAAGTCCTCCAGAAGCAATAAATTAACATTATAGCCTCCAAAAAGGGAGCTCTCCATAAATCACTGTCACTAAACCAACTTGCTTGGGTCGCTGCAACAAAAAAATAGTTGTTTTATGTGCACAGAACATAGCTGAGACTTCTATCCCTGGATGATCAAAGAGGGATTGAATAAATTCATTCCTTGGGAAAAAAGAGCTTCCAGGCAGTTTACACTCCAACAACACTTGGAGTGCATGTTTGCCATGCTAACAGAGCAAATATCTTCATCCTCTGTGAGAATCTGTCTGCAACGGGTGATTAGTGACTGTCCCACTCTGCTTGGGAGGGAGGGCTGGCTCTAGGGCTCTGTCTGCTCCATGGGATCCGTGGAATCTATAGGATCTGTAGGCACCTGCTTGAGGTTTGATCCTGCCAACAGCCACATTAAAGGGCTGCACCTGGCTTGGGGACAGCCCCCAGGATCCATCCAGGCTGGGATGAGCAGATGGAGCAGCATCTTGTGGGAGCTGTGGGTGAGAGCTGGACCTGTCCCAGCCCAGATCCCCCTGCCCTGGGCTGACCCCAGTGTGGGCAGCAGGGATGGGAGGGAGATTCTGCCTCTCTGCCCCTGTGCTCAGGTGAGACCCCACCTGCAGAACTGCCCCAGCCCCGGGCCCAGCACAGGGAGGAGCTGGAGCTGCTGCAGAGAGCCCAGAGGAGGCTCTAGGATGATCCCAGGGATGGAGCAGCTCTGCTGGCAGAGCTGGGATTGTTCACCTGGACAGGAGAAGCTTTGGGGTGAGCTCAGTGTGGCCTTGCAGGACCTGAAGGAGCTGCAGGAAACATGGAGAGAGACAACTGACATGGGATGGAGGGACCGGACACAGGGAATGGCTCCCACTGCCAGAGGGCAGGGGTGGATGGGTGCAGGTGGCCTTAGCAAGGCTTCCTAGGACCAGCGCTGTCAGGGCACCCGCATACATGGAAGGAGTGTCCACCCAGTGCTGCAGAGGCAACTCCCTCAGCCCGCCTTCCATCTGAGCCTCGATAGGATAATGCTTATCTCACCCAAAAAACAGCAGGAGGACTCTCCACATGGCAGATTCCAGGAAGGCTTATTAGTAGGAAGATGAAGGGCTCAGGAGCAATGTAGGATAAATGGTCTAGGAGGAAAGGCATAGGTAGGAGCAGGAATACAACCAATACTGAAGGGGAGCCAGAGGTGCAGAGCCTCTAGCACAAGCAGGATACAGTATATAAAAGGGGAGGAATGAGAGTGACTAGGGTACAATTTATCCAATCGGGAGAGGGCTCAAGGGAGGAGTTGGGGGTAAATGACAAATGTTGAACCAGTAACAGAACTAGGTAGGAGGGAATAACTGGGGAGGACCAATGAGGGAACAAAGAACATGGTAGATTCTAGAAGTGGGGAGTGGGCAGAGGTTGACAGGCATTTGCTTATTAACATAAAAGAACAAGGGACCATGGGAGTTTGTTACACTTTCCATAAGTTACACAATGGTGGTCTCCCATGGCAGCCCGCCTCCACTGTCTTCCTCACTGACTCCCATAGATGGGACATTGTGAATTAGGAGTTATTTTCTGTGAGAGTAGGCAGGGTTTGGTCAGAGGGTACCCAGAGTAGATGTGGCTGCTCCTGTATCCCTGACAGTGTTTAAGGTTAGGTTAGACACTGGGGGTTAAGGCAGCCTGGGACAGTGGAAGGTGTCTGTGCTGTGGTAGGGGTGGGAATGGGTGGGCTTTAAGTCCTTTCCAATCCAAACTTTGTGATTCTCTGATTAAGTGCATTCTGTTGAAGTTCATTTTGTTCTCCGATTTACAGGACAACTCTGTTTTATTTTGGCAGTTCAAATCCCTGAGAGGACTTGAAATAAAAAAGCCAAACTAAATGAAGAATAGTAATTCCTTCAATGATACTGAGCCATGCAGGGTGAGAAACTCCCAGGGACTGGTTTGATTTGCACAGGTTAGGGGGTTTGTTCAGCCTCTGATTGATGAAATAACAGATTTAACTTAAAAAGTTCATTTTCCTCTTAGTTTTGTTGTTCTTTCCTGTTTTCAGAAGAATGGCACTGACTAGGAGGAAGGTTAAATGTTCATGATTTTCTTTTCATACCAGAATTTCTTTTACCTCCCTTTTTATAATTTCAACCCTTTTGTGATGACATCATTTTCTTCCTGGCTTTGCAAGTGCAGCCAGGTGGAGAATTTGGATGGGATTTATGGGAAAATGGAGAGTTTGGATATAATTTATGGGAAATGGAGAGTTTGGATATGATTTTTGTGGAAATGGGCCTATCAGAGTTTGTTACTTGGTGACACCAGAGCTTTCCTTGACTGCAGACAAAATCCAGTCTGTTTTAAAGGCAATGATCCCAAGGACAGCCCTTCCCAATATCCTGGAGGGGGACAAAGTAAGGAAATGATCCCAGGTCCAGTGCATAATGGGAAGAGGCTCCCAACTGCAGTCATTCAAACAACAAAAAAAAGAAGAATATTTTCTTCCAAGAAATAACTCCCAGCAAAGGAAGAGACTGCGATTTCTGAAGAGCTTCCATATGTATTTTAAACTTGGCTTTGGGATCCAGCCATCTGTCCAAATATTGAAATTCCTCAGCCGTTTCAAGTGGGCGTTCATCAAGCACAAACATCCAAGGGAGCTCCCACGCCTGCTGTGTTCCTGGGCTTGGGCCACAGCCAAACACCATTGACACAATTTTCTTGCTTTTGCATGNTTTTTTTTTTTTTTTTTTTTTTTTTTTTTTTTTTTTTTTTTTTTTTTTGGCTGCAAATCATCTCAGAGTGGGAGTAAAATAGAGCTGTCAGTGTGGCAGGGTCACATGTCTTGTGGAGCCACTGCAGATGAGGACACATTGTCCATTTGCCCATGGAGACAGAGAGAAGGGATATTCTCAGTCACACAGAGGCTCCTTCTTCCCTTCCATGTCGCTCCAGGAAGGCCTGGAGAACCTCAGGAAGGTCTGGTCACACAGGCAAGGCCTGCTCTGCACCAATTCATTACATTTTCTTTCATACTTTGCCTAAAAAACGTTATTTTTTTGCTTTTCTCTTCCAAGTCTGGCTGTCATTTCAAGGTAAGGAAAATAATTAAAGGAGGGGAAGGAGAAAAGTCAGCCCAGAGTCCTCTGTGAGAGGGCTCAGCAGTGCAAGAACAAAATGCTCTCCCGGCAGCTTCAGAGAGGATCCTTCTGCTCTGGAAAGGTCACTCCCCTCCCAGCTGGAGCTGAGTGTTCCAAGCCATGACTCTGGAAGATGCTGATTTCCACAGGTTCTGACCCAGAAACTGAGCCAGTGCTTTTCCAGAGTGATCCAAAGGGCCGTGATCAGGGACTGCAGGATGTGGAGAGCCTGGAAGGAGGAGGGTGGAGATGTCCTTGACACTGCCATGGTCAGGAAGGGACTGGCTGGGCCTAGGAGAAGGAACTGCATGTCTGGAGGGCAATTGTGGCTTATGCACCCACAGAAGGCAAAGGATGAACAAGGTCTAGGCCTGGCAGGACACTTTTGTGAGTGTGGGATTTCAACCAGCTCCAGAATCCAGAATTTGTCTTCTCCCTCAATCCTGTGGCCACCAGCCCTTCAGAACTCTTCAAATGTTCCTGTCCCAGACCCTGGGGTAGAAGACTTGTCAAGGAGGCATGGGACCTTCCTCTGCCTCGAGTTCTCCAGGAATGGCTGCTGGGCCTGGAGAAGGTGGGCAGACCTTGGGCAGAACCTTGGGCAGACCTTGGGGATTTCACTCAAGACCTTGGATTTCCAAGATTTGGGATTTCAGGAGATCCTTTTGGTCAAAGCCACAGAGGGTGGTTTGGCAGAATGTAGTGGATGAGTAAGTGAGGAAATCAAGGCTGGAACCTCCAGTGCCCCTGGCCTTTGTACAAGCCTGGCTCTGAGTTATCCATGCCATCAGCTGTTAGGCTTTTCTGATATTTTTGACCAAAAAACCTGGAAAAAGGCCAGAGGATTACTGGGAAGAAGTAAAGCAGAATGTTACATGCCTGGTAAGTTTCCTTGGCAGAGATCTCTGGTAAAGGAGCAGGCCAGGAGTTCCTGGTGACACACCAGGCAGGGAGAAATCATCTAATTAGGAGGAATGTTTATCCATGCCCTATTCCACTCAGGAGGCCACCAGCTGGGGTTTTGTCCCAGGGAGATCACTCAATTTAATCCCAGCAGTTTGTCTGACACTGCTAAACTGGCCTCCTGAAAGACATTTCCCATATTGAAGCCAGAATGGAATTCTTGGCCTTTTCCACCTTTTTTGCCCACCAAAACTCTCTCTTCTTGCCCCTCCCCTCAGTATTTGGCTTGGTTTGTTTTGTTCATAAACTCAAAACAAAAAGCTTTTTTTTTTTTTTTTTTTTAATCTGAGGATTTGGGAAGTTCATAACATGCTAAATCTCTCTCTAATCTCATAAATATAAATGACAATATTGTGATGAGCCAAAGAGGTGCAGACAAAGCAGGATCATTAAATCTGAGACTTTTAATGGGTAATACATTCCTTCATCTGAGACTGATGAGGAGAACTTTGCTTTCTGTATTTTCTCTCTCATGGAGAACTGGGGATAAGAAAAATTAAATACCTTCAGTGCTGCTTTTGTGCAGTTCCAAACACCCAGAACTGCTCAGGGGACTGCATATTCCTAAATTTTGGGCAAGGACTGACTGAGACATGCTGGAAAACCAGCAAGTGAGATTTTATGGTCCCAGGTGTGAGGATCAGCTGGATCTGGCTGGAGTGGGTTTCATCCACTGCTTTAACCAGTGTTTGGGAAGCTTCTTCTCACCAATATTTCTCTGTCTTCCATCTTTTTAATAAGGAAAATCTTCCCTGAAGCAGGACACCCAGTGAAGGTGTGTGCCAGTCCTTGGAAGTTTTTGGGGTCCACAGGGGACCTGATGTACTGTTGAAGATTGTCTGAGAGGAAGAATGGGCTGGAGACACCCAGAGATCCTTTCCATGGCATGGTGGAATATCCCAGTCAGAAGGAACCCACAAAGGTCATTGAGTCCAGCTCCTGGTCAGGATACCCCAACAATCCTACCCCATGCCTCTTCCATGAGCTTTCTCTCAGAACAAGCCAAGAAACCCTCAAACACCCCCTTTCCATAGCCCTCTGGGCTTTCCTGGAGCAGGAGCTAAAATGGATGGAGGCATCAGTCCATAATTCATTGCCTGGAGACTTTCACCTCTCCAGCTTCATCCTCAAGGTGCCATGGCTTCCTCTGGTTCTGGGGCACACCTAAGGTGGCTGCAGCCCACCATCCTACCTTGTATGTGGCTCCACAAATCCCTGGCAGGAGTTGTAGTGAGGGTTGCCAGTCTCTTCTCCCAGTGACAGGACGAGAGGAAATGGCCTCAAGCTGAGTCAGGGAAGGTTTAGATTGGACGTGAGGGAAAATTTCTGTATGGTGAGGGATGTCAGGCATTGGAATGGGCTGCCCTGGGCAGTGATGGAGTCACCATCCCTGGAAGTGTTCAAAAAACAACTTGAGGACATGGCTTAGAGGTGAATGTGGTGGTGGGTGGATGGTTTGTCTTGAAGACCCTAAAGTTCCATTCCAACCTCAACAATTCCATGATTCTGTGACATCAGCAAGGTTTGTTCCATGTCCCATACCCAGCCTGGCTCAGGTGAGGGCCTGCAGAACTGGAGTTGAATTCTGCTTCTGAAAAGAGTGAAGAACCTGCAGAGCCCAGAGCTGGGTGTGGGATGCTCCTCTGGAATCAGCTTGGAGTGCTGGAGGGTCCCAGTGCTATCCCTTAATGGAGCTCAGGCTTTGGTGGTTTAGGTCTGAGCTGCTCTTTCTTAACTTCCTTTGGAGAAGGAGAAAGGAGAAAGAAAAGGAAGAACAATCCAAATGATTTTCCCTCTGTCTGTGGACAGTGCAATGAATGCTCACCTGGTTCTGTACTGGATCTCTCATTGCATTTTAGCAGAGAAACCGTTCTTCCTCTGCTCATTTTAGGGACTTCTGAAGATCCAGTTGCCCCACCCTGACAGGATGGGAGCAAAGAAAGCACTTCTTACGTGGAGAGGAGAGAATTTTTTGTACCTCATTTGGCAGAAGTGATGCCCTCAGTGAAGGCTTTGGGTGCAGGGGGAGCAAATATTTCCTGTGGCAAAGTGACAGGTAGACATCAGAAAATGGATCCAGGATGTGGATGTGATTCAGGACGTGGATGTAATCCAGGATATGGATGGGATGTAGGATGTGGCTCAGGATTAGGGATTCAAGGGAGAAGACCCAGAACCCACCAGAAATACCAATGTTTGTGGACTAAAATCTGGCTGAGCTGCAACTTCATCCACAGAAACACTTCACGGGACAATTGCTATGTGGAATAAATTGCTGGGATCCTTTCCCATCTAATTACACCCCAGCCCACGGTAGGATGCTCAGGGTAATCAGGATCAAACATGGTAAAGCTGTCTGACAGCATCAAAGACAATGTTTGATGGCCAGAAATCCATTCCTGAGCAGACATCTGTGCACTGAAGCAGCCATGAGATGAAATTCATTCCTCACAGAGTGGGCTCTGAAATCCCCCTCCTCCTCCTCCTGTACAAACACAGAATTTGCATTGATTTAGGAAGTCTTGCAGCCTTTGAAATTGTGTGTTAATTAAAAATGCTCCGTTCACAGGAGAACAGGGGAAGGTTTGAGCAGGAATTGCCACAGATCTTGCTGCAATTACGGCACCAGATGCAGAGACCCGGGGGTGATCCTGTGGGCACTGCCAGCCCTTTGGAGCATTCCTGGAAAAGGCAGGGAAGTGCTGACACAGCACTGGGATCATCCCAAACTGCCCCTGTGCTCAGCAGTGCTGCCTTTGGTGTCACAGTCATGGAACGAGCTGGGTTGGGAGGGACCTGAGAGTTAAATGTAACTTTTCATCCCAGTTTTTAATGCTGATTCTTCTCCTTTGAAACAATAGGTCCAAAAATGATCTTTCAGAGCCCAGCCCTTCCTCCACCCCTGCTGGCATCCTTTGGATCAGGTCAGGAGGGAATTTCCAGGGTTGTGCCCTTCCTGAGATGTTCCACTCACAGCCATTTCCACTTTGCCAGTAAAAAATCATCCCAAAGCAGTCCCTGCTCTCTGTAACTGCTGTTCCTCTCATTCCTGCACTCTCTTTCCTAGGAAGCCTTCACCTGCTTCTTTTGTGATTTCCAAGGATTATAAATGAGGACATTTATTTCACATTGCAGGCAAACTTGTTTGGAGTAGCAACAATCGTAAGAATAGGCAGCAGCTGTGAAAGACATTTTATTTTTCCTTCTGAATAGCAAAAGTTTCTCATTTACCTTCCAGACACTCTGGGAACACGGTGCTCTGGAATTAAATACATGTTACCAGCAAAGAATCAGCGGGTGAAAGGAGGGATTGCTTGAAAATCCATTTCACTGCTTCCCAGCAAAATAAAGGACTTGGAAAATATTACAGACAACTCTTCTGTGGTGCCCAGATTGGAATCAGCCTTTCCAATGCCACGGAGAGTTTCTTACCAGAAGAAAACCCTGCCCATTCCTGACCTCTGTGAGCTGACTCAAACATGACCCAATTCTTCTGGATGCCGCCAGGCTCCCAGCAGCAGAGTCCCTCCTGCCATGGCCCAGGGGCAGAGGTGGCACTGCAGCAAAGGAAGGCTGGGAGTGAGCTGGGAGAAGAGTCTGACCCTCCCTGGCTGCACCCTCCTGTCAGGGAGCTGTAGAGAGTGATGAGGTCCCCCTGAGCCTCCTCTTCTCCAGGACAAACAGCCCCAGCTCCCTCAGCTGCTCCTCACAGGACTTGTGCTCCAGACCCCTCACCAGCCTTGTTGCCCTTCTCTGGACACGCTGCAGCCCCTCTATGTCCTTTCTAAATTGAGGGGCCCAGAACTGGACACAGCACTCGAGGTGCTGCCCAACCAGTGCCGGGCACAGGGGCAGAATCACTGCCCTGCTCCTGCTGGCCACACCATTCCTGATCCAGGCCAGGAACCATTGGCCTTCTTGGCCACCTGGCCACACTGCTGGCTCATGTCCAGCCTGCTGTCCATCACTCCCCACAGGTCCCTTTCTGCCTGGCTGCTCTCCAGCCCCTCTGTCCCCAGCCTGTAGCTCTGCAGGGGTTGTTGTGGCCGAAGTGCAGGACCCAGCATTTGGACTTGTTAAACGTCACCTTGTTGGATTTGGCCCCTGGATCCAGCCTGTCCAGGGCCCTGTGCAGAGCCCTCCTACCTTCCAGCAGATCCACACACACACAGAGCGGGTGTCATCTGCAAATTTCCCCATGGTGGGCTCCTGTCAATAAATTCTTGGAGTCACCCAGGGCACTCACAGCACAGCAAATACTCAAACCATGCTCACCTTCTCCTGCCTGACCCCTTAAATCCGAGGTGAGCTGCCCTTCCAGCAGGCTGAGCTGATCCTCAGAGCTCAGAAGAGCTGCCTGGGCAGGGCTGGGAACACTTAAAACTCTGGCCTTAACCAGCTGCTGTCTCTGGAAACTGCCTTGCACTTGCTGCCTTTCATCTTGGGGCTCGTTGCCCTTGTTAACACCTTGTTCACTTCCCTGGCAAGCAGCAAACTGGGAGCACTCCCAGGGCAGGACCCAGCTGCTCAGCAGATTGATTCTGTTCTGGAGTGGAGCTGACATCCAAGGGCCTCCTGGAAGGATTCCTCCCCATCTGCAGGGGGGAATCACACTGCTGCACTCAGAACGGTGCTGGGAGCAAAGGAAACACTTCCTACATGGAGAGGAGAGAATTTATTGTGCCTCATTTGGCACAAGTGAAGGCTTTGGGTGCAGGGAGAACAAATATTTCCTGTGGCAAAGGGGCAGGTGGACATCAGAAAACAGGGATGTAGGACGTGTGTGGTCCAGGACATGGGTGTGATCCAGGACATGGATGGGATGCAGGATGCGAGTGTGCTGTGAACTGGGCTGGTCACACTGAAAATGCTTACTGCTGGTGGAACTGAGAGCTCATGGACACCAGGACAGCCTGGTGGTGTGAGGATATTTGGGTACACCTGGATGTTAAATCTGCTGCTTCAACCCTTTTTTCTTTGTCTTTCTGTTTCCAGGGACCTTCAGAGAAGGGATTGTGCTGATGATGGAAAGGAGGAAGAGTTCTCTCTCTTTGTGAAGTTCTGTATTGATTGAAGGATTTAATCTTGACTTTTTAGATGTTTATTTTTGCCTGTTGTAATAAATTCTAATTAAAATCTCTTTGTGGATTTTTCATCGGGTGGCTCTGTCATTTGGGTCTCAGGATGCTTTGTATTTCCTGATATTTAATCAGTTCTGCTCACAGGCAGTTTTCCCTTTAAGCTCACCTTCACAATTGGCTGTGCTGCTCACAAAAATACAACTTTATTAAACAAGCTGGGAGCTCAGGGGACCAAAGAAACCCTGCAGCTGCTGGCTCTCAATTTCCAAGTGTACATTACCCAGAGCAGCTCATTGGAAATGCAGAGGGGGAACTCATCCCTGCCTGCTCAGGAGCAAAGACATGGAGCCATGGGTGCAGACAGGCTCAGCAGAACTGGGGGCACTGAAGTCCAGGATATCCGGAATTGTCCCCTGGCTCCTGTGTTCCAGCTGTGGGAACCTGCAGAGCCCTGGCTGAGGAGCTCAGAGCTTGCACAGGGGTTGTGCTGGAGACGCATCCAGAAAGGAAGATTCAGAATGGAAATAAACTTGGCAGAAGGTTTTGGTTGAGGGAGGAGATGGGGACAGAAATCAGCTCATGTCCCCTAATGTCACCCTCAGGCTTAGCTGTGCTGTGACACAAGGCAAGGCTCCCTCCATTCCCTAAGCTCAAAAACAGAATTTGATTTTAATTTTGGCCTGAAAATCAGTTTGAGCACTGCCCAAACACGGAGCCACTTCAGGAGACACCACCACGGTGGAGATGCCTGGTTCCCAGCACAGCTCCTGCTTCCTTTGGCCCAAGCACAATAAGCATCTCCTCAGCCGGGCTGGGGGCAGCTCAGAGAAATGTGGGGAAGGCTTAAAAACCCGACAGAGGGGCAGGTGTGGCACAGAGGGGCAGGTGTGGCACAGAGGGGCAGATCATCACTGCTCCCCTGTTTCGGAGCTCTGCTGATGTTCTGCACCTTCTGTTTGATCCCACAGCTGCTCCTGACCTCGTTTGTTTGTATTTTTCCTTTCAGCCCCACTGCAGAGTGAATTGGGATTGTTGGGTTAATTTCCACTGCCTTTCCCATCCCCAGCTCGGCAGAAACCATCGATTCCACGTTTGCATTTTTTCCACAGGATGAAAACCTTTTCTATTCACCAACCATCTGGGCTTTGTTAGGCTTTGTTGAGCAAAGCTTGGATCTGGAGCTGCAGACTCCTCAGCCCTTCCCCAGCACATGCAGGCAGCTCCAGCAGATCCCAGATTATTTGCCAAGGGGATTATTCATCCAATATCCCCATTATTCATGGAGTAATTTTCCCATTATTCACCACATTCTGCCAGCCCACCAGCTGCATCCAAAACCTGTCAGCTCCTGCTGCTCTACAGAGTCCAAAAAAGGATCCCATCCCCACAAATCCACCTGTGGAGGGGTCTGACCCTTTGGACACCCCTCTGGAATCTCAGGTCCCAAGGGCTCTGCTGGGCCAGCCCTGCCCAAGGCGTGTGCTCAGCTCTGTGCTCAGCAGTGCTGCTGAAAATCCCAGGAATTCTGCTCCAGGTGCTCCCAGGGCCCCACATTTTGGGTTACCCAGGCTCAGCTCGGGGTCCAGCTCTGACAGCAGAAATCCTTGCTGTTGGGACCTCCAGGGACATGGGGGACAAGCTCTCTCCATTTGTCACGGAAGCAAAGACTCCCATTCCAGGTACTCCGTGTCATTCCTTCCTCACAATGTCCCTGGATATTAAACCTAACCTGCCTGCTGGGTTAAAACACTTTTCTGGCAGTGGTTATTTTTTATTTTTTTACATCTTAATTCTCAGATTCATCTCTAGATTCATTCCAAAGCACAATTATCATGCAGCTAATGAAATAAGTAATATTTTCTCATTCCAAGAAATCTCGTTAAGCTAATTAGCAGGCTCCTCTGGCAGCCGAGGGTAGCTTTACACTGTTAACTGCGTGTGGGGTTTATTTCTTTGCTTGTCTAGGCCCTGTCCCCACCCTCCATGTGGGAGGGAGGAGGAAAGCAAGGAGCTGTGTCCTCCTTGGAGTAGGGATGGGCAGAGGGGCCGTGTCAGAGGCCAGGACAGAAATTCCCCTTGTTTAATGTGACACCCTGAAGGGACACAGCTTGTGTCACTTTTCCAGCTCCCTGCTGTCCCTCCTGTCACCTTTGCTGAGGTTCTGCTCCCTCTCCAGGGTTTTTGCTCTATGCAATGTCACTCCTGCAGGAAGGGGCTGTTTGTGCCTGTCCCTCCTCGTGGGTCTGTGCTCAAACCAGCATCCAATTAGGTGAAGTTTTGTTGTTCAATTATGCAAACCCCTGTCTAGACACCCTGGTTTCTGTTTGATTGTAATTCAGCTGGGATCAGTTCTTGACACAGTGACATTAAATCAAACAGAAAAAACCCACCTGGATGCTGCTCCCTCCATCTCTGTAAATCAAAGCCAGGAAATAAATCCTGGAAATCATCATGGGGGGCTCTGATATCCTGAAATTTCATCTGGAGCTTCAAGGACCAGTTTGCAAAGGGGGGGGTGCAGGACCCCAAGAGTTTCAGGTCTTTTATTCCAGTAAGTTCCAGCTGTGTGGAATGCATGAGGTGAGCACAGCACCAAAGTTTGATTTGGCAGGGCAAATCCAGGGGTTAAACCTGACTCTAACACAGAAACCCAACACCTGATGAGCTCCTGGGTGCACTGGGATCTTGCCCAGGTATGTGGGATGTGTGCCACAGAAATGGTTCTGTGTTTTGAGGAGAGCTGGCTCCCATTTCACCATCTCAAATAAAGGGAGGACGATCCCAGAAGGCCCCTGCAGGAGGCTGAGCTCTCCCCTCATGGCTCTGAGTGCTCTGATGCATCCACAGGGAAGGATCAGAGCCAAGGATCCAGGCCCAGAGGTGCAGCCAGCCCAGCCTGGGGGTGCTCAGGGTACAGCACAGACCACTTCCTACAGCAGCTCAAGGTTTGGGTTTCTGGGTCCCAGCTGCTTTTTAGCCTCTTGAACAGAAGTAAAAGCTGCATTTTCACTGATTCCTGGGAGATTTGACCAAAGACCTTCACAAACCTGCCAGGAGAAAAGATTGGAGACTCCACACTGGGTAAGATTACAGCTCCAATTCCCTTCCTAAGGCAGTCTGGAATTCCCTGTGTTGGTCCTCAGTAATATCCATGCTCAGGATAACCTCCTGCTATTTTTGTGTCTGTAAATTATCACCCATCCACAGCCTGACAATGCCAGAGCATCCTTTGCCAGATGACAATTATGCCACTCCTAAAGGTGGAAAATGTCACCCTTGTGCATGGAAAAGATCACCCCATTGGCTTCAAGTAAATTCCTGTTTCATGGGGCTGCAAACCTTTTCCCTTTCTCCTGAAAACCCCACCAGTATCCTCAGAGGAGGAGCTGGGGACTCGGCACAGAGCAGCTCCTGTCAGACACTGAGCAGCGGAGAAATTCTGTTTGACAGGATTCTGAATTAATTTGATCCAAAGCACTTCAGTCTGAATAAAGAAATGAAATAATCTGATATAGGTCAAATATTCCTCCGCAAGCCCAAGGGAAAATGGAGTGTCTTGTCAGAAAAGTGAAAACAGGAATTGGAATCACATCATCCCCTGGGAAACTGTCTGACAGGAAATTCCTCAGCAGAAAATGGTGGATTCTCTATGGTTTGTCTATGGTTTATTTATGGTTTTCCGATGTTTTTTTAATGGGTTATCTATGGTTTATTTATGGTTCATCTCTGGTTTATCCACAGCTCTCTCTGATTTATTTATGGTTTTATTATGGTTTATCTCTGGCTCTCTATGGTTTAATTCTGGTTTATTCATGGGTTACCTGTGGTTTATCTATGGCTCTCTCTGGTTTATTAATGGTTTTATTATGGTTAATTTGTGGCTCTCTATGGTTTATCTCTGATTATCTCTGGTGTATTTATGGGTTATCTGTGGTTTATCTATGGCTCTCTTTGGTTTATCTCTGGTTATCTATGGTTTATCTTTGGTTTTATTATTTATATTTCTATTTAGTATGCTGGTTTATCTATGGTCCATCTCTGGCTGTCCATGGTTCCTGTGCCCTTCATCCAAGCTCAGATCTGAGATCTGATAATCTGAGCTTGGCTGAAGCTCAAAATCCCTCCCCAGCTCCCTTTGGAGAGAGGTATTCAAAGACCAGGAGGTGTAAGAGCCAAAAACCCACTTGGAAGAATAACTTGCTAAAGGCACCCTAAACTGCTGATAAATCCCTTTTCATTCATACAGAACAGAACATCTCCCAGCAAATGGAGCACCAAGGCAGCTGGGAAGGGAAGGCTCAGCATTGAAGGCACTCAGGGCTGTGCTCACCCACCCCAACAGCAGAAAAACCTGAGGAGCAGCTGCCCCTGTGTCCACCTGAGCCCACAGAGCTCAGAGGTGGCAGCAGGGAGGAAGAAGAGCTCTGGCAGGATGGGACAAGGGGATGATGCTTCATTATCACTATTGAGTCAGGAACAGATAATAAATGACACAGACTCCAATGAGAAGGCTAAGAGACCAGAAGCCCCCAGTTTATTGGAACCCCTTCTTTTATACCCTAGTCTGATCCAGGTGGACTTGATTGGTCATTTAATCAACACATTTCCCATGACTGACTAATTAAAAACACATCCATTGGTAAACATCTTATGAGGGGGGGAAAAAAAAAAATTATTACAAACACCACCTGCAGATAGTTTACCATTTGTTTACCATTCTTTCTCTCTGCCTCCCTAAAACTTCCCAGACGAATCCATGGGAAAGCTTATCTGGCTTTCTCTTTCTCTGATCAGACTGTCATATCCACACTGCTTTTCCACAGCTTTTCCCAGATTGTCACCAAGCTCAGCCCAGGCAGCTGAAGGGACACTGGGCAGGGCCATTTCTGCCTGGAGGAGCCCTCGTGGCCATCCCAGTGGGTGCTCTCTGCATGTGGGCTCTTTGCTGGGCTGTTCCTGCCAGCCCTGTTTGGAAGGAATCCTCTGCACAGATTTCTCGTGGGAAAACCTCCCACGTGCTGGACCAGGAGGTTCCTGGGGACAAACGGGAATGGCAGGGATCCCAAATGCCACGGAGCCCCTGCCAGACTGTGCTTCCACAGCACCCCCAGCCTGGCACAGCTCTGGGGCTGCCTGCTCTGTGCCAGGGCACTCTGCAGACAGCTCTGACTCCTAAAAGCAGCTTCACCTGTGCATGATAGCAGAGGCTGAGGGAAACATTCACTTGGCTACGGCGTTTATAAGCATTATTTACAGCAGCCCTGCACAGCCACGAGGAGACAGCACGTGTGACAGATGTGCAGGGCTCTCTGCTGTGCTTTGTCACCAGCAGAGCTCCTCTGGAATGATGATGAGTTGTTCCTGTGAGACAGCAGCGCTCCCTGCTCATCTCAGTCCACGTTAACCTTTGGTGGCCTTGCCTGGGGTGCCCACAGGAGGCTGCACTGGCAGCCGTGTCCTTTTCCTGCAGTGAAGATGTGGTAATTAGTCCACAGTTACCTTCCTGCCCTACTTTGGAAATGACATTTACTCCTGGAGTTTCTCTGGCTGCTGCTCTTTAGCGCTAATTAATTCTGTGCTGCTCACGAGGGCTCTGCTCCATCGCCGGGGGAGCCCTGGCCACCCATGGAGCTCCTTCCTCTTCCATTCACTGATGCACCAGTAATTGGCTTGACTCCCTCTGCCCCTTCCTGAAGTTGTTTCTTCATCTGCAGAGCTCGAAGGGATGGCAAATGTTAATGTGCAGCTGATGGAGCGAAGGATTTCCTGCAGGAAGC
Organism: Peucedramus taeniatus; assembly: GCA_013400575.1. Taxonomy (NCBI): domain Eukaryota; kingdom Metazoa; phylum Chordata; class Aves; order Passeriformes; family Fringillidae; genus Peucedramus; species Peucedramus taeniatus. The sequence continues at coordinate 125,073 of WBNO01003439.1, read as the reverse complement.
TGCTGATCCATGAGTTTGCTCAGACAGCAGCCACCAGCAAGGGACATGGGGTTACACCCCCTGATCTGCCCCAGAAATGGCCAAAAACTGTCACTCATGAATGCCTCTAATTGCTGAACACATCACAGCAAAGCAGTCCTGAGCACTTTGCACATCCCAGTGGGAAAATTGAGAGGCTGACAGGGAAATCCCTCATGGCACAAGGCAGGCCCTGCAGAGAATCCCAAACCTTCAGGAGCCAAAGGGGAGAGCCTTTCAAGCTCTCTGCAGTGCCTGGTGCTGTTATCATGTCCTGATAAAGAGAGGGAAATCAAATTTCCAATGAAGGGAAATGAATGTTTTCCTGCACAGACACCTGAGCTCCCCCGGCAGCACCAGCGGTGCTGATTTTACTGCCGTGCCTGTGGCCTCTCAAAAGTGTGGTTCACACTTTATAAATGGCACCAGTGCTGTTTTATGGGGAGGGGGAGGGAATTCCCCACAAATTTTGAGTGGTGGATGAAAAAGCACACAGTAAATCAGCAGGGAGGAGGAGGAGGAGGAGGAGGAGGAGGAGGGGAGCGTGGAGCAAACGCTGTCACAAATCTGCGGGGCTGTCACGGGGGGGCTGTGACTGCGGGGCCATGGTTTTTGGGGTCTGGAGCTTTAAATCTCCCTTAGAAACTGTGGGATTACAGCCCACTGTGTGCCTACAGCCCTGTAGGCTCCAGGGGCCTACAGAGCGTGGCCAGCCAGTGAGGAGCAGAACCTCACAAAAAGGCTCTGCTGGAGGAGCCTTGGTGGCTTCTCTTCTGCTGAGCAGGGTTAGGGTTAAGGTTAGGGTTAGGATTAAAGTTAAGGTTAGGTTTAGGGTGAGAGTTAGGGTTGATTAATTTGGTGTCAGAGTTAAGATTAGGATTAGGATTAGGATTAGGCAGGAATTTCTTCCCAATATCCAACCTAAATTTCTCCTCTTTCTGTCTTTCCTCTTTGTCCTGCCATTGCAGAGACTTGTCTAAAGTCCCTCTCCCGATCTCTTGGTGCCCCTTTAAGCCCTGAAAAGGTCTCTAAATTGACCCTGAGTCCTCCCTTCCCCAGGTGAACAGCCTCAGCTCTCCATCCCCACTGTAAACCTGTTCACTTCAGTGCTGTCAGCCCTCTCCAGCACAGGGAGCAGCATCACCGTGCACTGCCAAGGGTGAGGCGGGGGGGGCAATGCCCAGCTGATTCTCCCCACACCATGCCAGGTTGGTGGGTTTGTCCCTGCACGTGCCCTGCAGGCAGGTGGAGATGGACAGCTCCTTTGTGCTGCCTCCCGTGCTGCAGAGCCAGCCTGCAGCCATTCTTTTTATTGCTGATGCTGCTTCCTATGGAAACAATTTAGTGCTAATAAGCTCCATTTATAATAGTAAGGAATGGTTCAGTGGGATAATTGTCTCTAAATACCATTCATAGCTGTGTTGCTTTTCCTGCGTGTTGCTAATTATTCTGCATCTGAAATAGCACCCAGAGAAGCCACTGAATGCCACTGAATAGGGCTCTGAGCACTCCAAAAGGATGAGGCAGGGTATGATTAGGAATATCAAGGCCCTAATCCAGCAGACAATGCCCTCTCCCCATGTCTGTACAAAACCAGAGCCTTTGCTGGGGAAATGCAGTGTTCACTGAGCCCCAGCGAGCCTGCAGGGATGGAGGAGAAAGTTCCTGTCACTGAGGCAGTGCTTGGAGAATCCCAGAATCCCAGAATGGTTTGGTGGGAAGGGACCTTAAATCCCATCCAGTGCCACCCCTGCCATGGCAGGGACGCCTTCCACTGTCCCAGGCTGCTCCAAACCCCAATGTCCAACCTGGCCTTGGGCACTGCCAGGGATCCAGGGGCAGCCACAGCTGCTCTGGGCACCCTGTGCCAGGGCCTGCCCACCCTCACAGGGAAGGATTCCTCCCTAATATTCAACCTGAATTTTCCTTCTTTCTGTCTGAAGCCGTTCCCGATGTCCTGTTGATGCCTTAAGTTTTAGTTTTTCTATTTTCAGATTCTGTGCTGCTTTAGTGTGCATTTCTGAGCTTCACATTAAGTGTTGGTGAGCTCTCTTCACAGAGCAGGGAGACAAAACATTTCCTTCTCTAGCTGGGGACCAAGGACAAACGATCCAAATCTCAGGCCCAAGAGCACAAACAACGTGGGCTGAAGAGAGAAAAACAAGAAGGATGGGACTGCATGGGCTAAAGCTGGAATTGGACAATGAACTCCAATCTGCAAATGGAGCAGAACTGATCAAAGGGAGAGACCCCGTGCCCGCTCGTGCATTTTGGGACCATTTTGGTTCATCTTGGGTGTAGCCCTGGCTGGGCTCTTGTGCTGCCCAAGGTGGATCCATGGAGGCCTCCTAATAAATCCCTGCTTTATTCTTCAGCTCTGTGCAGCCTCTGTTCTAGGTCAGCCTTCCCAAGGCATCACTGTCACTCCCACTCCTGATGAAAGGTCCCTCTCCAGCTTCCTTGTAGCCCCTTTCAGGTCCTGGTGGCCAAGGCTGCAGCTCAGACACCCCTGCTCTACCCAGCCCTGGGAGAACCCTCCTGGGCTGCTCTTTTCAGGGACTGCACAACAACAGATCTCGAGCAGCAGGAACTGAAATCCATGCCTGGTACACCCACCATGTGTACAGAATGGTGATCCCATCACTCCCTCAGATGATTTGAGCTGGGCTTAACTTCTAAGACTCATTCAAGTTGAAAAAAAACATTTGTCAGTGGCTCTCCCCAGTTTCAGGAGCTGAGAAGCCAGGTCCTGGGCCATCTTCGGTGTGCCCTTCCTGGTGGGAAAGCTGATCCCTTGGATGTTGGAGCTATGGATCACTATGGTAACATTATAATTGACATTTCTGGGGGATTATGGAGTCTGAAAGTCATAAACTTAATGAAAGTATGTTTTTATTGCACTTCAACTTCATCTCTGATTAAATCAAATTTGCATAATGGAAAGTTATTACATTTCCACGTTTCTAATTTCCCTTCCACCCCCTGCTCCTTTTTGCTCTTTTTGACAAGTGTGTCTCAGGTTTTGTCTGCAGCCAGGGCTCTGAAGGTCGCCTGAGCCACAGCTGGGTGAAAAATGCTTCTAATAATTTGTGTGAAAGTGAAGTCCTGAGAGCTGGGTGCTCTGTGGTGTCTGAACAGCCTCTCCTTCCTCCCCAGTGAGGAGAGCACTGCAGCACCTCTGCTGCTGAAAGGTAATTTATCAAGGAGAGGCCAAGCGCTCTGCCTATCCCCAGCCTCACCTTTACACAGCATTTTAAGCAGCCAGTGTGTTTTTATTTAATATTTATTTAAATAAATAAATAAATTTATTTAATATTTCTTTATTTCAATAAACAAAGCTCCCAGCCCTGCCAGCAGGTGAAACGCCCTGGGAGAAGCCTTATTTGCCTTGGCTTTGCCAGGAGAGTGGGACAAACTCTTCTCCAGGCACAGCAAGCTCTGCACAGGTCCCTGAGGTGACCTCCCCTCTGCTCTGGTTCCACACAAGGCACGAGGCTGACCCGTGTAGGGCACGAGGGTCTGAGAGCCCCGCTGGAGTCTGGGTTCTGCAGAGTTTGTGGCACGAAGGCAGAGAGCCCCAGCCCCAGCCTGGGCTGTCCCCTGCCCTTGGGGCTGCTCCAGCAGTGGGATGTGGCACAGGCGCCGTTCCTGTGCACTGGGTGTCCTCTGCTCCAGGTGTCACCTCCCCAAGCTGGGCAGAACCCCCTGGGGCCTGGCCGTGTGCAGGTGCCAGGGCCGGTGGCACTCGCCGGTGGCCGCTGCCGTGTCCTGGCTGCCGCGTGGCTCCATCTCCTGAGCACATCCCAGCAGGCTGCAGCTCCTTCCTCCAAAGCCCCCTCCTGCACCAGGAGAGGGAGAGGCAGGAGCAGCACTGCCCACACCCCTGCCAGCTCTGGGGATGGGACAGTCCCTGCCTGGGGACAGAGGGCTCTCATTGGGGCCACCTCCTGCAGGTGGGCAGGGTGAGGGCTCCTGGCTGCCCTCTCAGCTCTTGGGGTGACCATTCCCATCCAAATTTTCTACCCTCCACACTCTCCCTTCTCCTCACGCTGTTCCTCCTCCTTTGTGCCCTCCACAAACACACACACTTTTGCTATGATCAGCCTTTAGGATTTCTGCCCTTTTCCTCCAAAATTCCTCCTCCAGGTGGTGTTTGCTCATCACAGAGGTGTGGGATGAGTGGGCTCCATTTTGAATCCCCACCCCAGTGGAAATCACAGACCTTTAGGATCTGACAGTTCAGCTGGAATCCAGCCATGTATTTTTATATAGCTCCATGTATTTTTGTTATGCTCAGTAAAAAGAAAAGCTTCTTGGAGTTTTCTCTGGGTTGTTTGATGTGGTTTTTTTTTTTTTTTTTTTTTTTTTTTTTTTTTTTTTTTTTTTTTTTTTTTTTTTTTTTTGTTTTTTTTTTTTTTTTTTTTTTTTTTTTTTTTTTTTTTTTTTTCCTTAGAAACCTGACCGTATCTGCTAAAAAATGCAGCTGAAAATGCAATTTTTTTTTTGACAGGCCTTCTCATGAAGCAATAAAAGCCACTCTCCAGGGATTAAGGGCAGTGGGGCTGGCACCACTAATGAAAATAAACAGGCATTTCCAGCAACATTTAGCTAAAGACCTGTCCTGCAGGGAGAAACCTCATCCCAGAATGGGGAGGGAAAAGGCTGCTCCATCATGGGCCAGGCCAGTGCTGAGGGACAGGGACAGGACAGGGACAGGACAGGGATGGGACAGCGACAGAAACAGGACAGGGACAGGGACAGGACAGGGAGGGTGACCTCTGTCAGCCCAGCATGGGGACAGGGAAATGCTGTTTGAGCATTTCTGTGGGAGCCACAGAGCCCTGCTGGGATCAGGGACAGTTTTTCAAGGAATGAAGAGTCTGAGTGTGGGATGTGGTGGGATGTCCTCTGCTGGTGGTGGCAGCCCCAGGGCAAGGTGTGAAATCCAGGGATGTGGGAGCATTTCCTACAGATATCCCCAAGGAAATCTTGCCTTGTTCCAGTGCATTTACCAGGCACTGGATACCTCAGTCCCTGCAGATCCTGCCGTTTTTCCCACACTTTGGGAAGTTTGCACCTCTCCAGAGCTGTGGAGGCACTGCTGCCTCAATTCCATCCCCCTTCAGAGATGTCCTGTAAAGCTCTGGTGTCCCTGGAGACCCTGGCCTGTCCCCCTGAGCCCAGAGCAGCCCCCCAGCTCCTGGGGAAGGGGCAAAGTTGGAACCTGGAGCCAAGGGCTGTAAATCCACTGCATTTCCCACCTCGCTCCTGCTCCATCCCCTGGCTCAGACTGGTCCCAAGGCCTGTCCCAAGCTGTGAGTGCAAATCATGGGCTCCCCCTGACTCTGTCACCTCATCCTGCCTCTCATGTCCCTCAGCAAAGGAGCTGGAGTCAGGCTCTCTGCACTCACTCCCTGCATTATGTTTTGGTTAAAAAAACCTGAACTTCCCTGGCTCCCACTGCCCTCACTCCCTGCATTATGTTTTGGTTAAAAAAACCTGAATCTGCTCTCCTCCCCACCAGGATTAGGATTTAGTCCTTCCTTTCAGGCTCCTGCACCCCTGAGCAGCAAGGATCCAATTCAGGGAACAGAAAAGAGCCACACACTCTCCTGTTGGAGCTGGAAAACCCCACAGGGATCATCAAATCCAGCCCCTGCATCGATGGCAGGAATGTTGTGCTGCATGAGTGCAGGGAGGAGCAGGAAGGGAATATTCTGGGCACTACCAGAGGTGTGTCTGTTTGCCTTCAGGCAGAGAAGGTCCAGCTATAAAACACCAGCTCCTTGGAGAACACTCAAGTCAACGCTTTTCTCTCACAGAAAAAAATGAAAGAAAGAGATTTCAGCTTTCTGTGAAATTTCCAGCCCCTGCTCCAAAGCACAGAAGAGCTGGAATTATTCAAAGAATGAGTCTCCAGTGTTCCTTGTCTTATCAAAATGAGGCCTTTTGTCTCCAGCTGAGGCTCAGAAACAGCAGAGTTGTGTGGATGAAACACAGCAGAACGCTTCAGCCTCTGCCAGAACCCCGAGGTGGAAAATTTCAGCCCAAAGATCCAAGTGTGGCAGAGGAGGAGGGAGCTGAGGGCAGGGCTGTGCAATGGGCAGCTCTGAAATTTCCAGTCTTCCTTGTGTCCCTGGGAATATTGGCATTTCCAGCTCAGTGCATGCTGGAGGGCTCTGCTGGGTGGGGGCCAGCCCTGGGGAGGCAGGACCAGTCAGCAGGAGCCAAATTGCCCAGGGAACAGCATCCCCAGGCTGGACTCTGTGCTGAGCCAGGGAGGGCCCTGGGCAGCCCCAGTGCCCCAGAGCACCCACCTGCAGCATCCCAGCCATCCCAGCAGGGCTTGGAGGAGGGCTGGCCCCGCTGCCAGCACCTCTGCATGGAGCATTTGTCACCCAGTCCTGCCCAGGGACCAGCCCTGCTCACTAATAGAGAGGAAATTCTGCCTCTGGAATGAAAAGTGGAAGGGAAATGATATTTCTTCATCCATTGTGATTTGTTAATTGGTGGAGAGAGCTCCCATTTATAACCCAGAATCCCAACAGAAATTGCCTTGCCTGGCCCAACCCATTTCTAATTCTCCTGGGCACTGATTGCTGCTTCTCCCAGACTTTTTTAAGGATGACAAAGGAGCTAAAACCTGGCACAGCACCTGCCACTGCCCCCAGCCCCAAGTGGAGCCCTGCCTGATGTGCTGAGCCTTTATCCCAAGCCCTTTGGGAGAGAGGCAAACACAGGCTGGAAGTGAGGGCTGGGAAGGAAAGTGTCCTTTGATCCAGGCATTCCCTTCACTGCTCTTCATGAAGAGAAGGAAATGTCCCTGACACAAAGAGAAGGAAATATCCCTCACATAAAGAGCAGGAAATATCCCTCACATGAAGAGAAGGAAACGTCCCTCACATGAGGAGAAGGAAATGTCCCTCAGATGAGGAGAAGGAAATGTCCCTCATACGAAGAGAAGGAAATGTCCCTGACACGAGGAGCAGGAAATGTCCCTCATACGAAGAGAAGGAAATGTCCCTCAGATGAGGAGAAGGAAATGTCCCTGACACAAGGAGAAGGAAATGTCCCTCAGATGAGGAGCAGGAAATGTCCCTGACACAAGGAGAAGGAAATGTCCCTGACACAAGGAGAAGGAAATGTCCCTCAGATGAGGAGCAGGAAATGTCCCTGACATGAGGAGAAGGAAATGTCTCTTCCATCCGTGCCCGCCCAGAGCCCAGGCAAGGCGTGCAATCGTTCTGGCTGTGCTGGGAGCGCAGCTGCTGATGTGGAAATGCTCTGCCTGGCTGCTCAGGCAGGGATTCAGTCACCCACGAGTGACAGTGCCCAGGGCAGGCTGGCACATGGGCACGGGGCTGGCAGATGTGGCCAGCACCTTGGAGTGGTGGCTGCAGGAGCTCTGCTCTCGCTGAACACCCTCAGGGCTTGGGGTGACAGGAGCCATCCCCTTTGCCTGGAACACGGCAGGAGCTTTAGGAAAGTGGCACTGCACCCAAAGAAGCAAAGAAGGAAAAATCCAGGAAATCTAGAATTTAAAAAAGGGTGTTTTCTTCATGGATTATTGTTAAATTGAGACTTTTTAATCCCAGTGAGACACAAGCCATGGTTCTGGTGTCCTTCCAGAAACAACACCTGTTGTTCTGTGCCCTCCAACACTGATATTTCCTACCACCATCGTGCTCAGTGCCTGGAAAAGCCAGAAAAAATGGGTGAATCTCTGGCTGGAGCCTTTGGTGAAGCCTGGACAGCCACAGCCCAGCCAGGAACAGGTTAAAGTCTGTGCAGCTGGTGGAATTCAGAGTAAATCCTTTGTGTAAGCAAACAAGCTCTGGCAAATCCAGGTTCCTCCAGTGTGTTCCTAAACGATCCTTTAAGAGTTAAACAAAACAGTGACTGGTGCCTTTTAAACATGAGTGACCTTTCTTGTGGTTCTTTCTCCCAGGTAAGTGTATTTTCATTTTAAAGTCTTTAAGGTTTGGGAAGTGAATATTTGGAGTGTGGGGTTTTAAAATATCTGGTGAACAAAACTCCAATATTGACCAGAAGCTGGATTAGCTCAGGCTGGGATTCCTTTGCTTGCTCCCAAAGCTGTGCAGGCTCCAGCTCCTTGGAATGCACTCCCAGAGCACATCCTGAGCAAGGGGCACCAGGAGGGAGCCCTCAGGCCCCTGCTCCTCCCCTGCAGGGCACGAGGCCACCCTGAGCTCCTGCGGGGCTTTTCATGGTACATAAATCCCAGAATGGGCTGGGTGGGAAGGGACATTAAAAATTGTCCTTAAAGTCATGAGCAGGGACACCTTCCACTGTCCCAGGCTGCTCCAAGCCCCAATGTCCAACCTGGCCTTGGGCACTGCCAGGGATCCAGGGGCAGCCACAGCTGCTCTGGGCACCCTGTGCCAGGGCCTGCCCACCCTCACAGGGAACAATTGCTAATTCCCAATACCCCATCCAGCCCTGCCCTCTGGCAGTGGGAGCCTGTTCCCCCTTGTCCTGTCCCCCATCCCATGTCAATTGTCTCTCTCCATGTTTCCTGCAGCTCCTTCAGGCCCTGCAAGGCCACACTGAGCTCACCCCAAAGCTTCTCCTGTCCAGGTGAACAATCCCAGCTGTCCCAGCCTTTCCTCCCAGCAGAGCTGCTCCATCCCTGGGATCATCCTGGAGCCTCCTCTGGGGTCTCTGCAGCAGCTCCAGCTCCTCCCTGTGCTGGGCCCGGGGCTGGGGCAGTTCTGCAGGTGGGACAGAATCCCCCCTCCCCTCCCTGCTGCCCACGCTCTTCCCTCAGATTGAAGTTCTTTTTTGTTAAAACCTCTGCTTCTGGTTCCACACCCTGATTTCAGTGAAGAGGAGATCCAGGTGCTGAGGGGGTCACCAGGCCCTTGTCACCCCTTCCCAGTTGTGGAAGAGTTGTGACAAACCATCACTTCTGCCTTTCTGCAAGGGAAACAGGTCCTGGGAGCAGATGGGAGTCATGGGAGAAGGTCAGTGCAGGGCTGGCTGTTCTGGGAACCACTGCTGGCTTTGCTGCCATGGCTCAGGATTGAACTTCTGGCTCAGGACTTCTGAAGAGCTTTAATCCTTGGCCTCCTGGCCAGATGGCTCAGCAAGAGTGTCCCTGAGCAGGAGGCTACAGGCAGGGCCTCCAGGAGGACTTTTGACCCCTCTGGCTCAGTGTCCTCATCCACCCAAGGTGATTTTGCTCCATTTGCATCACTCTGAGAGAGAGGGTTTGAAAAGACTTTCCTACAGCTTGGAACACACAGCTCCCTCCACCTGATGCAGTGGCTGTGCCTTCCTGGGCATCTCCCACAGCCTCAGCCAAAGAACAGGATGGGAACACACGTCATCCAGCTGCTCACTGAGCAAAAGGGGGATTCCTAAGGACAAGTCCCCCAGCACGCTGGGGATGATTTCCCTGTGTGGGTGCAGTGGGACAGGCTGGCCAAAGCTGACAAGGAGAGCCCTGCCGAGGTGGGACCCGTGCCCAACACCACCCTGCTGTCCTGCTGAGCCTGGAGAGGCTCCAGGGCACCTGCATCACCCTGCCACCGGGAGATAAAAGGCACGGAGTGTGTGAAGCTCCAGATAGCAGGGATGGAGAGGGAACAAACACCGGGGAGCTTTGGCAGGAAGGGAAGCAGTAATCCCTTGGCTGCTTGACAGGGAGCTGCCAATTCTGCAGCAAGCCATGTCTCCAGCCTGCAGAGTTGGAGAGGATTGTCCCAAATAACCAGGTTTCCGTCAGAAAATTCCCATTTCTCAGCCCTTTGGAAGAATGGGAGCCCAGACTCTCCTTGTAGAGGAAGAGCTCTTGCATCGCTCAGGGAGTTGAGCTGTGGGGTGGAGCAGATGCCTTTAAAAGAATAAATATTTCTGGATCTGCTGTGCCAGTTCGTCAGTGCCGGTCGGTAACTGTCCGAGGGAGTCGGTCCCGTTCGGTCCATTCCGTTCGGCCTCCGAGTGGGTCAGTCCCGGTTCCGGCCGGTGCCGGTCAGTGCGGGTCGGTCCCGGTCGGTCCCGGTCGGTGCCGGTCAGTGCGGGTCGGTCCCGGTCGGTGCCGGTCAGTGCCGGTCGGTGCCGGTCAGTGCGGGTCGGTCCCGGTCGGTGCCGGTCAGTGCGGGTCGGTCCCGGTCGGTGCCGGTCAGTGCGGGTCGGTCCCGGTCGGTGCCGCGGGCGGTGCGTTACTGCCCCCTAGCGGTGCTGGCCGCGGGCCGCCGCCTCCAGGCGCTGCTCCGGGACCGCCGATCCCATCCCTGATCTCAGCCCCCCCCCCCCGATCCCAGCCGATTCCATCCCTGATCTCAGCCCCTCCCCCCGATCCCAGCCGATCCCATCCCTGATCTCAGCCCCCCCCCCCCGATCCCAGCCGATTCCATCCCTGATCTCAGCCCCTCCCCCCGATCCCAGCCGATCCCATCCCTGATCTCAGCCCCCCCCCCCCGATCCCAGCCGATTCCATCCCTGATCTCAGCCCCTCAGCCCTGATCCCGNCATCCCTGATCTCAGCCCCTCACCCCTGATCCCACTCTATCTCACCCCAGTCCCATCCCCTATCCCTACTAACCCACCCAGTCCCATCCCACTCTGATCCCAACTAACCCATTCCCATTTCACCCAATCACACCCACTCCCATCCTGCTGCCACCTGCTCCCTCCTGATCCCTCCCACTCCCACACAATTTCTCCTGATCTCATCCCACTCTCATATGTTCCACTCTGCTCCCACCAAATTCCATCCCATCCCACTCCCACCCCCACCTGATTGCATCCTACCCTCACCCACTCCCATCTGCTCCACCCAATCCCATCCCTATCCCATCCCTATCCCATCCCTATCCCATCCCTATCCCATCCCTATCCCACCCTGCTCTCAGCCTCTCCCATCTGCAATCTGCATTGTTTTACTTCCTCCTGCTCCTGGGCCTGGCAGTGAAAGGTTTGTGGAGGGGAAAGGAGGATCGGATCCATTCTGGAACTCATCCCTGGAGCAGCTCTGGCTGTACCAAAATCTGTCCCCATCACCATTTTTCCCCTCTCCCAAGAGGAAATTAGGGAACAGCACCATTGGACCCTCCAAGTGACAGCCACAGTGCCATGGCCCTGGTCTGGGAGCAAGGATTCCCATCCAGACAGGACTGGGAGAGGAGAAATTTCCCGTAGTTGGGAAATAACAGCTGAGCCAGGTTTCCAGTGGAGCATCAGGAATTCAGACTGTGATTTTCCTCCTCAAACCTGTCTGCTGAGAGAGATGGGAATGGGTCAGGACAATAAGTTTCATTCAGGAACAAGTGCTTCCTGGGATGAATGCATTCTGCAGGGATCCAGCGTGCTGCCAGCAGCTGGATGTGCTGCAGAGCCTGCTGAGAGCGGATGGGAACGGGAAGGACCAGGAACACAGCGACGCTGGAAGCAGCCTTCCTGTCAGGAGAGGCACTTCCAGACAGAAACGAATGGGGAATGTTAAAATATACAGGGAAATCAAGCAGGAACCAGGAGGGGGTAGAAAATAGATCATGGAGCTCTGGAGGAACAGCTGGAGTAAATTAAGGCAGGTAATTGGAGCAGGATAAGGTGGGTGAGCAACAAGGCTGGAAGGAGCTATTCTTAGTGCAGGCATTTACTCATCAGCACATGGAATCCTGCTCTTGGCTCGGGCTGGGAATGGTTTTGTCACTTGGCTGGATCCACTCATTATTCCAAGCCTGTGGTGGTACTTGTCTGGAGGTGTCCAGAGCCTGTGGTGACACCTGTCCAGAGGTGTTTGGCTGTGTCCAGAGCCTGTGGTGACACCTGTCCAGAGCCTGTGGTGAGACTGGTCCGGAGGTATCCACCCACGTCTGGAGCTGGGGGAGCCACGAGCTGCAGGGTGCAGGGAGGGGGAGTGCAGCTCTCCTGGCCCAGGGGAGGGGACAATCCCACTGGGATGCTGTGCCCTGGGGCAATGGTTTGGCTTTGCTTTGGAGCCCACAGAAGCAGGGGTTAATCCTTTTTTTACTGCGTGGGGTTCAGCTTCTGTTGCATTTCCCAGGAGCTGCTGAGGACTCCTGGACTGTGACACAACATCATCACCTGGGGACAGTGACCTTGGCACAGCTGCTGAGAGCCAGGGGAGAGCTGTGTCCCCCACAGGGCCGGGGAACCTGAGAGCCCTCAGAGCCCTCAGGCAGAGCTGGGAGGGGACAGGGCTGGGGGGAGCTGGGGCACCTTCCCCTGAGCAGGGGCAGCCACCACCCCTCCTGCCAGGGGCTGGGGTGTCCCTACGAGGGGGGCCCTGCTGTCCCCAGGTCACGCTGAGGAAGCAGCACTGGCTGTTGGCAGCCGAGCTTCATAGTGGCAGCAACTTTTCTGAATGTTTCCCAGAGCTGGGAATGACACTCTGGGCGGGTTATTCCAAGGTGGAATGGCTCATTCCCATCTCCAGGCCGTGGCAGGGGTGTAACGGCTCATTCCCATCTCCCTGGTGCTCGTTCTTGTGGCTGCACTGAGGATTTGTTGTTTGAGCTCAAAACATCCCTGTCAGTGTCTGGAACAAAATTCATTGGATTCATTCCTCCAAGAGAAGCCACTGACTCAGAGGTAACAACCACTTAGGCCAGTTAAGTCTCCTCCATTTGATCTAAAATATCAATTAATACAAACGACTGGAATGAAATAACCGTGCTTCAAACCCTTCTTATCCCTCAGCTGTAGAAGAAAATCCCGGCAAACAATTTCGAGTAAATACCTTCATTAAACACTGAAGGGAGGCGGCCGGGATTACAACATGTCTGTAAACAAGGGAACAAACAGGCTGATCTAATCTCACAAAAGAACAAAGCAAGTGTCGAGGGGACTGGGCTGTGTGTGACTAATAAAGGGCTGATAAGTAAATAATAACGGCAAGGACTAATTAATGGCTGAATATCGAGGGCTGCCAATGGGGGCAGGCGATGTGGGGAGCTGCTGGGGCCTAAACCATATTTTGTAAGGCCTTTCTTTTATAATATCTTTTACTTGTATGCAACACAGAGACATCTCCCAGTGGAAGAAGAGGGCTCAGTCCCCCAGCATTGTCTCCCCTGTGCCCTTTCCCCCCACCCAAACCTGTGTGGGCAGCAGCAGCAGCAGTGTGGATGTGCTCCCACACACCTGCCCCTCTCCATGTGTCCCTGCAGCCCAGAGGGACAGCAGCTGTGACACAGTGCTGGGGACAGGCTGCTGGCACGCAACTGCCGGCAAATGAATTTCATAAATCAAATTACTACCTCTGCTGCGTCCCAGAGCATCCCTGGAAATTTAAGGCGTCTCCTTAAAACGTAAATAGGAAAATAAATGCAGGAGGGCAGGGAATGAGGCTGGGGCTGGTGGGGTAAGGGTGGAGCAGAAAGAGTGTCCTGGCAGTTTAGGGGAGGACTTTAAACATCTATTTGGTTTTGGTTGTTTTGCTGGAGAAAAATGAAAATCTAGAGACCATCATTATCCTGGGGTTAGTAAAGCTAGAAAAGACCTATTGCTTGTGCATCCTGAAAAATCCAGCTGGTTATTTTTGGGGGTGGGAAGAGAGCTTCGTGCTTGCTCTTCCGAGAAGAGCAGAAACACATTGCCTGTGCTGATGGCATTTTGTCCCTGGAACTCATCCCACAGTTGATCACTCCATCACAGCAAAGATTTACTCCAATAGCTTTTGTGTTTTATAACATTCGCCAACAGTCTCGCTCTGCTTGCTGAAAACTCGAGGAGTGGGCAGTGCCCTCAGCATGGCCTCAGGAGCTCTGCTGCTCTCCCTGGAAAAGGATTTGTCAGCAGAGGTCAAAGCTTTTATTCCTGCAGGTGACAGAGTGGAAACAAACGGTCAGGCCTGGGGGTGAAGGAGCCTTTTAACTGCTCTGTCCTGGGGCATGGGGTTTGTCAGGCCTGGAAATGTCTGGCACTGACACCTGAGGTGCAAAGCTGAGCTCACCTGGGCCAGGGTTTGTGTGATGGGCTCTTGTCCCCAGCCCCTGTCTGCTCACCCTAAGGAGCACTCCCAGTGCAAGGAAAGGGATCCTCCTCCAAAAGACTCAGTGAAGGTGGTGTTTGCTGTGGGTTAACACTGCTCAGAGAGGGAGGGCAGGGCCAGCAGGGCACAGGGACTGAGCCCAGAATCACAGAATCACTGGGTTGGAAGAGACCTTCAAGATCATAGAGTCCAACCCAGCCCCAACCCCTCAACTGAACCCTGGTACCCAGTGCCACATCCAGTCTGTTTTTAAACACATCCAGGGATGGTGACTCCACCACCTCCCCAGGAAAGGCAAACCATTCCAGAACTTTATCACCCTTTCTGTAAAAAACTTTTTCCTGATACCCAACCTAAATTTCCCTTGGTGCAGTTTAAGGCTGTGTCCTCTGGTTCTGTCAGTGCTGCCTGTCAGAGCCACTGAGCTGAGCCCAGAGTGAGGGAAAAAGGCCTGGGGACCAATGGGTGAAGATCTCCAGCTCTCTGGGAAAAGGGGTCCCAACATGGCTCTCAGGTGGTTCCTGCCCCTTTCAAAACCTCAATGTCCCTTCATGTCACAGAAGGAAAGGAATCCTGCAAACCCATGGAGGTGCCTCTCCTGCCTCTGGAACACAAAATCCCCTGGCACTGGGGAGCCCGGGAGAGCCCTGGGCCCAACAAAATGCTGGGAGTTTCCTACATAATGCAGCTGCAGTTCTTAGGGAAAGAGAAGGAGGAGACCAGGGATCCACAGCTTCTCACATGCCTGCAGGCTCCAGGCAGGCCGAGCTTCAGAGATCTCCTCAGACAGGAGCTGCATCAGTGTCTGAGAGCCCTGGGGGTGTTATTCGGGGTGGATTTGTCTGACAGCCTTTTAAACCTGTCTATATTTCTTGTGGCAATGAGTTCCCCACCAACGCAGTGTTCAGTAAATGCTCCTATTTGGAGCCTGCCATGCTTAGGTGGTTTTGTTTTCCTGCTGGCTTTGCGTGACAGAGCAAACCTCAGGACACCTCGGAAAATGTCTGTGCCAAGCACCCACTTTTCTCCTGATGGATTCCCTTGGTCCTGGGGGTTAAGAAGTGGCGGGGGGAGAAACCTGAGCTGCTGTTGGATAGTCAGGGGTGGTATCTCACTCCTCACTGACAGAAGGACCCTTCCAGAACATCAGCTGGAGTCTCATCTCTCATCTCATCTCATCTCATCTCATCTCATCTCATCTCATCTCATCTCATCTCATCTCAATCTCAATCTCAATCTCAATCTCATCACCTCATCTCATCCCACCCCTGCCATGGCAGGGACACCTTCCACTGTCCCAGGGTGCTCCAGCCTGGCCTTGGGCACTGCCAGGGATCCAGGGGCAGCCACAGCTGCTCTGGGCACCCTGTGCCAGGGCCTGCCCACCCTCCCAGGGAACAATTGCTAATTCCCAATACCCCATCCATCCAGCCCTGCCCTCTGGCAGTGGGAGCCATTCCCTGTGTCCTGTCCCTCCATCCCTTGTCCCCAGTCCCTCTCTAGCTCTTCTGGAGCCCTTCAGGTACTGAAAGGCCACAATAAGGTCACCCTGGAGCCTTCTTGTTCAACTTCCCTCTTGCTACAGGCCTGAGGAATTCAGTCAGGTTTTGTGGTCAGGTTTTCTGCTACTTCTGAGCCCTCAGCACGTGGAGCAGGAGGAGGAGGAGGAGGACAGGCAGCTCCTCCTGCTCATCTGCAGGGACAGCAAACAGGGCTCTCCCCTGCCACATCCATGGATGTACAGATCGAGGGGTTTTCCAGCATTCAGGGATTGCTCTGGCTCAAATGTTTTCTTTCTGCCTTTTCTGTAATTGTATCAATGTGAAAAAAAAAAAATGTAAATAGGAATTTTAATAAAAGTATAGCAGTAAACAGATCTAATCTCTAACCTTTTGAAATATGAAGAAGCTACTTTATCTGTAAGGAAGCACAATCTCTCCCCAGCAGAGATGGGAATTTGTGGGAGTTAAATTAACTAAGGCAGTGCTCCCCTCTTGCTCGTTGAATGTAAACGAAGCATATTGAGGATTATTGCAAAGGGAGAATTAATAAAAATGGAATGGGAACATTTCAGATCCAGGCATGTTTGCTAATCGTTTCCCAGGCACAGGGAGAGCAGCCTGTGGTCCCAGCACCTCCTTCCCTGCTTCCACGGAGAAACAGGAGAAATCCTGTGGAGGGCCTTGCAGTGGGAACCAGGGAGCTGCTGGAATGAGGAGTGCTTGCAATTCCATGGTTCCATCTGCACACAGCTCTGCAAAGAAAAACCTTTACACAGTGGGGGTCCTGGCCCTCCAACTCTGAATTTGTGGGTGTCACTTGGTGTCCCCCACTTCACCCACTGTGGGCTGCTCGTGGGATGTGTCCATGGATGGGCTTTAATGTCCCTTCCAACCCAAAACATTCCCTGGTTTTATGATAATTTCTCATGTCATTGCCCGGTTTTCTGAAGAAGTTTGAAGTCCGTAGGGCCAGAAGTCCTGACAGAACCTGCTCCTTGCCCAGTTGGGATGCTCCTTCCTCCTCTCCTGGGCCACTGTGCTGGCTGCAGGCAGCAGCAATTGGACTCCTGAAGTGCTCCTTTGTCTGCTCAGAGGAGTGAATTGGCAGCAACACAAAGACCTAAAGAAAATAATTCCCATTAAGCCAGGGGCACCCTGCCTGAGCAGTGCCTGCCTCAGCCCCAGAGCTGTTCCTCCCACTGCCCCCTGCTCGGGATTTGTGATTGTTCGTGCCCATGGCAAGGATTGCCCTGGCCTGCCGTGCACACCGTGCTCCCATCCCACACTCTTTTCTCAATTGTGCAAGCCTGGGGTTCTGCTTTCTTTGGTCTCCCTCTCAGCCTTGAAAAATATCCTAATTTCAGAGAGCTCTCAGCTCTATTCAAAGGACTTTTGAATCCTCCCATTTTCCAGTCATTCACCTGGCCCATGAGCGACTGGGAAGAACTGGCTCATCCCTGGGGATTTTAGAAAAGGTATAAAATTCACATGTAAAGAGAAACAGAGGGACTCAGGGAGCCTGGGAGCAGATGTGTCACTCTCTCTGAAGTCCCTGTCATGCCTGAGGAACTCATTTGCTTTCTGGAGAAATCTGTCTGCCTGGCATGGGGGCTGAGGGAGGGGTTGGCACCCTGCAGGAGCTCACCTGGAAAACTCCTGTGTCTTTATCAGCCCATGGTATGAGCCCTGCACTTGGAATCCAGGAATCTCCTGAGCTGGAAGGGACACACAAGGATCCCCAGTCCACTCCTGGCCCTGCCCAGACCCCCCAACAATCCCACCCTGTCCATCCCTGGCAGTGCTGTCCAAAGGCTCCTGGAGCTCTGGCAGCCTCGGGGCCGTGCCCATTCCCTGGGGAGCCTGGGCAGTGCCAGCACCCTCTGGGGGAAGAACCTTTCCTGATCTCCAGCCTGACCCTCCCTGGCCCAGCTCCAGCCATTCCCTGGGTCCTGTCCTTGTCCCAGGGAGCTGCAGCTCCTCGGGAGCACCAGGGCTGTGATGGCATCAATGTCCCCCAGGCTGCCCAGCCAGGTGTGAGGGCCAGCCCTGGGTGAGCTGTGAGAAGATGAGATCTGGGATCACACATCTTCCAAGCTCTGGCAGGCTGCAAATGCATTCGGGTGTGGCCTTGAGCGCCTGGTTTCTGCTGCTAAATTAAAACATCCAGATAAAAGAGTCAGAGGCAATGGATGAGATGTGTGGAGGAAAGGAAAAGGCCCGTTCACATCACCTCAAGGCTGGCTGTGCCTGAGCTGTCCCTGGTGGCCTGGCTGAGGTGGGATGGACACAGGGATGGTTGGACTTGCAGAGCCTGGGAGCTCTCTGATGCCACATTGCTGGGCTTGGAGGCAACATCAAATCAGTGCTAATTGCTCTCATCTCTCTGCTGTTATCACCTGCATCCAGCCCTGGCTGGTAATGACCGTGCAAGGTGGGGATGTTCAGCCTGGCTCCTTCCATCTGCTCCTCTGCTGGCTCCTCCTGGCTCAGGCAGGCGCTGCCGAGTGCCTGGAGCTGCAGGGCAGTCTGGATGGAAGAGTGGCTGCTGGGTGTGCCAGATCCCAGGAAAAACCAGATCTGTGGGACACTGATGGAGCATCGCCTGGCTGGCAGCTGGGAGAGAAGCCTGCCCTCGTGGCAGGCACAGGCTGTGCCATGGAAGTGACAATAGGGACTGTAATGACACGGAAAAGAAAAGCTCCCACTGCTCTCCCTTCTGTGCACATGCAGCCAGATAAAGGAAATTAACCCCTGACAGCCCATCTGGGCAGGGCCCTGCACAGCCAGGGGTCACCCTCAGGTGTGTGCTGCCCTCCACGGGCTGAGGAACCCTGGAGAAGCCCCAAACTTGCAGTGGCAAAGGCAGGAAGCCAAAGCAGATCAAATGATCTTTCCTAGACTGTCAGGCCTGGAAGCAGTGAAAGAGAAACCCACACTGAGGTCTCTTCAATCCCTTCTTTCTCCCTGGCTCCCCAGAGGTGTCACAGTTTGCAGAGAATATTTGGAGGGTTTCCCTTGTGCTGGATTTTCTCTTAGTATCAGGAAGGATCCTGCAAGAAAATGGAGAGATGATTTATAAGGCTGGATTGACAGGACAAGGTTTGAATAGCTTCAAACTGAAAAAAGGGAAATTTAGGTTGGATATTAGGAAAATTTAGGGCTTTGTAGAATTGCAGTGGTAAAAGCACTTTCTAAAGGCTTCTCCGTGTGCAGAGCTGGATAAATAATGAGGAATTTCTCATTTGCTGTAGGAGTTTCTTTGTCTTCTGCTTGCAGATGGCCCCATTTGAAGGGAGTGCATTGCTGAAGTGCCTGGCCAATACAACACCTCTGTGAAGTCCCTGCACCTCTCCCAGGAGTGCTAGTGGCCCCTTTCCTGCACAGGTGGGCACCTTGTCTGCCAAGCTGGGCACAGCTCACATCTGTTCCTGGCCTGGCAGCCTCGTGCCCCTGAGTGAGACAGAACAGGAGACAGGGACAGGTGACAGCTGCAGGACAGAGCTGTGACAGTCACTGCACTGGGCTGAGTGATGGGAACGGGGAGAAAGAAACAAGAGGTTCCCATGGGGAAAGAGAATCCCAGCTCCTCAAATTGTACAAAACCATACAAACAACAGAATCCTCTCAGGCAGCAGAGAGTAAACCAACCATGAAAAGCTGGTGAAATGTCCCTGTTTTGCTCTGGTTTCTTGTCCTGTCCTTCGAGGCAGCTGCTCAGAAGCTGCAGGAGAAGGTGAGCACATCTGGCCCAGCCTGTGTGAGGCCCTGCCACCCCTGTGCCTGCTTGTTCCCCTCGCATTTCCCTGCTCTCTGTTCAGTCTGGTTTGTACCTGGAATAAGCAGCCTCTTGCCTGCTACAAACCCGGGATCCACCCATTCCTATTCAGGCAAGAAGGAATCCAGCTCCACGGAAATAATCCCCCAAACTCCTATTAGGAGCTTTTTGTAGCTACATTAATTTTAGAAGAAAAATTAGGTCCGAAGTGCTGGGCTCATTTTAATGAAGATTTACAGTCACAATTGAATCCCCTGATGAGGAGGAATCAGCTTTTGAGCACAGCAGACTCATCAGAAACTCCTCTCAAAGTCATCAGAGGCCGATGAGGGGTGGCAGGACAAGGGGCTGAGGGGGGCGATGCTGGGGAGGAATTGGATTTCGGGACTTTCTGAACCTGCACTTCCCTTCCCTGCCTGCAGCCGCGGCAGCTCCGGCACGGAGATGAAAGCACCCGGCAAAGAAGATAAACAAGAAAACAGCTCTGGAACAGTCACGCTGCCAAAAACAACCTGGGGAGGATGGGACGGGAGATGAAAGAGAAAGTGCTGGAGGTTTTGGAGTGACTTCCAGGTGGGGATGGAGCTGTCACAGAGTCACTGTCACACAGCTCCGCGGGCATGGGGGGAGTGCAGCTCAGGCATTCTCTCCCGCAAGCATCCCAGCCTCTGTCCTTCCCTCCCACAGCCAGCAACGCGGCTCCAAATCCCAGGAAAGTCCCAGAAATCCGACGTTGTTCCTTAGGGACTCTTTCCTTCTTTTCACATTTGCTTCAGCTTCTTCTCTCCCGTATTTTGGCCCCAGGCAAGGCAATGGGATTATACCGGGCATCCAGGGAAGCTCTGTTCTTCTCTGTTCAATTCTGATAAATTGATCAGGAGGAGGCAGAGGCATGTGGGTGGGGTTTCATCGTCACCTCGGTGTGATAAAGCTGTGGTGGCACCAGAGGAACACGCGGAGTCCAAGGCTCAGCCAGTTCAGGAAGCTGGGCAGGCACGGAGGAAAAGCAAATCTCAGCCCACAAATATCCCATGAGGCAGAAAACCTGGCACTCAGTGTTTCACCAGGCACTCTCTGTGCCCTTGTAATGTTTGGTGTAAGGACAGAGGTTTGCCAATTGTTTCTGTCTCAAAACCATTGGATCTTTTCCCCAAGGACTGCTTTCAGCACAAAGCCTTGCCCACCTGGGAGAGGACACTGGGTTTTTGAGTGGCAGCTCCTCTCCCCTGAGCGGAGCCACTGCAGAGACCCAAGTTCCTGTGTAGGTGTGCAGGGATCAGCCAGGTGAGGGAAGGACCCGGATTGTTCCATCTGGGTGCCTCCCACACTTTGCAAAGCCTTGGAGAAGCAGAGACAGTTTTAAGGCAACCCAGGGCTGAGGATGCTTTCTGTGGTGAATTTGATGAGGACATGTGGAAGGCCCACAGTGTTTGGAGATTGCTCCCTACATCAGTCAAATCTGCTTTACAACCTTTTTTTGTCAGGGTTTGCCAGTCACTCATAACAGGAGAATTATCCCCAAGGAGGGGCCAGAGGAGCTGGGCTCAGGGTATTGGGGTTCAGAGGGGTGCCTGCATTAAAGCAGCTCAGACTCCCCCTGGGTGGCCACGCTGGCCTTAGGCTGCCTCCTTCTGCCTCAGGTTTGAGTCTGGGCTCAGGCACTGCCAAGGCCTGGGGACCCCATGATGTGGATTCACTTGGGCATCTCCCTTAACTCCAGTTCTCAGCAGCCATGGAAGGGTAACAGTCCTCCCTACTGTGAGCAATGAAGGGATTTTCGATTTCCCCAGGTGCTCCCCAGCACCAGAGCAGCATGACAGAGCTAAAGCTTTCTTTGCCAACCTCACAGTCTGTGGGTTCTCCTAAGGGAGTTATCAAATGAGCTGTGGGCACTCACACCTTGGTAGATTGAGGAAATGATTCCCACAGGGTGCAAGACAGGATTTTTAGGGGTGGTTCTCCCTTTCCATTGCTCTCTTCATCCTACACTGCATCCCCTGCTCTCCTGAAAACTGCCTGTCTGCAGCTGCAGGGATCCCTTCAGTTCCCATCTCCTCCTTGCTGGGATTCCTCGCTGTCCTCTGTGTGTCCTTACAGCTGGCAGCACCTTGGCTTCTTCAGGAAATGTTTGTAGAGGCTTTAGTCGGGTTTGCAGTGGGACACGGAGGAAGCACCAGGACTTTGAGGAAATTCTGCCTCTGTGGCCGTGGCTCACAGCAGTGAAAGCTGCTGTGCCTGAAGGGATCTTGCTCAGAACAAACCTGTGGTGGCTGTGCCCGGGTCACTGGGCAGCCCAGGGCAGTGCCAGCCCACCCCTCTCCTGGAGGGGGAACAGTTGGAAGGAGTGGGGAGTGTATCAGGCTGGGGTGGGGGTGCTGCACGCCGAGCACATCAGGGAACAGGAACTGGGACTCGGCCGGGCCCGGTGCACCTTCCTAGGGAGGAGCCAACAGCCCTGGGCAGGAGCAATCCCTGGGAAACCTGAGAGGCTTGTCCCCGTGCATGGCTGGCAGAGCAGAGGGGACAGCACGGCCTGGGGGGCAGCATGGCTGGACAGCCCTGGGGACAACGTGTGCCCAGCACCAGGTTGTGCTGCAGGCACTGCCCTGGGACAGGTACAGGGTCACACACATCTATAGGGACACCATTCCTGCCGATCCCCACAGGGACCACACCCTCAGGGACGGGTAGGGGGTCCACACCCCACATACACCTTTAGGGACCACATCCCTGCAAGGACCACACCCCCGGGGACAGGCACAGGACCACATCCCTGCCCATCCCTGCCGGGACCACCTCAGCCCACCAGGGACGGGTACAGTGTCACTCACCCCATCCCTGCCAGGACCACATCCCGGGGGACACGCACGAGGTCCGCACCGCACAAAGACCTACACGCACCCCCCGCCCCGGGACTCTTCCCCGCGCCCCTCCGCAGCCTCCCGAGCGCCGGCGCTGCCCCGGGCGGGCGGTGCGGGCTGCGGGCGT